>JAGFZM010000022.1:630146-645703 GCA_017657215.1 Limnothrissa miodon
GAGAGAGAGAGAGAGAGAGAGAGAGAGAGAGAGAGAGAGAGAGAGAGGGTGACGGTGGGGTAGATGAGAGCAGGGGAGGGAGGGAGGGTTGCTGAGATCTGTGGACTTTGAGGAGATAAAGTTTCCCCACACAGCTGCTTTGGCCCACAGATGTAGAGAAACATCTGTATTAACCTCTGGCTAAGTCCCAAGGGCAGCCTGCTGAGGCGAGGAATGTAAGGAAGGCCCTTCGACAGGACTTGGAAAAGAGAGTGAAAAAGACAGAGATGGGGGGGGGGGGCGGGAGGGGTTGTTGAAGAGCAAATAGAGAGAAATTAAACAAAACAGAAGGAGAGGTCTTCAGAAACAAGCAGCAATTTGCTTGAGGGCATGTTAGAGCAACTTAGGGCGGCTTACAGACAGCTAATAGATAGTGATAGAGATAGAGATAGAGATACTATTTATCAAGAGGAAATTAAGGTGTCCAGTAGCATAGAATATATGAATTGTGTCCATTACAATAAAGTTAGGCCTGTGCAAAATCTATATCTACTGTGTTATCCAAACATAATAATTCCATATCTACTGGCTGTTCTGAACCTAATATATGACGTCTCAATGGATCCATAATTCCCAGTATCACTGTCAAATGTTCCACATCCTGCCAGATACTTGCTCACTAAACCAAAAAAAAAGGCAACAAATTTACAACCGGCATCATCACCAGTCTACAAATCAACACCATGACCAAAGCCAGCCTGCAAAAATCAGAGCCCAAATCATACCCACACCCATGATGCCCTTTGCTATAGAGGAGTAAAATGGCATTGTGCCACGGCTCTCAACCACAGTCGAAGATTAACATCTCAAAGCAACGTGACTGTGGTATGACGTCAACACTCTGGAGTATCGTTGTGTGTGTGTGTGTGTGTGACACCTTGATGCCACCCCTCCTCGTAAAAGATCTAAACAAATTTTCCAGTTATACTGTTTTCCTTCCTCTTCAGATCCCTCAACTTTGGTGTCCTACTTTCAAGGTGGACAGGTGGGGGTTGAGGAAAGAGTAAAAGGGGCAGACAATGCCTCACAGCACCACAACAACTCCACATCTACTGCAATTAGCCACGCGACTCAAGTCTGTCTCCATACATTGCTGTTGTTCAGGTAACTAAGAGGACGAGAGGGAGCCGGAGGAAGAGGAGGAATAGAACGATGATAACCTCAAGCTTCTCTTCTCCTTTTCCTCTCGTCTGTGATTCTTTCCTGTTCTCTGTTAGTAAGTTCAAAATTACACAGCAGGGCAATGGTTGGCTGAATAAACCGGGGGGAAGCTGACTGCTTCAATTGTTTCATTTTGTTTCTCAATTATTTTTTATTACACTTTATCTCGCCCATCACAACTGCGACAAAAGTGAAAAGATTTTTTTCTTTCTTTCCAGTCAATAATTGCTAAAAAAAAAAAATTCTACCACGAGTTTAAAATGTTGTGCACAGCTGTGCCAAAAGCTGCGCTTTATTTTACAATGGCTTCCCCCCGAGAGTGCAGTGCAAGGCAGCTGATTCAAATCAGCAGTATTATGGACCCCGAGACCCATTAGGGTTTTCTTTAATAACTCAAATGCCTTGGAGCAAGAGCTGTTGTTCCATCATCCTCACTTTCCTCTTAACCCCTCTTTCTCTTTCTCTCTTTCTCATTCCTTAATTTGCTCTCTCTCTCTTTCTGTCTGTCTGTCTGTCTCTCTCTCTCTCTTTTCCGTTTCCCTTCATCACATCTCTCTTTATTACCTAACTCGTGTTGGCCCATACCCACACTACACAATAGATTCAAGCATCCCCTATTAAACTGTTGCATGAGACCAAGGGGCCCAGGATAAAACCATGACTAACACTCTTGATAACATACAGGAGGAAACGAGACAACAGACAGCAAACAGTCTCATAAATGTCTGCATTGCGATGTGCTGACTGATACAGTGAAAGAAAAAAAAGGAAGGTGAGGGCACGACAGAGGAGGAGAGGTAGGCCATGCCAGCCCACAATCAGTGTCCCATTCACTCCTGGATGTTTCCCATGCGTGACCTGCTGGCATTGGATTTGATTGCGTGCGCTGTGGTGAGGGGGGGTGGTTGGAGGGGGTTTTGAAGTCTTAGTGACCTCACTGCTAAGCATCTGAGTCAGTGACGTTACTTAGTAAGCTCTGTCTCTGAGCCAAGTCAGACAACTCTGAGAGGGTGATTACCAGTGGCTACTGGAGAAGAAGTAGTAGTAGTGGCATTGCTGGACCACAGGTTAGCTACACTACTTCTGCAAGAGCACTTGGAGAACTACCATGTTAATCAACAGCTGTAATTCTCTTTGTTCTGACTTCTGCCCGACCGATATATTTAAATAAAAGCGGACGAAACACATGAGTGTTGGCGTTTTATATACTCAGATAAGCATGACAAAATTTGTGACTATCAAGTCCAATATTTTGAATTTGATGTTCTGTTGTGACAATAAAATAAACAAGTTTCTTTTTAAAATGCATTATCATTATTTTAGTTAAAACTGATAAATAACTACAAATAGCTAATGTTATGGATATCTTTTAATGTTTTGTTGCGAGTTTCTGAATTTTTTTTTTTTTAAATATCGGCCGATATATCGGAATATCAGATTTTTAAACCAACAAATATTTGTATCGGTATCGGCCTTCAAAATCCTTTATCGGTCGGGCTCTACCTCTGACCCACTTTCCCTCTTCACTGGTGACCATCTTCTTTCTCATTAACCCCTCTCTACATGTCCTTCCCTGCCAGTTTGTCAGTTTGTCTCTGTAATTCATCTTTTTTGACAGCCTTCTTTTCAATCTGACCTTTTTTACGGAAGCATGCAGGGCTGCCATACAGACAAGCTAAACCTGGCTGCCATATTGCAGATAAAAGCAAGTGCTTTAACGTCCTTAAATGTTGCTTAAAGGCAGAGTAAAGAACGTTGCTCGCCCCCCCCCCCCTGCAATTCCTCCCCCCCCAACACACACACACACACACACACACACAACCCCTCCCAAGCTCGTCTCGACACGCTGGACTGAAAAGTGGGTGTTAGTGGGGATGTATGCAAAGAGTAAATATCACAAAAGGCTACACTCGGCCTACTTGAGACAACAGACTACAGTAGTTAGTTATAACTACAGCTGAGAGCACCTAGGACTCACCATGCCATAACGCATAGCAGGTATGAATGTAATGTGTAACAATGTAATTGATGGCAAAATCCACTCATTCTGTTGAGAACACCACATATTGTCTCTGCCAGGTGCCAAAAAATGTGGAGGAAAAGAATGTGAAATGGGGAATGAGAGAGAGACAGACACTTGCTACTCAGCATGTTCTTAGTCCTCATACAGTAAGCTTCCACTGCAGATCTTTCCGGAAAGGTGGAGAAGTTGTCCAAGAGAGGCTCTTCAGTTCCCTCCAGAGCGCCAGGGTGCACGCCCTCAGTGGCAGGCAGGCTGCGCATGTTAGCGTGTTACATGTGCCGTTTACATTCTGAATGTATGCCGTAAGCCATTTGCACAGCTGGGCTTTTTACTGAGGTGACTCAGAGACAGAGCGTCCCTTGCCCAAGGGTCTCCAAAACAGACCCACCCCTTTACACACACGCACAAAAAAAAAACCCACACCGAAAGGGACTCTTAACACCAGGCTAAACACAGACTAAATCCACGTCTGCACTGTAAAACTGATATGAGGGCACAAAAGGTGAACCATTACAAAATACATGAAGTGCACATATGCTGTGTGACACTAAACAGATCCATAAAATGACAATTCACAGCCCTGCAAATTCACGGACCAGTAAAATACCACATTACATTAATTACAAAATGTCAATATAATGTTGTTTTCTTACATTTCTCTTTAGATCTGTTTTTTTGGGTGGGATGGAGAAGGGATGAGGAGAGCTTCTAAAAAAGCTCCAGGGTGTTTCACACAGTATCACTATCAGAGTATCAGGATCCATCTTTACCTATTTGTCTTTTTCTTTTGTTAAACACTTGTCAGAAATTCCCATCTTGCAAAACAAGACCTCTTTAAGACCCGTGTCTCTTAGTCTAAATCTCTCACTCCACAGCTTTTTAACAGGAGTTATCTAAGAAATCAGATCCCGGCCTGTTGTCATAATATTTAAACGACGGAATGCCACCCAGATTCATTCAGAAAAAAGAGGCAGCTGTGGAGCATAACACACGCACACACACTTTCCACATACCATTCATGAAGCTGCTGAAGCAAAGAAAAAATCCACTCTATAATTGTGTGATTAAAATAAATGACAAACGTCCCAGCCTGTAATTTCAGAACAGAGATCTCAAATTAGACCCCCAAAAACCAATGAATAAGATAATCGGAGGAATAAAGACTGCTGTATGGGATTATTATGAGTTTTTGCCTTCTTGACCATGGCATTTTATAAATCAGCATGTCTCCTGCCAGATTCAATAAGACTTCAGATGAGATCACATCACGGGTTTAAGACAGGAGCGCCACAAAGCTTCCATTCTCTCTGTGAGAACACACTACAGCCAGCTGTGACATCACAAAGACAAACGTCTGTTAAAGTCTGGCGTGTGACATGGATAATTTGATATGTTGAAATTATGAGGAAAAAATGGCGCCTGTTGGAGTGGGCCTTCCCTGACAGAACCATGGTGTTAATGGCAAGTTTAGCCTTGATTTATCAAACACAAAAATGTCACTGAATTAAACATTTTTATAGTGCTAAGAAGTTAAAAAAGGACCTTGAAAGTACTTGATGGGCTCTCAGAGTTTAAGTTCTTGAAGTGCTCTTCTGTGTGTTTTAAATTTTTGTCTCTTACTGATATGAAACATCTTTGTTATGATTGACTGTCAGGCTTATGGGTCGCAGATTTGAGAGGAACGAAAACATTGGTATCATATGCCTTCTTTCACCGACCTCAGAATCTCCCTCTTTCTCTCTCTTTCTCTGCACAAAGTGCACTGGCCTGAGAGAGCAGAGAGGCCCTTGACTTTGTGAGTCGTTGTGGTCAAATCCATCTGTGTCAGTGAATGTTCAAAATAGGCACAATGCAGCAGTTGCCTCAGTAATTACACATTTCAGAATAGGAAACTCTGTCACCTCCCTTTTTGCCAAAACACGCCAACTATCATCCTTCCAGGATTAATAAGCTACAGCACTTGTCATCATTCTGATGTCCTGTGTTCAAACTCTATTTGGCAGAATTCTTACATTCAATTCCACCTCCTACAGGTCAAACAAAGCTTCACTCTCCTGCCACTTGTTCTACAGACAATCTTTCTAGCATATTTATGCTTGATCAGATGAGATATCGCAGATTGCATTGCAATGTTTTCATTGAAAGTTGTTAAAGTATATGATATGACAGGTGGTGATTATGTTTATTCAGTTTTACATCTGAGACATCCAAAAAAGAGCAGAGGATAAGATAAGGCAGATGGCTAAGAAAAAAAAGTGATTTAAAACAACTATGGACTTCAGACTCCCTGAGATAGTTTTATCTGCCTTAGGATCCTCTAAGAGATAAGAACAGAAAGGGACTGTGAGTGCCATTCTTACAAAGACCGAACACCTGAAAACTGACGACTGACATAGCTGTCCAACAGACGGCACAGTATGTAAAGCCGCTGGAATGGACAAATTAGCTACACTGGGCAAATATAAGTGCTTACCAAACCAAGAGACTGAGAATCACTCCAAGGTTAACGCGTTAGGATACTAAGATAAGTGGACTAATAAAACCACTCATCAAAAAAACCAACGGAAAAGTATTTCGGGGATGAAATATGCGAGCTATTTGGCACAAGACCACACAGAAATGGGAAAGAATCCCAAGTTTCTGTTATTTTTAACCTTTTCTACTTTGGGAAACGTTTCGTCCACACTTGTGTCCCAGACCAAAAGCAAAGAAACGCAAGCAACCTGCTATTAAATCGAACAGCAGACAATTCAAATGTGTTCTGTGCTTAAATATCCTACACCTTCAATTTAGAGAAGCACTGTTAATGAAACTGTGCTATTATTTTTAGGCAACTACGGCATGATAAGAAAAAGAATACCGATGAACCCACCTGTCATATTGAAAATCTAATGGACTATTTTAGCAATACAATATAACAGTGGTCACCAATTAGGCTACATCGCAAAAATACATGCGTTGGCTTCAAAATAAGCCTTCTGTTAATGTCAGTTGTCATGCGGCTACAGTTTTCTTGAAACTCATTTCAGAACTAAAAGTTGCGAATCCGAATATATCTGTTGATTTTTTTGTCAGTTCAACAAAAAGTCAGGTGACCTACCTAAATTGACAAAGCTCATAACCATATCAGCGTCGTTTAGAAAGTTGTTGTCCTGCAGAGTTGCGATTGGCGGCCCTTGCGTCGTGAAGACAGGCTTGAATGAATACGGGTGGCCATGCTCATCTGCCTCTGTGGACATGGCATTGTAGAGGTCCAGCATGAACATCGGCGCAGCGTTATGCTTCCCATGGAGGTGCGGCCGTGGTCGGTGCGGCAACCCAAGTATAGACAGAATCTCCCGCTGCATCTCTCGCCGCTCCTGACTCTTCAGTCGCCGGTGGATGAAACTCGAATGGACTTCGTTGTCCAGGGTAAAGTTCGTGAACACTGTGTCAGCCAAAACACAGTATGCCCATACAAGCAAAAGTGCTGGAGTACTTTTATCCAACAGCAAAGCCATGTTTTGTCTAATCTAATGCTGCGCTGCAAATATTTAAAATATTAACTTTTTAATATGCTCAAAACTGCAAATCAACTCATCTCCTTCATATTGATTTCATATCGAGGGACGAATTCCCTCGCAGAAAGAAAAGGCACAGTGCTCTTTTCTTCACCACGTTCTTGGTTATTCCCTGAACATCAAACAACGCGATCACCTTTAGCCGGTTCGGGTTGGATACTGGATGCTAGCATCCACTCTCGCCTTCGAGAGTCTCTTCGCGTAGGCTCGTCGGTGCGGTCTCTCCTCACGCTCCCGCGTACCTCGGGAGTTTGCAGGAGTTGCAGGGAGTAGGATGCCTGCTCAAGGTTCAGAGAGAAAACTCCGAGGAGGCGCTATCTGCTGGGAGGGGCAGATGAGAAAGGCGATTAGTTCTTCTACGCGCGCTACCGATGAACTGCGTGAACGAGCATGCGTGGACGAAGTCAAAGGCGACATTGGTCATCTTCACAGATGTAACTGCCTAAGATGTAGGCCTACACAAAAATCTGCTGTATAACTTATGCATAAATGATTGACAAATACACCTGTGCATATTATGTTGTATGATTGTGTAGTGTCTATCCTTGTCTGAAACACTGTAAAAAAAAATTGAATGGCTACAAAAAGAACTGAATGAAATGCAGTAAGGTCTAAGCAGCTGATAATTTAAGATTATTAGCATAGGCATAAGACATAATATTTAAAAACTGTTACCAAAGCCACTTTTACAGTTTCCGCCCTCTGATAGGACATGCATGTAGAGCCACAACAACTTCTTTTACTTGCAGATAAACAGAGATAAACAGACTACTGAAGACATTGTTCTACATGTTCTGTAAACATGTGTTATACGCATCCAGCCACAAAGATGTGAGCAATGAGGAATAAAGACAGAAGGATCCTGGCAAGGGTACAGGGAGATGCAGATGTTTGGCAGCTGCCTGGACCACTACAACCCCCTACCCCACTGTTTGACCCTATGGCCCCATCACCTCTTAAACACTCTAGTTTAATGTAATGTTTTTGACCTTCTCCAGTGCCGCTCTAGGGCACGCTGGTCCTAGGGGGCCAGTCCGGACAGTTGAAGGGATAGTTCGGTTTTTAACACATTGAGCCCCTTTCACAGGTTGTCTAAAATGCAATAAAGTGGTTGACATCGAAATTTAGACGCTTGCTTCTGTCTCGGCTATTTGGGGAAAGTAGAATCGCTTCTGCCTGCCTTCAAAATGGCTAGCAATGGGCATGTGTTGTATCTATCCTTAAAACACTGGTTTAGTTGTGCTGGTTAGTGGTGCTCAATGATGTTCCAAAACATATCGTAGCGAAATAAAGCTTCCATCATGTTTTATTTGGCACTTTGTTTATATGAAAGAGCAAATAGACCCCTATGGGACTTACAAAATGGCAAATAAAACATGACAGAAACTGTATTTTGCTATAATACTTGGGTTGGAACATTAGCAAACGCCACTAATCACTCCATGAGTAGCACTTTTTTAAAACCAGTGTTTTAAGGATAGAAACAACACATGCCCATTGCTAGCCATTTTAAAGGCAGGCAGAGGCGATTCTATATTTCCCAAATACCCGAGACAGGAGCAAGATTTTGGTGTCAACCACTTTATTTCATTTTAGACAACCTGTGAAATGGGCTCAATGTGTTAAAAACCAAACTATCCCTTTAATGGCCACATTTGGTTCAGCTAGCTTCTTTGGAAGAGCTAGAACTCTCTCTCTCTCTCTCTCTCTCTCTCATGTCCGCCTCCTTACACGCCTCCTCTTTTTATGACCCCACTGCAGAAATTTTTTTGAAGATACGACTAAATGGGTATTTTTATGAGACTTGTATTAAACACAGGCTATAGGGACTGGACAGGCTCATATCTCATAGGCAGACCGCCCCAAGTGGAGGAAGATGGGGAGTGATGAATGTCTTGGGAATTATTTCAGCCTGTGCTTGTGTGTGGGTGTGGGGGTGTATCTTCACTTCCCAATTGTGGTTGGTCTCCATTTCCAAATGGTTTATCTTGAGGCAAGCTCTGCCGTTAGTCACTCACGTATATCCGTTTATTACTCCGTCATTGTTAAATGCCTTTCAGTGGTAGCCTGTAACATGTAAACACTGCTTTCCGGGTCTTCAGATAGAATCAGTGCATGGCCGCAGGTGTTTACATGGGCCTGGTTTCTGATTGAGGACATGAAAGGGAAGGACATGGTTTCAGTTAAAGCTGTCCTCTCTGTTGGATGTGGAACCTCAGACTGCCTCCCCCACCCCTCCCCATCTCTCTCCAACTCCCATCCCACCCCACTCCGACCCTCTTCCACCCTCTTCCCCTATTTCTGTTCTCCCATGTGCGCCACAGTGAGTGCCCAGTGTAGAACTGTCATTCTTGGGGAGGACAATAGGAACAGACCCCCCTTTGTTTTAGTTCTTTTGGGGCCCTGGTGACGGCACAGTGGGCACAGACAGAAATCTGGGCCTGGACACCGGAACACACTGCCTTTGACCAAGGGAAGTAAAGCAGAAATGGAGATGAGTAGACAAACACATCACAGTACACACACACACACACACACACACCTCACTTTTCCACCTCCTTGTGTTTTACCCAGGTCACACACCAGAACACCTGCCATCAGACCCATAGTCAATGCACTAAAAACAACACACATGCACTAACACACACACACATGCATGCATGCATACATTTGCATTTGAACAGGAGAGTACAGTCCATGTGCATGCACATAACAAGTATATAAACATTTAACGGAACTATAGAACAAATTTTTTGACCATCATAAATTGTTCGAGCCTCAATAATATGCAAATTTGTGCGTCTGAAAGCGCGTTGTTTACAGGCTCATTTAAAAGGCTTAGAGGCAAATTCATGAAGCAACAGGGGATTGGACCAGAGATGTTTCCAAACGATCTTTGGTTGGACCATAGGAGGTGTGTCTTATCGGTCTAATCGTCAAGACGCACCTCATTTCAGATTGGCCTGTTTCAGCTCTTCAGCATTTCTAGCTTTAAATGTACATGTAGAACGAGGTGGTAAACAGTGGTTGAAGTTTTGCTTTGGTCCATTGCATACTTTAACCTACCTACATTCAACAATAACAAGGTAAATGTGTTTTGACATTCAATGGGCCCTTTAATCTTTCACATTCACATAACCTAATTACCGTATTTCCGGAAATTATGGCCGGGGCCTTTATTTACTTAGCTCACCCAAAGCCCAGGCCTTAATTTTAGGCAGGCTTTTAAAACAGGCAGGCCTTTATTTCTTATTGACCCGGTAGGTAGAGTTTGCTATTGTACCGCGCTCTTTGATTACGATGAACTACATGTAGGCTACGATTTTATATAATTATTATCATTACTGATAAAGAGTTTGTTTTCCTCCTCTCTCCTTACTCAAAACATACTGTATAGTCTCCTTTTCTGTGTCCATGAACTCAAGTGAGCTGACCTGGCTACACATTAGCATGCTTTAGAACCACTGGACACATGATTTCCATTCTCCTTTTGATGAATGCATTGGAACAGAAAACAACAAAAGTGTTGTATGGAGCAGGACAAAATATCAATATTATAAATGGTACCATGCAGATATATACCTGAATTACATTTTTTGCAACTAAGAAATTTTAGGACTATATCCTATAAAGATCGGTAAGTTTTGCCGTTCATAAGTTATGAAGCAGCTGAAATTATAAAGCGTAATGTCGGTTTGGAAGAAATAGTCATATAATCAAAAAAACATTTCTTATTCATTTATAATATGGTAACACAAACTAAAATGTAGAGACACATTGAAATAACTGGGTTAAGTCATTGACTGTATGCTAAATCCTAACAAAGTAGTGATTGAGTGCAGGCACTGAGACGTGACAGGTAGCCTATAACTCTTTTAAGTTAGGGGAAGAACATATTTCAATATTGAACGGTGGTGTGTTGCTTTAAATTAAAATATTAGATAGGATAGTTTATTTCTCTGAAATAAATATATGCAGATATTGGCCACGCCCCCGGCCATTAAACCAGGCCCGGTTATTAATTAGGTCCCAGCCCTAATTTAAGGAAATATTATATTTGCTTCTTTTCTTCTTTATCCATTACACCTAAAACAATTTATCATGGAAAACACACATATCACACCTGTATTTCACAATATACATTTTCATATATGTTTTAAAATACATACAGTATATATTTCATGAAGGGGCCCGTCCTTGTCTACGCATCACTCTAGCGAGACTTCACACTGGTGCTCATGAGACACAGCTGTCTCATTCCAGTGGAGACACCTCAGTGAAAGGGGCCCCCATCCCAACCGCAGAGGGCAGCCATCAGACAGCGGAAATGAGTGGTGTGACCCTGTTGTCATTAAACACTGAGGCCGGACTGAGTGCTTTTCATGCCCTCAGGGAGCAATGTGTTTGTCCCTACGTGTTACTCTGTCCACACAAATTCAAACCACACAAATCTGATTATCATGACATGGTTTGCGAGGGTACGTGTTCCGAGTTCCTCTTGACTGTGTGTGCTCGCTTGCTTAATGGCAGCCGTCCACAACAGCTGTGCTTTCCATAGTGGCTCTCTTCAAAGAAATACTCAAACCTTTCTAGAATCTTGAAAGGGTTTACAGTGGTTGTTGCGGCCAATTTAGACTAATGCAGATCAAATTGCAGTCATTTTAGTTTGTTTGTTTTTCACAAATACCCTTATATTACAAAAGACTTGTACCGTTTAGTTATCTTACCAAGATCTTTTGTGGCTATAAGTCAATACATTTTCTGAAAAAAAAATCTAAAAATTGTGGTCAGTTTGAATTAAATTCAGTTGCAAATAATGCAATGCTTGCATTTGTGTGAATTTGAGCTACATGCCCTTTTCTCAACCCCACCCCAAGGACAGAGCTGTAATCACTCCTGTGTGTGTGAGAGAGAGAGAGTCTAAACATACACACACAATGCTCATGCAGGTTTGAGCATGACCCAGGATTTAAAAAGGTGCAGCTCTGACCCAAGAATACTTGTGTGCCTCTCCACACAAGTGAACCAACTCTTCTTTCTTTCTGTCTTACACTGCTTCATCCTTTTTTCTTACTTGTTCCACTTGCTTTCTATCCAACTACCCCACCACCACATCCATCACCACCATGTTCTTAGCTTTATAGCTCTCTGCTTTCGGCTCTTGTTGGATTACAATGGCCACACAAAGGTCAGATTAATATTTATTTCACGAGATTGCCTCATGGGTCCCTGCAGGCAAATCTCTTTGAAGGCCGCAGGGGCGCGGATCTGTGTGATGGCTCGGTGGAGGATACTGTAAAACTCTTCCTCAAGGTAAACTGACCCCCAAATTAAGCAGTGTGGGGTCAAAAGGGTCAAAGGATATAGTGAAGATGAAGGTGGAGAAGAGGGGGGGGGGGTCACAATTACCAAACCTCCAACCTCCTTCTCCCTGTTTGGTTCGATCCGACTCGTACCATCCTGTCTGCATACTCGAGATGGGCCTCACTGCGCACTCCCCATGACACGGCGGCTTGTTCAAACAGCCGGCCAGGTGGGGCTGAGCAAAAGCAAATGTTGCCCTGCTCGTGTCTGACACTTTCGCAGCCTGCCGCGGGAATGTATGAGACACAGCTGTGGGCCTGGGCAGCGGGTAGCAAAGAAATATGGCTTAGAACCTATGTCTTTTTTATGTGTGTGTGAGTGTGTGTGTGTCTTGCTGTTCTCTCAGACTTCCCTTTTCTTTCTGTTTTCATCTATCCATGTGATATAGTGCGTACAGGATCTAAAAGTAGAACTGTGCTGAAAACTGTTGTCAGTCCTAGCTATTTACAAATACCTGCTTGTTTCAGGAAGGAAGTGCCTGGCCGAGGCATGGTGGCCATTAGCACGATAATTCTCCTTTCAAAGGCAGGCTCACTCTGACAACAGCCTGGTCTGCAGGTTTTCTCAATGGGCATGCACTGCGCTTAACTGGGTTCCTTAATGGGGATGCGGGATGTTAACTAGTCCAGCACCCATTGAAGGAGGGGTGGAATGGAAGGGTGTGGGGGGAAGGGGGTGGGGTGTCGCAGTTTAGCTCTCTCTCTTAATACCACTCCCCCCTCCTGAGCCCTTGATCTCATCACTCGATGAAACTTTGTGACTCTGTCAATCACAGGGCTCTGCAATCAGTCACTGCCTCCATAGGGAAGCTTCTTTGGGTCCCATTAGCGTCCGAGCGAGAGCTGCATTTGGCAGAGGGCAGATGGAAAAAAGAAGGAGAGAAGGGGATGGGTGTGGGGGCCACTGAGAGCCAAGGGAGGGAGGGAGCCAGGGCAAAGTGGCTCTGTTTTCTATTTGTGGGGATTAAGTTGACAGATCTGTATTTGGTTTCTTAGGGCCCCTTGGCCGACGCTAATCCCCCTCACCTGCAGTGGCCGACCACCAGCCCCCCTTGACCCCCCACCTCCTCTCTCCTCCCCCTCCCCAGGCCCCCCTCTACGTCCCCCAAGCTCTAACCCTTCCCCTCTTTCCAATGACCCCTCAACCCTTCCCTCTCACCCAGCACAAACACTCATCTCAAGACAAGCGCATGACTGGCTGCACTCTGTCTCCACTGGTTAAAGCCTTACACTCCACACGAGTCCATCGCTGTCCAAGTCCACAGCAGGAGTCCTTGGCTCACTCATAAGCAAGCTGAAAGAAAGAGCGAGAGCAAAAGAGAGAGATTGTTTGACACAAAAGTAATGTTAGAAATGTTAAAGGAGCACTCTCACCCAGTCCAACCTTTCATGAACCACAGGGTGGGGTAGTGGTAGGGTCTTAAAGATAGCAATTACCTAGTGATTAAGCTCAAGTGCCATGGACGGAAACAGCTTGTCACTGTCACTCAGGTGCCACAGAGAAGACTGACCAGAGCTGCACTGAAGGACTGCAAAAGACACACCTTTGGGTCAGGCTAGACAAAAAGCCTGGCCCTTTATATAGACCAGTGTTTTTTACACAGACACACTCTCACACCCTGCTACATAATTATTTCTTCTCTTTTTCTCTGCTGGTTTTACTAACCAATAATAGTCACAAAAGATCTATTTTAAATATTACATATTTACCAACCAACCACATACCTCTGACAAACTTTTTGTCATTTTCTTCTATTATATAGCCTATTGAAATGCATCAATGTATGAAATAATAAAAATTATAAATGATATAAACCTTTGCCTTGCCTTGTCTTGCTTTTGTTGTGCAACACAGGTACACTTCAACAAAGCAATGCAACAACATTTCAAGGATCTTCAAAGCTTCTAATTGTCAGACCAGTGAGAGAATGACCTGAGGGAGTCATTAACTCACACATCTAGCCTCTCTCTCCCCTTATTTTCTCCTTATTGTCCCTGTGACATGGGCTGTCTGAGTCTGCGAGAGTGAGAGCGCGAGGCTGGTGTTTTTTTGGCGGGATGAAAAGCCTTTGCTCGCGCTGCCCCGTGGTGCTGTCAGGCAGGCTGGAATTCGAGGGGCTCAGGGGTGGTTTAGCTGCAGGGGTCACAGAGGAGATGGAAAATGTTTGAAGGGTCTCGGGTCGAGAGAACACTGCAGCTGGCTCGGTGAGGTGCACTGGCCACACCCCTAATTAGAGACAGTTGTGACATATTTCAGAAAATTGCAACCATTTCCTCATGTGTGGGACAACATCCATGTCAGTTTTTCGTTTATGCTGAGAAAGTATGTTTGTTCATAGGAAAAGAATGGCAGCAGATGTTGGAACAAGTGGAATGTGGCAGAGTGTGTGCGTGCGTCTTTTTGTGTGAGAGTCTGTGTGTAAGAGACCTTTACTCGTGAGGGGAAGGCCAGAAGAAACAGAGCTCCCCAAAATAGATTGCACAACTGATAACCACGGAGTTACAGACTCGGGTTATTATGCTCTTAAGAATGTGTGTGTTCATTTTCAGAGCATTTAACATATTGACATTACCTTTAGGCAATATCTACGTATTTATGATCCTCAAACCCAGTTAGTTAAACAATGTCTGGGAATCCAGACACTTGGCTCTTGAAATGACAGCAGTGATCAAACATCAATTCATTTCCTTTTTATTTATTTATTTGTTTTTAAAGAACGTTAGGTGGCGCGCGCCTAAAGTACAGAACCATACGGGTAGATTTAAGCACTAATCAACATTTTTAAACAAGGTAGTTTTAAAACAATAACGTTGCATAGGGTTTCTGTACATGTCTTAATACCTGTTGCCCTGATTTAGATTATAGCAGTAGATAGTTTTAGAGTCTATATGTGACAGACATTTTGCTTTTGCTGATCTTACAAGAGACTAACGAACTTGATAACTTTACCTAAACAGACTAGCTTTGAATGTTATACACAGACGTTTTTCAGTAATAACCGTTTTTGCAGTGACATTGCATCGAAATTGAATATGTCTGGGCAATTCCTTGAAGTAGACAAATTAAGGTCTAAATTGTTAGAAAACATCGACACCAACTGTGCGCCCACAACTGGGAAGGAAGAATCGTTTTCTAGGTAAGCTATGCAAACAAGCCATTTAAACACAGGCTAGCCAATCTATCTTTTGTGCACAGTAGGCTGTAAAAAGCAACGAAATGGATGTTTTAAAATCTTTCTAGCCAGGATATTTTGACCAGAATCGAGGGTGTAATCTTTGACATTATAAGAAGTTTATCCAGAGAGGAAGCACCATTGCTGGTCCTGCAAAATCGTAGTAGCTGGGCTAATGTCAGGTAAGAAATGTTTGGTATTTTTGAGATCTCTCTTAGCTCAAAAATCTAGACGTACC
>JAGFZM010000022.1:645713-663867 GCA_017657215.1 Limnothrissa miodon
TTGGGGATCTGCAGGCCCAACACCTTCCCGTAGCTGTGCAAGAACTCCACCACAGTCAGGCAGTGGGCAAAGGCCCGGCCCGACAGCACCACCCCAGGGATGCGAGACAGCTCGGGGAAGGGCTGCCCGTGCAGAAACGGGGGGGGGGGGGGGGGGACGGGAGATAAGAATTAGGACATCTCACACATTCATCTCCAGTTAGTAAGAAAAAGGAAAACTCTGCCCTAAAACTGTCCATCAGAGATACCTCAGTCGTGTTCCCCAGTTAATTAAAAAAAAAAAAGCTAGAAGCACCATTGTGTCAGTAATAGAGGCATACAGGAAAATGCATGTGTTGTGTCTGGTTCAGTAGTACCAGGTGACTGTCCTTCTGTGTGTGTGTGTTTGGTGTCCATCTGTGTATGTTACCTGTACTACAGCAGACACAAGTATTTATTATTAGTACTATTCAAGCATCTTTCCTGCACCCAGAGAGACAGGCAAAATCTATACAAATCCAGTAACCCAATTTGATGTACCAAGCTTGCATTAGCAAATAGATACACTGTGCGGTGTTTCCTATTCATGTATTCTGGTAGACAGCTGTTCAAGTGCATTTACACAAGAGCAATGTTGATGGTCACCATGCAATAGCGCCCTCACCTGGTGATCTGTGAGACACATGTCCTCTGTAGGTTTCTTCATCTCCTCTAGGATCTGTTGCTGCCTCTTCCTCTCCTCCAGGCGCCTCTGGGCCTGTGCACGTCGTTCCGCCTGCCTCTTGGCTGCCAGCGCTGCCTGGGCCTGGGCCTCTGCCTCTGCCTGGGCTTTGGCCAGTGCCTTCGCCTGGCTGCGCGCCCCCGCCACCCTCTTCACCTGCCCGGCCTTCTCGAGCTCCTCAGGCGTTTGCACCCGCCGCTTGCGCCCTGGCTTCTTGGGATCAGCGGCGGTGGTGGAGAGCTGGGGGGTCTGCTGGTCCAAAGGCTGCTGGGATTGGGCCTGGTTGGGCAGCCCAGGCTGGGCTGGTTTCTCATCCTTGTCTGGGGATTGGCTCTTTGCATCCTTGGCCTTTTCCAGCTGGGATAAACAGCAAGTGTTAGTGAACTGACAAAGACTACCAAGCCTGAATAAGGAAACATATCTATAAAAAAAAAAAAAAAAAAAAGTATTTGTTTATGGTCCATACCTTAGCCTTTTTCTTCTCCTGTCTGATTACCTTGTTCTTTGCATCTTCCTTGCGCTTAAGTCTTGCCTAAAAAAAAAAAAGACGACACAAGTCATTCTATTTCTATACAAATGATGTATTCTTTACAACCCAAATGATGTATAGACATGTACAACCCAAATGATTTTTAGACATGTACAACCCAAATGATTTAGAGACATGTGCAATCCAAATGTGGTTGAATATGAGAATGTGGGGGCTGACTGTACCTTTCTCTTCATTTTTTTCTTGATTTTCACCAACTTCTCCTTCTCCTCATCAGTAAGCACTTCTACAAGTGAGAAAAAAAAAAACACAACTTTAAATGTTTTGTTTTTAGTTTTTGTACTTCAGGGGTGACCCTAGTTGTCTGCAGCTTTGGCCTAATCAAGAATTTGGCATAATCAAATTTGCACACATTTTAGACATGTGGCTCCTACATGCAATGCTTGTGACCTGAACCTTGTATAGCAAGGTAATTTGTAATTACGAAAATCGCAGAGGTGTGCAATTTTTTCGTTTTGTAACTGCATAAACTTAATCCATAGACATTTTGTTAGCTACACTCTGCACCATGTTAAACAAGGATTGAGGTTCAACGCAACAAGATATTCTCTTAAATAAAAATATGCTGATTAATGATAATAGTTCATTTTCTATTTTTAATTAGACCTTGTGTACAATTATGCACATTAATGGGACATATTTGGTGCTTGTGGTTTTTGTTGTGAATGATCGCAATCGCAATATTTGCTGAAAAAAAAAAAAAGAACGTATTTTGATTTTTGGCAAAATCGCACAGCCCTACTAATGGGTGGAGGAAAATTAAATTGTCAAATTGAAAAGTAGCCCGCAATGCTGTTGGAACTGTTTGTGAAGGCCTGGACAGACTCAACCCCTATCTGCCCCTCACCTTTCGCCTGCAGTCTCTTTAGCGTCCGGGCGTCCACTTTACTCAGCAGGTCCACCGCGCTGGTCTTGGGCGGCCTGCCGGGCCGGCGTCCGGGGGTGCCTTTGGGTCGCCTCACGCGTGCACGTGGCTTCTCCTTGTCCGGGTTGGGCGGACGACCACGTCTGCCAGTGATGGCCATGATTATGGAGGGCACTTCCTCATTGGCCAGCAGGAACCACTGCAGCCCCTGCAAAGTGACAAGAGTCAAGCAAACAGGTCTTCAGATGAACTGGCATCAACTGTAAAAACGCCCCTCCAAGTTGATACATTGCATTTCAGCTCTATTATGCAGTGAAACCAACAAAGACATAAATAAAACTAAATAAAATAGGAACCTAGGCATGCCCGTGATATGCTGGTGCAAGACCTTCACGGACACACTTCATGACTTCATGACAAGCTAAGACACACTTGTCTGTAAAACTCAAACACGCTCCAGTTTGGCCTCACTGACCTCTGGCGTCTCACGCTCCTCATAGAAGTCTCCCACAGGCATGCGTGGGCTGAAGCTGAAGTGCTCTCTGGTCACAGCCCCACACTCGTGCCTGCGTAGGTACTGCAGGAGAGACAGAGAGAGAGAGCAAGAGCGACAGAGAGACAGCAAGCAAGAAGGATGGAGAGAGAGATTTGAAGAGGGACAAAGAAGAGAGGGAAACAGTGTCAAATTGGAAGATGACCATCCCAACTAGAAATATTTAGTTTACTTATCTTTAACTAACCAGACTAACCACTACCCATCGTGTCCACTGATAAAGTAATGGACACTTTAATGGACACATTTTATAATTATTTATTCTGGAGATAAATGCGCTTGTGTAAGTATCTTCACCTTGATGATTTCAGGGAATTGTTTCATCCTCCGCCCACAGGGACTGTAGTACCAGGTTTCTCCCTTCAGGCGATCTTCATGCTTCTTAACACGGACCTCCCTCCTCCATCTAAAACAGCGAGACAGACAGATACACACACACACACACACACAAAGATCGCCAGTCAGCAGCTCGCAGATCACAGTACCATCCGCAGTGGAGCTCCACTATACTTAATTCTGCAGAGTGACGGATGAAGCCCCAGGCAGGAAGCGCTGAGATCAGCACAGAGACAAGCTCAGGAGTCCGAAGGAATCACAACAGTAATAGGTGGGGCAGAAACCCCAGTAGGGGTTGCGGGGGAGAGACACTGGGTCTCCCTGAGAATGCTTAGAGTTCAGAAACTCATGGCACTTACCCGTGCAGGAGAGGGAAGTGAACCTGTTCCTCAGTGGCAATCCTCCTTTTTGGAGTTTCTCCTGCAAGTCAAAAACAAGTACCAGTGAACGATGAGGGTGTAAAACAAAAACAAAAACACTGCCTAAGTATGTTTACTTTGTCTATGGGGATATTGGGGGTATTTATTAGGGGTAGATGGGAGTCATCTCATGATTCTATTAAACCGTATTTTTCACCCCTACAAGCCAAAGATAAGCACTGGCAAAGGAGTGTATAATACAACACAGCAGGTTTGTGTGTTGAGTGTATAATACAGCACACTGTGTATGTGTGTTTGGATCTAATCATTGTGTTAGCCTGTACCTGTTGTAGAGCCTTCTTCATCTTCATTATCTTGCTCGGCTTTGTCGGCTTTAGGCTCCTTGGGCTCGGCCTTGGTTGCTTTGGCTGCTTTGGCAGCTGCGTCCTTCGATTTGGGCTCCCTTGGCTTTCTGGGCTTCTTGGGCTTGGCTGTTGGAGTCTGAGCACTTGTGTCCAGGCTGGTCTCTCCGTCAGCCTTCGGGGAGGTGGTTGCCGTGGCGCCCGCAGGCTGTTTGGGCTTCCTGGCCTTCTTGGGCTTGGCAGGTGTGGCCTGTCCTGCCACCAGGCTCTGGTCAGCACCTGTTTTGGAGGTGTCTGTAGAGCTTAGGAGGGAAGACGACTCTGTAGCGGCAGTACCAGATCCGTCGTCTTTGGACAGCTTGCGTTTCTTCCGTGTTCCGGAAGGTTCCTTGTCTTCGTTTTTCTTCCTCTTCCGTTTCTCCTTCTCCTCCTTCGGGGCCTTGGCAGCGGTCTTCTTCTGAGCAGCCGGGGAATCTTTAGAATGTGGGAAATGGCAGCAGATAAGAATATTTATGGGACACCATAAAGACTTACACTACGACACAATAAAGGAGAACCCCAGTCTGAATCAATCCTGTCAAGCTCTGTCTGTCGGTAGGGAAAAGAGCGAGAAGATAAGATACAACACTGACTGAATAGTAAACTGGCAGTCATTTTTCAATGAAGCTATGTTTTACATACATTTGCAGCTATTCTTCCTGCAGACAGAACTCCATGAACTCCCACAACATGATGCTGACAACAGCAGCATAAAAAACATGAGCAACCAAGTTGCAAATTACTGTACTATGAAGAAAAACAAACAAACGAAAAAACAGTCAATCGGGGCCTAGCATGAAAGGACAGTGTGGTTACCCTGCTTTGCTTTGGATCTTTTTGCAGGCTTCTGTGGAGGGGGTGGTGTTGTTGCCACGGTGACAGCTGAGGTGGACAGGGGCAGCGATTTGGCTGCTAGTTCCACAGGGCTGGGGTCCGCTGCTGCCGCCGCCATCACTATCTCCTGCCAATCCTCATCAGCACGCACTGGGGTGCCAGCTGTGCCAGGCATGACCGCAGCAACGGAGGCGCCAGCACCGTCTGGAGAGTCACGCCCATCGCCGCTCACCCCCCCAGCCTTCCCCTCACTCACTTTGCACTCCTCAGGGCCTGCAAGAGGACAGCGTGACATTGAACACGTGTGAGGACGGCCTCCTCCCCATCTTTACATGATGTTCTAGGACTCGAGTAGAGCAAAGCAGAAAGCTCTAATGATTGCAACAGATAAAATCTCACATCCCTCCACACATTCCTCACATAACTTCACTGTAAATGTAAATGGTCACTTTGCTTTGTTTAACAAACAGTGTGAATAAGAGGACAACATTTTGGAGGCCAAGCAAAAGAATGTATACATCAGTGTGTTGGCTTAAAATGACTCCATAACACCCAATAGCACACTTTCAAAATGGGAGCCTTCAAAATGTCTTTTGGACACTTACATGACCCGTGGTGACCTGCTAAGGCCAATCATTAAACAATGAAACAAAACAACATCAACAATCGGTCACCAAAATTACCACACCAGAAGTGCACAAGCAACTCTTCTAAATTTTTTTCCAAGCACTCACCTTTAGCGGGCAATCCCAAGAGGTGGTTGTTCACGGACATCTGAGAGGCGTCATTCTGTGACTCATCACTCACTGAGTCCTTCAGGTGAGAGCTGCCGTCATACTCTGTGTCAGACTCCCTGGGGCTCTGACAGCTGTCCATGGTCTCGTCAACCTGAGACGAGTAGTCGCCGTCCTCCAGGGTCTCATCGGCCGTCGTCACGCGTCTCGAGTAGTCTGTGGCCGACTCATCGGTAAACAGCGAGGGTTCGTCCGAGCATGAGGTGTCGACCATCGAGTTGTGGTAAGCATCCTCCATGGCGCTTGTGTCCTCTGCCCGAGAGCTGTCAAGGCGAGTTGACTCGGCCACAGAAGTGTAGTCCAGAGAGTCATTCTCGTAAGTGTCATCAAGGGAAGCAAACTTCCTTGGCGTGTTGTGGTCTTTTACTGCCACATGGGACGTTCCTGCCCCACAGAAAATGTTCTTGGCTGGGCTTTTGTCCTTGTGGGCCAATGTCTCAGTACTGATGTTACTGAGGCCTTCGTTAGACTTTGTGGAGTGTGGTGCCGGGGTGGAGTCTGACTTTGGCGAGCTGCTGACAGTGTTGGTGGCGGCGGCGGCGGCATCTTCTTCTGATGGCTGGGAAGCGCTCGCTTGCTTCGCACTGGCAGCTTTGTGAGGGGAGTCCTTACCAACCTCACTGGAGTCCTGCCGGGCAGAGCCATGCCAAGCTTGCCCAGCAGCCTGAGGAAGGGAGGAGGCAGCGGCAGCCTCAGAGGCCGGAGGAGGTGCCACCGATCCACTGGGAGCAGACCCTGCCTGAGTGGGAGTGGGGGCAGCAGGCAGTCCGGAGACAGGCGGAGGAGGTGGGGGCATAGAGCCCCCAGGAGGAGCAGTGGTGGCCTGAGTCGGCACGGAAACGGCAGGGAGCGCCGAGACCGTCTTGGGAGGTGCAGCGGCTCCAGGCGGAGGAGCGCCGGTTGCAGGAAGAGACGCGGAGGCAGCCTGAGGGGCGGCACTCACCACAGGGGGAGAGGAGGCCGCAGCAACAGGAGGCACAGAGGCAGCACGAAGGGGAGCAGTGGCCGGCGGCAGAGTCGAAACAGCATCCGTGGTGGGTGTTGTTGTGGCGGGCTTGCCGGCAGTGGCAGGACCCGTAGAGCAACCGGAAACAGAGTCAGGAAGAGACTTGGTCGTCTGCGACTGAGGTGGCGATGACACCGAAGACATCACGGGTGAACGAGCAAGGGTCCTCTGAGGTGATGCAGATAACGGAGAGGAAACAGGCGGCTCAGGGGGAGACGAGGAGATGGCAGACGCCCCCAAAGGAAGAACAGGAGGTGCCGGAGGAGGAGGCACAGATGCTGGAGAGAGCGACTTTGAAAACTCTCCTGGTTTAGGGGCTTGAGCTGCTTTAGAGGGCGAAGATGTGGGGGAGAGAGTCTTGGATTCCTGCAGTTTGTGGGCTTGGACCATCTGATGAGGCATGTAGGCCATCTGAGTGTGAGGGGAGGCTGACCCCTTCACACTCATCCAGGGGGAAGTTGCTGATACACCGACCGAAGCAGTTGAATGTGTCGTGGACATGGCCGGGGAGCTCAGTACAGGTGGAGGTGCAGGAACTGGAAGTGACCGGCTTGTCAGTGGGGGAGGACCAGACATCGCAGAGCTGGTTGGTATCAAGTCTGGTGGTGCCCCCAACATAGAGGAAGGAGACATAGTGCCAGACATGGGTCTCAACCCTTGCTCCATCAGTGGGGGCGAGGAGAGCATGGGACCAGGAGCAGACGCAGGGCTCCCGTGAGGCGTCTTCGCCCCAACCTGAGGAGGTGCGGATGTGGGGGAGGAGGAAGAGGAGGAGGTGGAGGAAGAAAGTGGGGGATCAGTGGCGGTCATGTGATGCACAGACACCACAGGAGGAGGATGGGGAGTAGAAGGTCCTGACGAAGCCTGACGGGGCGGGGTTGACAGAAGCGGAGGAGGCGCAGACACAGCTGAGTGCATGGCCTCTCTCACGGGTCCTCCCATGTCATGGCGCGCCTTGTGAACTGGCTCTGCATCCAACCCCCCATGGAGTACGCGCTGGCAGTATTCACTAGTGGGCACGAGGAGGTGGCCTGAGGGCCTGGCCGTGTACCCCTCAGCTTTAGGCAGCCGCTGGGAGACAGATGCACGCTCCACACCGTTGTAGCCTTTGTCCACCTCTTTATATGCTTCACCAAGACGCCCTAGGGAGGGGACAGGAGAACCAGAGAGTTAATCATGGACCACATACACCAAGGAAGACAGATGATTGTGCCATTCTGTAACATTAAGACTGCAATTTAATTCAACAGTGTGAAATAAACACACTAGATAACGTTAACTGACTTAAGTTCACAATAATATGCAACATCTAAGGTTTCCACATCCTAGTCAAGTATAAAAATCCGAGGCAAGTATAATAACTTGGGGGGGAAAAAAGCACAAACATTTACAACAATCCAGAATGCTTAAAAAAGCCCAATATGCAACAGGACTGAAAAAGCAAGTAGCACAGTAGTTGCAAACAGCACGTAGACACAAGATTCTGGATATGCATTACTACAATTAATGAGGACCACACCAAAAGCCTTTGTAAAGTTCAATGCAATACATGAGAATGGTTTTCACCTTGCATGACTGAAGGCAGTTGTACACTGCTTCCCAGAGGGCTGTCTCTGCTCTGTGGGGAGCCGCTGTCCGGTACAGCTGAGGGAGACATCATAGGCACCTGCATGGGCAGGGGGCTGCCCGTGGCTCCACGGCCCATGTGGTGGTGCTGGGGACTCCCCCTGGGCGGGGTGAAGTTCTGGGAAGTGGGGGGCATCATCTGAGCCTGAGGCTGAGGGGCGTGCTGGGGCTGGGAGGGCGATGTGAGCGGTTGATGCTGCGGAGAGGGAAGGGTCTGGTACTGGGGAGCGTGCTGTGGTGAGGGCATTGTCTGGTGCTGTGGTGGATGCTGTGGTGAGGGCATGGTCTGGTGCTGTGGTGGATGCTGTGGTGAGGGCATGGTCTGGTGCTGTGGTGGATGCTGTGGTGAAGGCATAGTCTGATGCTGCGGTGGGTGTTGTGGGGAGGGCAGGGTCTGGTGCTGGGGAGGGTGTTGTGGGGAGGGTAGAGTCTGATGCTGCGGTGGGTGTTGTGGGGAGGGCAGGGTCTGGTGCTGGGGAGGGTGTTGTGGGGAGGGCAGGGTCTGGTGCTGGGGAGGGTGCTGTGGTTGAGGGGAGGCCAGCTGTTGGTGCGTGGGTGGGTGCTGTGCCTGGGGCGAGGGCAAGGGCTGGTGCTGAGGCTGCGGCGAGGTCAGCGGCGGGTGCTGGGTCGGATGCTGCGGTTGATGCTGGTAGTAGGGCATCCCGTTGGGCACCATGCCATAGTGCTGCTGTTGCTGCGGATGGTGATGGGGATGGTGAGGGTGGGGGTGGTGCGGGTGGTGGTGTGAGGGAGGCCCCTGGTGTGTCATGGGCGACTGCTGGTGGTGCTGTGCAGGTGACATGCCAGGATGCATCTGACTCTGGTAGCTTCCATAAACGCTGTGGGAGTTGTAGCCCATGGCCATGGATGTACCTCCCTGTTGCGGTGCTGGGTTTGGCCTGTTCCAGTACTGTCCAGCCCCGAGGCTGACGTTGGGCGTGCCACCCACAGGAGTCTGGTGGGAGGGTCCCATGGCCCCATTCACCTGATACTGTCCGTGGCTCTGGAAGTGGTGCTGGTTCTGCTGCAAGACCCCCGGGGAGCCCTGCTTCTGGTGCATGCTGTGTGGGGGTCCAGACGGCATGGCCGGGCTGTACTGGGCCTGCCCCCACAGGTAGTCATAGGTCATGCTGCCTTGGTGGTGGTGGTTGCTCATGTGTGGGTAGGATGACGAGGGAGGGTGTGGGCCAGGTTGGCTGGTCCCAATTGCAGTAGTGATGCCATTCACATTCATGTCGCCGTTAATATCTATATGGACATTGAGAAAAAGTTAAACAGGGAGAGAGAGAGATGAAAATTATGTTTTTTATTACATATAAAAAACAGCAACAAATATGATTTAAAAAATCGGATAAAATAAGCAAGACAAATATTCAGTATAATCTGAGGATGGAGATGGCTGATACTCACTTTTCCCTTGCTGGGGGAAGCTCATGGAGGACCCATTAGTATAGAGAGAATCCCCTGAGGAAAGCTTCAGTCCTGAGTTTGCAGACACAGACGAGTGTGGGCCATAGTTAAAATGATTATTAGCTTCCATCTGCATGTCAAGAAAAACAAACATAAGAACTGATTCGAGTACCTTTTACATTCACCTAGTGTTCACCAATTGAAATTTCAAAGAATGGAGGTTGTATTCTTCACTAAAAACGGAGAAGAAATACTGTAATGATTTAATCTCTGACAACATCGCGCAGTCGTAATGACAATAAAAAACTCAACATCTTCAAGGGGAAGTGGACCGTAGTGATGAGAAGTCCCCAATCAACTTCACAATGACTAAAACTAGACTATCGTTTCCTCTAAAAAAAAAAAATTAAAATAAAAACACAATAAAAAAATAAAAACAAAGACCGCGGGAATACAACTTTCGCATTGTGGTAAATAGTCAGCAGACCACAGAAATTGTCAACACATGAGGACAACATAAAAGTTAATCAGCACAAGAGTGCGCAGCCGAATGCAGGATTATGATGACACGCTGTGGCCGACATCACAAACATTTCACTCCCACAACTCTTCCCTAAAATGTCGCAGATAACGCGGATGGGATGCCCTACCGTGTTTATAATGGACACAAGATCTTCTGCAGCTGACCACACAGCAAAGCAGGCGATGTTTTTGTTAAACGCATAAACGCATTGGTTTTATGGACGACTGGGGACACAGGAAAATTTATAACGATCGTACACGATGTTCAGATAAACGAAGAATAATACATCAACATTACATTGGTTGATTTCCGTTCGTGCTTGATACATCATTAGCACTTCAGCTAACCGACCCGCAAAAATAACACATCCCGCTAGCTAACGTTACCGAGGTGAGCGGGTTTCAAGCGTAAACACTTGCTAAAATTCATGGTCCTTCGGTTAAGCAACTGATACCATCTACAAATAAAATGTACAGTGGTTTCAGCGTCCACGCGGTGCAATATCAGTACTACTATATTGTAACCATTAGTGAGTTACTAACGAAAATGTAGGAGAAAAATGGTTAGCAAACATGCTAACCAATACATGTGACCATGCGCTCAGCTTCACCCGAGTTCCCTGTCTAACCATCTTATAATACGGGATAGCCGACATCCAGTGAAGAGAACAACATACACCCTAACCGTCCCGTCTACCTTCCCCCGAATTCCACAACGAATAACAAGAACAATGATAATAAAAATATCTCCGGACAATGCAGCTGTATACCCCTTAATCTATCAGTCTAAGAGAACTTGCTCACCAACTTCTTCCATTGAAAAAGATTAGCTAGCTACGACGCTAGCCAGAACTCCAGTCATTTATCGCAGCTAACGTTAGCAACAAACGCTCGACAAAAAGAAAACAAAAAAGCCTCTGCTAGCCATCGAGCTCTATACAAACGGGAGTCATACGGAAAACGGGTACTTCACAAACGAAAAGGGTTTGTGTAGTTGTATGGGAGAGGTAAGCACGTCATCACAACTCTTGAAATAAATATTTCAATATGTAACGTTCCTTCCAATCCGATAGATTAGCGAGCTAACGTTAATGCTCATTTAATAACGTCATTTCCATCTGGGCCTATTTAGCAACACCGCGGTTAGCATTATGGGTTTATCTTAAAATGCTGTCGGAAACAGTATAGTTGAACTAGAAAATTGGAACACACTGAATACAATAATTTAAGCAATATTTAGATCATTAACAAAAACAAACATACACATACGATCATCGCAACTAGTTGAGCCCTCGTTAGATAACGTCAAATCCAAGGTTATTTAAATAATTAAAGAAGTTAAACGTACAGATAATCAAGCTAGCTAATGTGCAGCACTCGCGTATCTAACCTTAACATCATGCGTTTCATGATCTAAAACGAGACTGTCAGAAAGTTATATTTTCATTAACGACACGATATTTCATCCTTTACATTACATTGACCTGATGTTTATTTTTTCCTTAATAAGATGCTATTCTTTTGTTGATAAATTCACATTGTTTTCCCGTTACACTGTGAAGGGAATTTCTGAAGCAGCATCCTTCACACGCATACACACACACATACTCAAAACTTCTCCAGCGAAAAAAATGAAATTTAATCTGCCTAACCTTGTTATCCTTGGATATCAAAGGCACTGAAGCCTCTGACACTCCGACTGACGAATTTTATGGTTGAAGATGGTGCAGGCGATGTAAATAGTAAACAGGTATTCGCTAACCTTTGGGTCTCAAATTAGCAAACATGGCTGGTGTGTTTGAGCGCAGCCATGATCACAGAAGAGAAAGAAACCGAGCTGAAAGAGGAAGTGAATGGTGCCTGTGCCCTACACACTGCAGGGTGTCTCGTGAGTACTGGGTCTTAACGCCGACCTTTACATGACAGCTTCAAGTAAAAGGAGTAGACACCTGTCAGTTAGATGGCTGAACAGATTTATTTATTAATTTTGAGCGCGAATGGTTTGTGAGAGAAACAATCCTTTTACTAGACCGTTTTATTGCTACAGAATATAATTTATTATTATTAAATTGCTCCAACATTATATTTTAGTCAAAATCGTAAATGCAGATGATCCATATGAGGGGGAGGAGTGTGCATGTGCAGGAGGAGTGAAGGGGCAGGGTACCTGTCTCTTAACAGTCATGGCCAAAATTGTTGGCACCCCCCTTTTTTTTTCTTTCAGAAAATCAAGTATTTCTCATAGAAAAGTATTGCAATGTCACTTGTTTAGTCTCTTTATGTATATTTGAACAAAACAAAATCAGGAGGGGAAAACAGCAAAAGTTGCCATTATGTCACACAAAACTACAAAAATATTGTATGCTCGCTCATCTGGGGCAAGTAACAGGTGTGGGCAATATAAAAAAATTACACATAAAAGCAGATAAATAGGAAAGAAGTTCACTTAGTCTTTGCATTGTGTGTCTGTGTGTGCCATACTAAGCATGGGCAACAGAAAGAGTAAAAGAGAACTGTGTGAGGACCTGAGAAGTAAAACTGTGGAAAAATATTAACAATAGTCCAACAAAAGTTTATCTCCAGAAATCTGCCTTTGTCCACAGTGTGCAACATTAACAAGAAGTTTGCAACCCATGGCACTGTATCTCCCTCGGCATGGATGGAAGAGAACATTTGATTAAAGGTTGCAACACAGGATAGTCCGGATGGTGGATTAGCAGCCCCAAACAAGTTCCAAAGAAATTCAAACTGTCCTGCAGGCTCTATCTGTCAATGTTTAAATGAAATGAAGCACTATGGCAGGAGATCCAGGACGACCCCACTGCTGACACAGAGACATAAAAAAGCAAGGCTACAGTTTGCCAAAATGTACTTGAGTAATCCTGGGAAAATGTCTTGTGGACAGATGAAACCAAGATAGAGCTTTTTGGTAAATATTCACCAATATTTACCAAAAATGGAATGAGGCCTACAAAGAAAAAAACACAGTACCTAAAGTTAAAATTGGTGGAGGTTCAATGATGTTTTGGGGATGTGTTGCTGTCTCTTTGACACTGGGTGCCTTGACTGTGTAAAAGGCATCATGAAATCTGAGGATTATCAAAGGATTTTGGGTCGCACTGTAGGACCCAGTGTCAGAAAACTGGGTTTGCGTCTGAGATCTTGGGTCTTCCAGCAGGACAGTGACCCCAAACATACTTCAAAAAGTACCCAGAAATGGCAATGCACTAGAGAGTGGTCCAAAATTCCACATGAGAGGTGAAGAAGCCTATTGATGGCTATAGGAAGTGACTGACTTAAGTTTTTCCAAAGGGTGTACAACCAAATATTAAGTTAAGTGCCAATAATTTTGTCCAGCTCATTTTTGGAGTTTTGTGTGACATTATGGCAATTTTCCCCCCTCCAATTTTGGCCATGACTGTATGGAGTCAGGTAGGTATTATTACATTATTTAGGTGGGAGGGCACACTGTTGACAGCAAAGGATGGTGTGCTGTTAACTCAATCATCTCAATTTGTTATACAATTCACATTTTTACACAGCCTAATAGAACTAGAAAGTGCATTTCTTTTTTTTTTAACGTTTCAATTATATTAAGCCAGATCTTTCAAAAGTTGGTATAATTAGATGCTTTACTGGAATTACACATTGGCCCAACAGCATGGATGTAGCCTAGGTCCTGAAGTTTTATAGTGAATAACCGAATCCTATTGAGCATTTATCCAGACACAAGTTATTTCTTTATGTTTTTTTCTATATAGCTTACCTCATATGCGTGGACAATGGTTTGGAAAACCATTTGGAAAATAGTTGGTCGCAATGCCTGTGTCTTTTTGTCCCATTTCCTCTCATATCAATTCTGTCCTTGATAAGTGGGGTGGCCTTTGCAGCTAGAGGGTTTGGATCCATTTGCCGAATTTCGGCAGAAATCGAACCCCGACAAAAAACTCAAATTTGCCCGAATACGAAACCGAATAATTGATTGCATAATGGAATACATCTCTAGGTTAGGACCTTACAAAATCACCAAGGTGGTTCAAAGTCAGGTCATACCTGGTCCACATAACAAATATGGACACCTGTTACTGTAGGAACGCTGGAGGCGTTCTGACACAGCAAGGGAAAAAAAACAAGACAATTAGATGACACTGGTTCAGATCAGTCTCAGCAAGAAAAAGCAAGTGTATGAACATGTAGATAAAGCAGACAATTTTCCAGTTAAGTAAAAAAAAGTTTTTAAAATTAATACTGAACCTGTGTTTATACCTTAGTATATTATACCTTAGTTTTGTTTGACAATAAATCAAAAGGCAAGTCTTTAACAGTTTATTAGAAAGATGCTGACAGTCCCTTAAAAAAATCTGCTCCCCCCCCCCCCCATTATATTTTAGATAACCAGTTGCACTGACAGGTTGACACACATACTTCAAACTAACCTATTGTTATCCCTGTTCCACACTTGCATTGAACAAACAGTGCAAATATAGTTTGGTCAATACAGTTTGTCAATGTTTACAGTTTTTCTTTATCCGAGTGCTTTATCTTAACTCCACAACATTTACATTTAAAAAGGAAAAAACAGATCAGGTATTGGGGAACTACTAAATAGACCCCAGAAACCCATCATATACATTGTGTGTGACTTTGCAGAGATTAACAGCAAGAAATCACGTCATTCAAGTTATGCAAGGAGAACCATCACACAGGTGGGGTTGACGTTCCAAATAGCATGACAAATTGCAATATTTATACACTATTCATTTAAGGTGGTCCTCCAACCTGTGGTTTAAAACAGAGTGTATGTGACACAATACGTTGTTTAACATTAGAAAGGGTGTACTTGGTTTAATAGATGTTAAATTTACCTAAGGCAGCATATCCAATAGCACAGATGTTAGGGACACCTTTCACAGCACTCTGAATGCCCCTTGGAGGTGACTTTAGACAATCATATTGACAACTGAATCAAACAATGTTTGTGTGGATAAAAAAAAAATTAAATCAATCATATTTCCTTGCAACTCACTGTATTGCTTACAAGATGAAAAACTGTACAATGTCGTACTTCATAACAGTTCAAGAGTATTCATAGAGTACAACAGAAGAAGTTAAAACAGGTGAAAAATGAGCACTGTATCAGTGTGAAGAACTCTGTACAACAGTATGCATATCAACCTTCAGTGGAGCCATGGGTGAGTTGAAAGAGGGACCTGCAAGCAGAGGTCATGGTGGTTAAGATTTCTCCACTTGATCTGGTCCTTCCCTCGTAACCAGATTGTAAACTGTTCAGTCATGACTCTCCCATTCATTTTGTTAAGGGTCCCTGAGCAGCTTTATTCCAAGTCTGGCATTTCTGTAAGAAAGGCAACATGAAGCATATTATAAATATCCATAAATACAGGTGCATAAAAAATGTAATAATAATAACAATAATAATAATAATAAAAGAGAATCCAAATGAATATGAATAGATACTTACTTTCATCATCACTGTCTGCACTGTCCTCCTAGTTTGAATATAACAGAACAATTTTATTTGTTAATCTGCTGCCTGCTAAATAAATAATAATTAAAAAAAGCTATGGCTCCCAATGAAAGGCATTGATGTCTAAAAAAAAGACGTTTTGCCTTTTATAATTGATGAAACTGCTGAAGTAAACAAACACATAAAAAAAAATATTCAATAAGTGTTGAAGCTTACATCATCTACTCCGTCAAGGTCTGGCATTCCATCCTCGCCTCCCATACTATTCATCATCTGCAAACATTAGTAAAGAGACTATTCAAACTCTCTCTCGCTTTTTTTCCCCTGGCATTCTGGCACCCCCTCGTGTTAAATGCTACATATTGCAAGTAAGCATTGAAGTTATAATGCCACAACACTGAATGAAGGGATTATCTGGAGTGAATGCACCTGTAGCCCTTTCGTTTCACATTGCAGAAGGCTGTTGGTAGGTATGAGAACAACAAACCTTGGTGCACTGTAGACCAAATAGCAAAACCAATCAACGTTGACAGATGAGGTTAATGAAGTTTTATTTATATTAGGGCTGTCGAAGTTAACATGTTATTTGTGCATTATTGCTTACTTCAAGCTTGTTTAAAATAACACATGTCTGTGAGTGATTACCATGCAAAATAACACTAGATAAAACGAGAAGTTAGTAGTAAACTGCTCCCCTACAGCAAAATGACCAATGATATTACCTGCTTATGCGACACAATGCGAGTTTTTGTACTTTCACTTTTTTCAGGTGAAGTGCATCCTGTAGTTGATGGGCGTGGATGCATGCATTTGTTTTTGCCTTAAAATGAAGACTGTAGGTAGCCTAGTGATTGAGCCTGTTTAATTGAGCTGAAATGTCAGGAGTCAAACTACTTCCTGTTTGCTCCTCCTTGTAGTCATATGCCTTTTAATAAAACCGGAAATTCAAGTTTTTGTGCATTATAAATTCTTTAAGACTATACAGAAGTTAATATTTATTACAATTGACATGAACCATGCAAGCAAGTAAGCATGTATTCAAATTAAACTGAAATTAACTAAAATTAAACTGCTGTAGGCCTGCTGCAGACAAACTTTGCTGTAAAAAACAGAGTAAATGTTTTCCATAGAAATTTGTTATATGTTTCTAATATTACATGCCATCATTCAATATAAACAGAGGAAGTTAGACCATACATTCAAAACTAAGAATCTATATCCTCACCTCTGAGAAACGGTCAAAATTGTCAAGTTCCTCATCTGAATCATCCTCCCAGTCTTTCCAGTTGTTGAAGTCCACACTGAGCCAATTCAACTAGAATTGAAAAAACATAAAAACACATCTGTATTTTTAGCCTACAGCCTAGTGAGTGCTATTGCAAAAATAACAAAATAATTTAATACACTCCATACATGTACATGCACATTTAAAATGAGCTACTGACAATGATCAAGCTGAGCTCAGACGAGTATATGCTCAGGAGAAAAGTCAGAATTATTGATCAGTGTTAAACCCTACTAAAGATAAAGAACTAATAGGTGACAAAATAAAACGTAAAAAAATTTTAAATATGAAAATCTCTTTCATTTTATGTCAGCATAGTCAGGTAACTACTACCTACTGTTAATAGGAAAGACTTGGATGTGTTTGGTTGCTTCTAATTTCATATTCATTTGGACTCTATTGAAATAACTAGGCTAAAGGTACATGCTAGTAAAGTAACATTGCACCTCAGCAATTGAGCGCATGCACTTCGATGAGACAGGTACATACAGTATCAACTTGTCTACTAAGTTAAGGAAAGAACATATTTTAATATTGAAAAACAGTGACGTTCCTTAAAGTAAATATTTTTAGGGAAAAGTCGGGAAGACAATAGGCCGATTCTCAATAACTGTACTTTCCAGTTTTGCGTACATTTGATCAAGGATGCTCAGATGGTGACTTCTGATACCTGCCGCCAAGCTACCAACACTAACTTGGCGGCAAGTAGGATTGATAATCCGGAATGTAACCACCTGCAGAGAGGTCAAAAAATGCGCATCTTAAAGCCAGCCACAGTTATTTGGGCCAGCCAAAGAATTAGTATTTCAGCAAAAAAACACTATTAAGAATGTTGGTATTGTCAATGACATTCACAGTGACCTTAGTTCTTTAATAGCCATAATAATTCCAAATAAGCATATTATAATTTATCATCATATCATCAACAATACATAACTAAACTGAGAAGTCTTATGTCTGTGCAGGATCTAGAAAACTTATTCATGCATTTATAAAATAGCAGACTACTGAGGTCTTAACATTTTAGCATTGTCAAGACACACCCCTATAATTCTGTTAGTACCGTTTTAGTATTTTTACTTAATTATTCTTCCATCTTTGTCTGTTCATGTAAACACGTGAAATGATTATTTAGAATTAAACTAAGTGGGTGGTTTATTCCAATGTTAAAATGGAATGAATTAATTCCACTATTATGTAAATGCTTATTCCTCTTGAAAATAATTCTGGTCATTCAGCACATGCTTGTTGCTTTCCACGTCTGACGTGATAACGCACTGAAAGATAGTAGCCCCGAGCAAATGTTGGTCTAAACTATTTTGTTTGATGAATACGCTTGAAGAAAGAATGAAAACAGTTGATGGCAGAAAACATACTATTCAAAGTGGAAGTGACTCGGTTTAAAAATGTCTCTTCTCTGCAGCTGACA
>JAGFZM010000022.1:697833-722875 GCA_017657215.1 Limnothrissa miodon
AAATAGGCTTGTGGTTGTTGGGAAGAAATTTTGTTTAATCTGTTATTTTCTGTCTCAGAGGCCTTCAGAGAGCGCTATGGATGAAAAATTCCAGGTTCTTCATTGGCTGATCGTGATGACCTTGTCGGGACACCTTGTGTGCAGCTTTGTCTTAATAACCAAACCCACTGTAGATAGTGCCATCTAGTGGCAATGATAGAGTATTACAGTACCTCAGTAGCAGCCTCAAGCCAAGTGTGGTGAGGACATCAATCTTGCATTAGTGAAATTATTGACCAAGGCTGTCTCAGTCTGAACACGGAATGCATGCAAAATGAATAGCTTGTCCTTTGTCAGCTTTTTACAGGCGGTAGATAATATCTTTTGTTATTTACTCCTTATTTGGTCGTTGTCAGACCAATTTAAGACACTGACAAGGATTTATCATGAATCAGTTAGCCACTTCAATCATAATTTATAGGCTTTCCTAAAGCATTTATAACCATCTTGTGCTTAGACTACTTTAAAGAAAAAAACATTCATTTGTGATGCTTAAAGAGCAAATGGACTGACTGTGGTAACAGGACTGCATGTTCACTAGGTCTGTAGTACATGTAGTAGGTCTAGGTCTGTAGTGTTGTTATGAACAGTGATTCACTAACCTGACACAGTTGTTGGACAATGAGACAGTGTGGACAAAGTTGAAAAAAAAAAAGGTCTGGTAGATTTTCTACCACACTCTAGTGACCTTTATTTTGTTTAAATGAGAAATGTGATTCACACCTGATTTCTCCTTAAAGCTGTCATTGGATCATTTTGGATCAGAATGTACGTGGCTAAAATCCTGATAGCTGACAGTTGTAAAGGGATTTGCTGAGGGGGAAAATGCTCGTCTTCCTAATGGGTGTGATCAGTGTAACTTACAAAGCCCTGCTTAGCTTGTTTATGGAAATTTTTTTCTTGCATTCTTCATATTGAAGAATAAATGCAAATAATTTCAAATAAAAGCAACCTGATGTTCGTAATCTTAACACTCAGTGTAGACCTTCCAAATTGCCATTGCTTCTGTCCAAACAAGATGTAGCAGTGAGAGAAATAGTGTTTGCTTGGAACATTCTTGCTTCTCTGGCTAGTGGCTATGCTGCTCCCATTTCAAAGCGTTATTGGTATAACAGCAAGTCAGTCTGTCTTGTTTAAGTGGATTGCTATTTTATTTCACTGTAGGATACATAATGGGGTAAACTAGTCATGATGTTTATGGAGAAAAAGTAAAACACAATGCTTTTAATGCATATTTTTTAATTCTTTTATTGTTTTTCTTACATTTTATATAAAAAAAACTTTGTATGTGTATCTCTTCTGTAGGCAACAGTAAGCATCAGGGTCGCTCCAATCAATCAGCATTGAAATCATGTAACTCTCCTTTTTTCAACAGACACTCACACACACACACTTACGCTCTCAAATACAAACCCATTCACACACTCACGCATATTCAGACAGACACACAGTGACTCAAAGGCAATCACAGAATGGGTTGGATTTCATCTGATGCAGTGGTCCAAGCAGAATAGTTCTGCTCAGCCTACTGCACAATGAAGCCCTGGCAGAATGTGAACAAGCATACAGTACAGACACCAGAAGAGAGCAGGAGGAAAGAAGATTTCAGACCCACGGAATGCTCATGTGCAGTACAAGGTGTCCGCCATCACTATTGGGTCTTCAAGTGGGCCTGTAAACTCTCCCCGTTCACAGCAGAAAGATCTGAGACCACTGTCTGGTTCCTGTGCAACTTCTCGTGTGCGTTTTCCTTCTTTCTTGACACTGACAGAATTGTACATTTATATTTAAGACAATGGAAACAAAGGCCATGGGACACTGCGGAGCCCACTGCAATGCGCGCATAGCTGTCCACGAGCCCTGAAGGGTGGCCAATGGGCTAGACGCTCGTCTCAACCTTGTGACGTTTTGTGCTCCCGGTGTGCAAGGTCGCAGAGTATTAAAGGCTGGCAGGCCTCAAATGAACCTGACTAAACATGCATACACAAGGAGGGCACACATGGAGAGATTAACATGCACGCACACGCGCGCACACACACACACACACACACACAAAACAATGCAAAATTGCAAACTGACAGGAACAAGACAACATATGCATTTTATCGTCACGATCACGGACAAAAAATAAATCACTCTCCTTTTTCTATTGAAACGCGTGCTGTATTACAAGGCTTGTGCCCCCCACCCACCCCGTGCTCTGGCAGACCAGGAAAATTCCCTTCTCTTTTTGCCAACAGAGGGAGAGCAGCTCTAGCAATTTGGGACTATTCTGAAGGGTCTATTCAGGACTCTGAGAGGAAAAAGGAAGGCTGGGGAAATTTGATTCCGCAGGCTTATTAGAGCAGCCCAAAGCCTGGGAGCGCTGATGGATAGCCATGGCACATTGAATCACAAATCATATCCACCATGAACAAAAAGAACACGGCTACACAATGGCATCAATTTTCATAAACTGTCAGAAACAAATAAAACAGACAAAAAAAAAAAAGAATGAATGTGAAATGGTATAGAGGCTATTGCGGTTCTTACTCGTCATGACTTTCATATGACTGACTCCTCTTTGACAATGTGATAAATTACACAGCAACACAAACAAACAAATAACAAAAACACATGACATTATTTCTGTAGTGCCACTATGCATCATTAATGACTTCATCCAAGACAGATCAGCCAGTGTCCTGATGATTTGAACTAAAAGAGGATATTTCAACAGCGTTGCCATGGGCCAATAGAATGAAAACTTATCCACAGAAAAGAACATATACATATCAATATCAAACAAAATAGCTCTTAAAATAATGTGATAATGGTAGGGACAGTCTGAAAGTGTAAACCACTAAAAGCACCTTTATGAAGAAAAAAAAAACAAACGCAACCCACTGACATACACTTAGCTGGTCACACATTCCTTTGCTTCTGAGACACACAACTACATAAAGTTCATTATTTTGGGCACGCACTCATGCACACACACACACACACACACACCCGCACATACACACAGTCACATTTAGACAAGAACCTTTTTTTTCTTTTTAACATTTCACATAATTTAGCACAAAAAGTTTTTTTGTTATCACTTCAAAACACCTCCAAAGACTTTTCTTTAATATTTTACTCTAATAACATATAATAAGTTTGACTTGAAGCTTTTTAAGAACATTTTCATAATATTTATAATACCTAAACGGACATTTCTGTCATATGACCGACAATGGGAGCAAATTAAGACACCTTGAAGCAAATGCCTAGGACAATAAATCAATGTAATGGGAATTATTACATATTCCAGCTTTTGTCCCATTTAGTTTGAAAAGGGAGTATTGCTATTTAATCTACAACTTTAATTGGAATCGCCTACGACAAAATGTGGTGACTTGTTTAATGTGACGTGCACAGGCTGACATAAAAAGTCTTTAGAGCTAAATCGTCACCTACTGCAACATGTACACTGAAACGGCAAATAGGTAACAGCTGTCTAACGAGATTGAAACAGCGAGGCAACAGTGTAATTTCTGCAAATCACGGTTAAGATTTACCGCAGTAAAGGTGCATGCAATGTACATGGATCTGTGAAGTACACCCACCAGTAAGTCAAAAAAAATCCTAATCTCATCAAATCAAAAAAATCATACTTGAAAGGTATAGACTTTTAGACAAATTACAAGAAAGGGTATTGTGTGTCCAGCAGAACTTTGCATGTAAGTTCTGCTGTTCTTCTAAATTATACTAATAAAACCAATTTTAGGGTCAGTTGTCAAGTCATTAAAGTGTATCACTGCTCCTCTTTTTAGCTCTACAGTTGGGTGTAATCAATAAGGAGCTTTTGATAGCTGCAGTGGCACTGTGGTCTATAGACACCAAAATCAATGAAAAGCAACAATAAGAACTAAAAAGACCAAGTGGCCTAGTTTCAGACAAATCTCCCTCACAATACAAATCAAGTTTATCACGTGCGTACAGATGTATCAAGCAATGCGCTCACTCTCTTTCTCTCTCTCCCTCACACACACACACACACACACTCTGTGTTGATCATGAACGCGTGTACAGTACATAATAACCAAGTATCTCCAGGATTTCAGTTAGGTCTATTTCACACTGAGGGTGACAACAGTGGCCTCTTTTGACCAAACATTTAGCTTTTTCCTTTCCTTGTTGCAATTTTGGGATGGCCAATTCACCTGTACCGCCTGTTTAGCTCACTAACAGTCAGTGGGCCCCTGCGTATCAAATTCACTCATAGTGAAGCCACATGCACAGGCATCATCCCCAAGTTAAGTCACTCAGCCAGGGGTGGCAGGAGCTGCAGCTGAATCCTGATGTCCTCTCTAACCCCTAAACCCTTGTGATCTTTTCCCAAATCCACAGTCACTAACCATTTGGCAAGTTAGTTGGTTGACAATGAGAAATAGCATTACAACCAACAAAATAGCAAAATATTGAGCCAAAATAATTAGCAACTCTGGTTTGGGGTAACAAATTCCTGAACCCTCAAAGACTTGCATTAGCCACTTGCTATTTGGCAGAAGTTGATTCATGCTAGTTTCCTAGTCTAGTCTTTGAGGGTTCAAGGTTTGAGACTAGGAAGCATACTGGGTTTCAGCAAATGCAATCTGCACACGTCTCACCATATTAGGGCTGGGAGTTATACCAGGACAATTGCCTTATGACATTTTACACAAAAACGTTCAATACCTTTGTCAGAACAAAAATAAAGGATTTGACTGAATTTGATGCCATTTAGGCTGCTAGACTCTGAAAAACTCTCTGTAGGAATACATTTACTTCCCCATGCTTCAGCACACAACCTACAGTACTAGTTCAGGATTATTCTGGTCTATGTGAAGCAGCTGTTCATGCATATGTTGTCTCATGCTTTGTTAATAATGTTGAGAGAAATAAAATGGTCAACTTGGCAGTACAAGTTTTTTTAACAGGTTCAAGAAGTTTGATGATGGTATATGTCCCAGCCCTACATAATCATGGCTCCTGCTTCCAACATGATAAGTTAATCTCTAAATTTATTATTAATGTGTATATTTTTTTCAGGCCACCCAGACTTCTACAAGATATGTTGTTCTCGTAATATCAGTCTGGCTCTTCAATGTCTTTTTCAATCATAATAACGGAATTCATTTTGACAGTTATGTTCTATCTATCTGTCAACATTATGCAATGCTTGATGATAATTAACATCTGTTATTGATAATAACAGTAATGATAATAATAACAATAATATTATTAATAATAGCATTAGTAAAAAAAATCTACTCATTGATGTAGTAGATACTACCCTTCAACCTCAACCTTGTCAAAATGTTGTGCAAAACTTCTGCTGAGGTGCTGAGCTTAGACTTCAGTGGGGAGTGCTAGTGCATCTGGGTCTGACACGAGGCAAACCTGCTGACATGGCAGCCCCTCTAAGCTCTCCTCACGCTGGCTAGGAGACTCCGCTTCTCCTCTGTTCTCTAGGAGGGGGACCACCATGGAAGAGATTGCCTTCTCTCCATTGTTCTCAAGGTGCTGGCTCACCATGGATGAGACCACCTCCTCTCTTCTGCTCTCAGGGACTGGTAACACTGCAGACAAGGTCTCTAGGTCCTTGCTATCAGGGACAGGGACCACCATGGTTGACATCTCCTCTCCTGTGTTGTCAGGGCAAGGGACCATCATGAATGTTATCTCCTCTGCTTTGTTCTCAGGGCAAGGGACAACCACAGACGGCATCTGCTCCTCCCCTTTGCCTTCCAAGCAAGGGACCATCATGGGCAATGTCTCCTCCGAGCTAGGCTCGCTTGACAACAGTTCATGGCCCTCGTTCTCCATGGCTCCCTCACCTGCCTGTGTGACTTCCATGCCCTTTGCAATCTCCACACCCACCAGGCCTGCATTGTCCCCGGACTTCTCCTCTCCCTTGGTGCTCTCCCTCTCTACTCCCTCGGCGGTGGTGTGAGGCTGGAAGTCTCTGGCCTCCAACTGGTCTATCTGGTAGTACAGCAGCGAGGCGGCAGGCTGGGGTTGCAGTGATCCCCCCTCCTGGTCCTGCCCCTGTACTTGTTCCTGTCCTTGTGGCTGGAGCTGGAGCTCTGCTTCTGGCTTCAGTTTCTGGAGCTTCTGCTGTTCCTGCATCTGTTGTTCAGGCTGCAGCGACTGGCCCACCTGGCTCACCTGTCCGTCGGAGATGCAGAGCAGAGCAGCTCCCTCGGGGAAAGCTCCCTGGATCAGCACGCCCTCCACGGCCGCCTCCACCCGGGCCTCCTCCACCAGCTGTCCGGCCAGGAGGCAGAGCGCCGGGTCCTCGTGCTGCACCTCCAGCTCCACTTCCACCTCCTCCTGCTCGCGCAGACGCTCCCGCTCCTCAGCACTCTGCAGGTGCAGCACGGCCGTCTCATTTTCCCGCTCTAGGCTGTCGTGCTCGGCAAGCAGCTCGTGGACTGCCCTGGCGTCCGCCTCCAGCTCGGAGCCCGGGGAGAGTGACGGGGACATAGAGGGGGATGGGGTGGGCACCTCGTCGTCCAGAGTCTCCGCCAGCAGCCCACGCTTCTCCAGGTCCAGCTTCATGATTGTGTGCAGGTAGTGTGTGCGAACGCGGAGGGGGTTGAACTCGATTCGACCGGCGGCATTGCCACAACCCTCTCGCGAGCAACCACACGGGAACGACATTCTGTCCACCTGGAGGAGATACAGGTTTCTTTTTAACCACTAATACCACATTGAGTAGACACATTGACCTCACTGCAAATCACCAGATTTTACATTGGTAATATTTAATGAGAGAACTTAATCCTTCTGTCTCTCACTCACATTAGCTGAATCAGTGTTTCTTTGTTGCTTTTACTAGCCCTTGACCTGAGAGTGTAGACTACATAAAGTCGCATTGCATTTCACGTGTCACACATGACAGAACACGCCCAGTACACGTAGGTTCATCCATAACAGAACATGGTACTATAAATAGGGCTGGGTAATTTGCCCTAAAATCAAAATCTCAATAATTTGAACATTTTAGCTTGATTACAATTAATTAACGATTTTTTTTATGTTTTGCCCTCATAGTTCACTGATAAGTTTTGTACAGTAAATATGCTCACAGATCACAAGTGACAATTTTCTGAACGATTTCTTGATTTAAAGCAGTGCTAAGCAACGTTCTGTTTTTTTCTCTCACAAGCTCCCTCTAAAGACCGCTGTATTGCATTGTATTGCACTGCATTCTATTGGAGGCGGTCCGCGCTGCTGAACATTGCAAGTGCTGTATCTACCGCTATAGGCCACAGTGGTGCATTCTACACCGTTCGTTCGCCGTGTAATGACTAATTTTAGCATCCTAAACAGTATGAAACGGATTAACTAAATGAAAAATGTTGTGGGCCTTTAAAAGAAAATGGAAAAAGGAAAACACACTATCTACTATCGATGATTATTTATTGAACATCAATGTTTTCTTTGGTACAAGCTGCTCTTGTTGCTCAGTTGTCTCAGTTTTTAAGCTCTCTATGATTGACATGTCGGAGGAATAATGTAATGGAACGGGGTCACGTGACTCCACACGCAGTAGTGTTTTTAAAGGGAAAGTAATTGAAATAATTGGCCTGGAATTTTTTTTTTTTTTTTTTAAGATATTTTTTGGGCCTTTTTGCATTTTATTCGGATAGTGACAGTGGAGAGACAGACAGGAAATAAATGGGAGAGAGAGATGGGGCAGGATCGGCAAAGGACCAGAGGTCGGAATCGAACCCGGGTCGCCAGAGTCATGGCACAACGCATTAGCCCACTGAGCCACAGCACCTCCTAATCTGGAAAAATTTGATCGATTATAGGTTCTGAATGTTGATTATAATTAGTTTTTGATTAATTGCCCAGCCCTATCTATAAAAGAATATAGAAGTTTGGCTGAAGCATGTTTAGAACATCGATGGGCATCTAAGGCAATATGATTGGTTCTACACATTCTGTTGGTGTTTTTAGATCATTAACTGTATTTACAGTATGAGAGCAGAAAGTGTGAAAGCATAGCATTCAATGATCTTTGCTAAAAGTATCGCAGGCTTTACAATGTTCACAAAGGAGTTTCAGTTCTAGACTCTATTTGAAAAGACTGACCTGACAACAGTCAAATTTACACAATTCCATCCAACAACACAGACTGACATTCCACACTGACCAACTTTTGTTAGTGTTTGTTGGAGAAATGTGGAAGCAACTCTAAAGCAAACAGCATGTTTTATCTTAAAAATAATTTCCCTTTAGCATTGGAGAACAAAACTGGTGTGTGACGGAGAAAACTGATTGCCTGATAAGGCAACGAGAGGCAGGCAGATGGAGCAGCAAAAGACTATGGAGCTTAACCAACAGGCTGTTGTGCTCAGAGGGAAAAAGATGTCAGGAATGATGCAGTCACACTAAACAATGCAAAGACACACACACACACACACAGAAATAGATGTGTGTAAACAAAACAAGGGAAAGGATCCCAGAGTACTTCTGCAACTTTGCATCTCTGTATCTACTCTCCAATCTTTACAAGTGCAGGCATCCTTGAAGCTTTACTGCAGCTAGCTAGGCCATTTGTATAAACCACACCTAAACTTTGACTGAACAAACGCTGATCCAAAATTGACATTGTATCTCTCTACCATGTGACCCACGGCCCGTGGCCCTCACCTGGCATTTGATGCCAGCCTGGCTGCAGCCACAGTGGCGTGGGTCACAGTAGAAGCGGCAGTCACAGCCGCACTCCTCACGCGAGAGGCGGATGGTACGCAGCTCAGCCTTCTCACGAGCATCGATGCGGTTGATGCCCGACGCCCGCAGCAGGGCCCGTCGCCTCTTGGTGGGCAACGGCTGCAGGAAGAAGCAGTCATCCACCTCCACGCTCTCCACATCCAGGTCCTCGTCCGAGACGTCATCCAGTGTGAGGAGCTCGGCCTGGGCACACTCCACCGTTCCGTTACGAGTCAGCTGTAATAGAGAGGGAGTGTCATGAAAAAGAGGCCTTCAACTCTGTGAGAATTACCTAAACTTATCTTCAAAACATAGAAATTTAGTTAGTCTTAGTAAGATTTGTAGAAGTCTTCAATCAATAGTAGAAATGATTTAATATGCAGTACTATTAAATAAAACAACATACACACCTTAAACAACATACACACAGACATTCCTATTAAATTATTATACTACTTACATTTCTACTAAATGCTTATATTACTAAGAGAAGCTCTATCACTAAATCACTAATTACCTAGACAAATCTTGCACCTAATCTCTCTATTCACCCCCATTGTCCTCCATCTTAGTCTTTCATCATCCTCACCTTCATTTTTCGGGCATTGAGCTTCTCCTGGCGCAGGTGTTGGCGTAGGGCGAGCCTATGGCTGCTCTCCTGCTCGCGGGCGAACTCGCCCAGTGTGTATTGGCGGATGTCGCAATGGTGGCGGGCCATGCCCAGAGAGCTGCCCCCTTGGCTGGGCACGCTGGTGAAACCTTGCCGCCGGGAGAAGTAGTACACCGTCACCGAGTCAAAACGCACGCGCTTCCGCCCCAGCGATGGCCGTGGGCGTCTAAGGATGGAGGTCGCTGCGGGACAGAGAGAGGGAAAGAAAGAGTTAGAGAGAGAGTTGGTGGGAGAGTGGTAGAGAGAAAGTGTGTGAGCAAGACAGACAGAGGGATGGAGAGAAACAGAAGGAGGAGAGGAAAGAGTGAGAGAGAGACAGACAGAGATAAGAATAAGATAAGCAGACCAATGCAAGGCTAAAGCAGACAGATTAGAATGCATTACTCTCAACACTTGATGAGAGAGAAAACACGATTGGCAAATATGGTTAACACAAAAGCTCTCTCGTGCAGCAATCTGAGTTTAAGCCTTTGAACCGGTCAACTCAACAGCGTGAAAGCTCAAGTTTATCAAATTATAATCCTCAGTGACTATGGGCCCTATCATGTGAAGGCACACTGCAGGCTTTACAAACATAAAACATACCCATGACTAATTTAGCAACATGAGTCCAAACCTGCTGAATGTTGCACATTGATCATTTTTTCCACCATCAGAGTATTGTCCTGGGAACGCCTCTAAACAAGTCGTTTCTGATTACATAAATAGAAACTTTATGAATAGAAAATAGAAAATAGAAAAAAATATCATTGACAAATACATGTTGATAAAATACGTTGATAAGATCTGAATATCTGAGCTTAGTTTTGAGAGAAATGCCTGAATGCCTGAATCACCACTGCCTCCCTGCTGAGGGTCACCCCTACCTTCCACTGCCTGATCCTGCATCTCCGCGCTTCCTGGGCGGTCTGCCTTCAGCTTCACAGATGACCCTGACATGATTGTTACAGCCTCTAGCTGGCCCCTGGCTTGACTGCGCCTAATGACATGGGACTATATCCTGGGATTCTAATGGGACTCCTATATTACTTTACTTACCAAAATTTTCTTGTAATGTGTATCTAATGGAATAATAGTGGACTACTCACCATCTAAGAGACTGAATACCTGCCCTAGGCAGTTGGGTTAGCCCCTTGAGCCGTCGGAACTGCCCAAGGTTTCTTCCTCTACCATAACAAGTAAAAACAAAAAACGCTGCTAGGGAGTTTTTCCTTGCCCCTGTTGCTCATTGGGCCTCTTGTGTTAAGCGCTTTGTGACATGCCTTTTGTAAAAATGCGCTATATAAATAAAATTGAATTGAAAATTGAATTGAATCATTCCAAAAGGACATATGACATCACAGCCTCTTGACCTCTACCCTGGCTCTGACCCCCTTCCCCTAACGATGCTGTCAGACCCCGGCTGGGCTTGGCTGGGCTTACGTGTGAGGGAGCTGGAGGGGGCGTTGAGGCTGTCGCAGCTGTCTGCGCTGTCGCTGCTGGAGATGTCATCGTCTGAGTCCTTGGGTGTGGAGAAGGGTGAGCCGCTGTCCACCTCCACAAATTTTCGCTTCAGGCCCAGTGTCCCCACTGTCTCCATGGAAACTCAGCTTCTGAACAACACACAGACAGAAATAGAGAGACAGAAAACCAGAGAGAGAGAGAGAGGATGAGTCGAATGGATGGTTTTGAGTGGTGTATAAGGCAGGCTGGTTCAGAACCTGTATAATAACTTCAGGTATAAATGTTATTATCTGGGCAGCAGACAGACCGGATGGCCATGGGAAAAATAAATGATTCATCTGATCACAAGCACAGGTGTAAATATCACCTATTGGCACCTGAACTTTCTCACTCACTGCTTCAATATGGAATTACCTTCAATCACAGGTGGCATTAAGATCAGTCAGTGTGAACCTACCAAGGTAAGTTCAAAATCGATTGTTGTCTTTACTCCCCACAGTGATCATTGTCTAGGAGTGTTTATTCTATAGGTGATACAAAATATTTAACAATATCTTTGGCAGGCCTTATGGCAGAGCTACATTAGGACTGTGATGCTGATAATCAGAAACATGATCATAATAGTTTTCCATCCCACATGGACTATTGCCCATATATTTGATTTAGCTTTTCCTTTTCTTTCTATTTTTCTAATACTCGTAATAGATGCAGTTTCACTACATTTTTATGTTAGTATCTCAACGTTTGTGACAAATGAATTCGTTGAATCTATGTGGCACCTTTGAGGAAAAGCATGGCACTCAGGTGGCCTGCACCCCTGCATTTGGATAAGTATGTTGTTTATCACCTGTGACGGCTAAACAGATGCATCAGAACATACTGTACATAAAATGTGGACAAGAAATACCATATTATTCCGGAGAAATGCAACTAAACTAATTAATTAATTAATAGTTCCAAAATGTTTGGACTGCTATACTGTGGCCAGGCCACTCCTCTGGTCACCTGACACCAGCCTCTGGCATTCAGATAAGAGGTGGTGGCTCAGGCATCAGCTGATAAGTAGAGCATATTGAATTGCCTCTTCCTCATTTGTGTCAGGTTGCCAAGAATCTTTACTGCTGCAATTCCTCTTGATTCGCTCAGAGGGTGATATCACCTTTGGCTCAGCTTTCATCTGTATTCTTGCTTCATCCCTCTGTTCTCTCTCCTTCATCCCTCCCCGTCTCTCGTCCCTCTCTCCTCTTCCGTCTAGCATGACAAGCTTGCTGGGAAATGATCTGGCAGCAAACATTGCCATGGCAACTGGGAAAGCACAGTTTACAGCAAAATGGCCTTGGAAAGACAGCCCTCGCTTCCTGTCTTCCTCTCTCCTTTTTTCTCTGAACAGGGTGGAACCTTCCAGAACACAGGCCTTTGCTGCCTGTACTTGGAGGTCTGGCCAAGACACCGGGTCAAATGAGGCTGAGCCAGAACGTTTACCAGGCAACCCTCTGCTGTGCCCAAACACACACACACACACACACACACACATACACACACACACTTTGGGGTGTCTCAGTGGTAACTGTTGCTGGTTTCCAGTGTTTTTTCCTTCAATTCTTTCTTCTTGCATAATAAATGACCTGTGTACACACTTACAAAACTGAAAAGTTGCAGCCAACAAAAACTCAATTAATGGGACATTGAATGGGTGCAAAGTGCAATTGTCTGAAGTGATGTGTTTTTCTTTGATTCTTGTACATTATGAATGACAATAAACAGCATTGTGAAAAGCATAGATATACTTCATATAAATGTGAAAAGTGGAAGTAGTGAGAAATCTCACTCCAAAATATTATACTATATTCTCTGACACAAATCCGCTCGTGACTTTGAAAATCATCCACTATGTTGGGATGAAGAAATCCTTTAGAAAGCCTAAAGCTGCTAATGAGGCTGCAGATGGTATTTTTGATGAACTGCCATCTTAATACAGGTGAATGGGTCTATTCTGATATTTCAAATTTCCAAAATGTAGACAGATCAGCATGTTGGTATAGACAAATAAATAACAGACCTGACATTAAGTCAGATCCAAGTTTTTATAGTTAGTAGCCGTATGTTCTACAGAATACTAAAATCTAAATCCATAGACTACTACAAGACACTGAAAGTATCTGTACCTACATCCAAATAAAGTCTTTTATGAGGTGATTTTCACATCGCTTCTTAATCTAACCATGTGATGGAAAAAAGTTGAAGCAGATTCTGTATAGCTGTTTCACAGTACACATAAGTGGTCTTGCATGTACCAAGCAGGCTTAAAGTAACCCACCACCTTTTGTGGAAATATAGGGCCTTTTCATTTCCACCTACCCATCAGCTAACAAATTGTTTCACCTTTCTTGGTCTGATGATGTGCTTTCAGCTCCAACCAAGCTTGTAAGCATCCTGCTTAAAGCAGCACCAAAGACCTTTTAAAACCTTCAAATAATATTTTCATAATCGTTTCGGTAGTCCATCAACTCGTAACAAGGTGAACATACTTGCTGCATTTGCTCTCCGGCCCTCTGTTGGCTTTAACGGCACTAAACAAGTTTGCCCAATCGGGTAGCTATCTATAGTTCAAGTAAAACTACAATTGACTTGCCTTATGGCAAGCTTCCGTTCCAATCTGTAGAGGGTGCGATTTTCAAAACTCCTTGGTGCTGCTTAGTGTTGCCACCTGTCCAGGTTTCACCCCTCTGTCCAGGGGGAAAAAAAAAAAAAAAGATTTGCCCTGGGCACTGTCTCGTTTTTTCTACATGATAGCTCCAAGGTTATATCCAATTTCACTGCGGAAGGGCAATTTTTTACATGGATTAGATGGATGAGGGGTGCTGCTGATTATAAGAAAAAGAGTTGATTGGTACTTTTGTCACACCTAGGTGGCAACACTAGTGCTGCTTTAACTACAAATTCTGATATTTTTCATTTTAAAGCTCTTATAACTGTTCTGTAGTTGCAATGTGTACAAAACCAATCTAGTAACGTAACGTAATCATAATCAAGGAACTTGATCCAACTGATCATTCAGCATCTTGACTGACACTGACATCACTACTTCACTATTTTTAGTTAAAGGCCCACTATGCAACATTTTTCATTTAATTAACCAGTTTCATACTGTTTAGGATGCTAAAATGAGTCATTACACGGCGAACGAACGGTGTAGAATGCGCCACCGTTGCCTATAGCAGTAGATACAGCACTTGCAATGTTCAGCAGCGCGGACCGCCTCCAATAAGCTAGAATGCAGTGCAATACAATGCAATACAGCGGTCTTTAGTGGGAGCTTGTGAGAGAGAAAAACAGAACGTTGCTTAGCCCCTCTTTAAGTAGTGACTGAATTTTCTTAGAATTTAAGAATTCGTGTATAGTTCCATATATCAACCTACAAATTTCACCATGTTAAATTTTCTGCCAATCTTAATGCAAACTACAGTTGAGTCAAGCTATAAACAGGGGAAATTCTGGATATCTTAGTCACTTTTGAGCAAGATGATGATGCCTTATTCAACTGACTAGTCTATGCTAGGCTAAAGCTAAATGCTCTACTGGCAAATAAAGACTAGTTTAACTGGAGGAAGGTAAAACTCAACCATTTCAATCAAGGAGGGGTAGAAAATGAGTACATTTCCCCAAAAAGTGTAGTTCCTTAATTTACTGTAAGGTGCAATAGTTCACGCATTTACACTTGATACTGATACTATATATTTATAAAGATCTGTACTATAGCTTTTTGTGATTGGCACACTTGATCATCATTCATTAATGTTACCCCCAAACGTCCTGCATTTTACTCAGCTCATTTAAGCAAAGGAAACCGTGCACAAATGCATGACCTTCAGATGATTTGTCTTGACTGGGAAAAGACAAATTCAGTGATTCCTGCTCATACTGTCAATTATACCCAGCAGTGTGCAAGGAAGCCATGATTGTTCCTAAGCAGGATGCATAGTGGGATGCAAAAATACACATTAGGAAACCAGAGCATCTAGGAACTAGGCCTACTTCATCACAGGCTGAATTAAGAGGGTGTGATTTTTTTTTTCTTGGTCCAATATACATTCAAGCAAGTCATACTTTTAACCGTTCTTACCTTATATTCAGTAACTCAAAATTTCCCACACCTACAAAAATAATTAAACAATATACATAATAATAAGCCCTGTCTTATGATAGGTCAGACCCAACAGAAAATGCAGCACAGTAAACTGCAGGCATTGAAGGCAGTGAGGCCCAACTAAGCATTCTCTTCAGGCTTGGCACAAGCAGCAGACTGGGCACACCATCCACTCATCCAGCTGTGTGAAGGATTACACTCCATGCAAAAAACGTGAGCAATGTGGGTCGCCCCAGTTAGCACTGTCTGCATGGTACCGCTGTGTGTGTGTGTGTGTTTAATCCAAAGCATATTACACATTAAACACCATTCTTGATATGAGGTTAAAAATGGGTCATAGTCACACAACAGTCTCAATATTACCATCAGGTCATGCACTATTCTGGCTTCGGCAAAACCCAGACAATGACGTATATCCAGGGACCTCAGTGACAGGATTCAAACATCACCCCTGGTAGTTTGGGTCTTGTTCACCCTTACAGCATGAAGGGTAAAGAATGGACGCAGATGCTGATTGGGTAGCAAACTGTGGGTGTTTGATTTGGCCAGTTTATTGGTTTGGTTTATTCCAGTGCTAAGGATATCAAATGAAATTTACTATTCCAAGGCTTAGTACACAGATATAACAACACCCCTGCAAAAGGCACACACTATAACTATAGGCTATTGCTGGCGTGGCATTTTACACGATAACCCACTTAATCTGGAATACCCAGATACAATGACACGAATATGCCCTGAACTATTTGAGGTGGATGAGCCTAAAGGGTTCTGATCATTAAGGTTAATAGAGGATTGACAGCATCTCAGGCTGTTTGACTGTCTGGTCCAGCCCATAAAGCTTGGGAAGCTTACCTGAGCTACATCGAGCTACCACAAACTTTCAACAGAATGCTTTTAAAAGCCTATACGGACACTTCATACTCACCTCTTTTGCACGTTGTGAAGTTCAACAATAGCCCGACAGCTGTCGTGGAGTGGTAGCGTCACTGGGATTTTTTGGTTATAGCCTAGAGCGAAGCAAGCGTAAGGGGGGAGCAGTTGTCCCTTCACCTGACTCCCTACATAATTAGAGTGACCGGTTGAGAATGGTCACTCACGTCAAAGCCCCAGACCTGTTCATTTCAGCATGACAGAGCAGAAACTCCAAAACAATGGATTGTAGGCTACGCTTCCTCTCTTGATAATTTGTCGTAGGCAACAAACTGGCATAACTGCTAATGATAGCCACCCTGATCCCTTACCTTACGCAGGAATAGCCTTTTGCCGACGATTCCGCTGTTCACTGTTGTATCGGCGGCAACAATCGTCATAAATTGTCCTTTGGTTCTGGCAGTGTGTGTTTTTTTTTTTTGCTTTTCTTTTTAACTCCACTCGATTCTTTGATTTCACAGCGTAGGCTACCACCTCTGTCTATGATAAAGAAATGTAGCTTGAACTGCTGAAAATGGGCTGCAATATTCTTGTGCTCGTTGTTCCGCTACGAAATTCATGCATTTCACTATAATCCACACAAAAATACATCTGAGCAGAAGAGACAGGCTATTAGTCTTGATTTTTTGAGTTGTGCAAGGAAAATGTACCTTCGTCCACAAAAGCACGAAAGAACACGGGGCAGGCGATGCGGGCGAAGGACTTCATTTAATTAAAAAAAAAAATCTACTTTGTGTTAACAATGGCTCATGTGTCATAGCAAGCCTGGTCTTCGCAGTCCGGCGTTTAATGATTGCTTTTGTAAAACAAGCCACCGAGCTTGCGTGTCCGTTTTCCCCTTCGAGGGTGTGTTATATCTCCAGCGAAGTTAAGTCCTGGAATGAGCACGGACTTTTAAATGTCTGTCCAGATAAAATTATTATCCTTTGAAACTGTGCAAGATTTGCCAGTTTTGAAGCCTCTGTCGCCCGCTCCCCTGCCCCGGTCTGTTACAACGTAACAATAGAGTTTGGTATGCTACACTGTAAAAATATATACTCATTGTGACATCACAGACATGCCACTGTGAAGATCACTGGGATATGTAGGCTAGTCCCAAACTAAAGGGTTCTTTGTTTGAGGTTTTAAGAATGGATCATTAAGAAAGGGTTGCATTTGTGAGGACATCATCGTGTTAAAATGCCGACAAGACGACAGATTGAACGTTTCACACAGTATTACCTATAACCCTCATATACAAAGGCATACTGGGTTTAGGATAGCTCTCGCATTGGTAGCCCGGTAAACGGTAATCAGCCGGGTAGTTTTCAAAAATGATTTTCAACATAGTAAATATTTGACCCACCGAAATCACAAAAACAGAATGGTTAAGTGAGTCTACGATGTCTACCAAGACAACCCGTGGTCGGGTGCAAAATTTGATAATTCCACGCCCTGGAGCTCCATTTCTACTACATTACCCAGGTGCACATGGCTCAGTGCCTGAAACCTTCGCCAGCTGCTGCTTAGCATCACGTGGGAATTGTGTAGAAACGCCAGTGGTCAAGAACACTGTTTGGCTTTTTAAAGTTAATTTGTGAAGGATAGGACAGGGTTACTGTACTTCTACGAATTGTACCGTACCACACACACACAACAAACAATAAACAAACCAAGCACAAAAACAATACTTTTTTTTTTTTTTAAGATTTCAGTGTAACCGTACACATTTACAATGTAATAACCTCCAAGCAAGGGATTTAATGCAAATTAACATTTACATTACGATACTATTCCACTTTCGTAAAGTATCTTAGAATGCAGTCCTTAACTTAACCAACATGGACTGAATAAAAATGCTTGTCCATAGGTAGCCAGGAAGCAAGGATGTGTTAATCATGATCTGAGGTATAAAAAAGAAGACAAAAAAAAGACAGAAGAAACAGCCATGGGTAAGTTTAATCATCGTGATGACATGGGCAAAGGGGGCAAAGTATGTATGTATCAATGTATGTCCCAGCATTCACTTATGACTAGCACAACTGATCCTCATGCAGTTTCAGCATATCAACCGCCACCAACAACAACGTTCTAGATGGATTAGTGTCTGGAAGTGGTAGTATCCAATGATAAAACAAAATATTACTCTGATAGTAAAGACAATTCTGTTAAAAAAGGAGAGATAACAACAGAAGAAACTGGGGATACACAGGTCTATGAACATTGAAACATTTAATTTGTTTTTGTCAGAACTTCCCCCTATTTCCGCAGTTTGCTGCCTCTTAAAATCTATCTGCTACTGAGAAAAAAAAGCTGAGAGCAACAGAGGGGAAAAAAAGGTATGGAGTGAGTCAGACAACACATTTATAAGCTCATCCATCCGGTTTACAAAGGACATGCAGTCATAATATAGACTACCATGTCTTTAGTACAGGGAGGAGGGCTCAAGTGTGTCCTGTCCTCAGCTTTTGTGCATTAGTTCTTGCATGTTAGCATGACTACACAGTTCAGAGGACATGCATTACAGAAAGCTGTGCCAACACACAACGAATCTGAGGCAGCAACGCTGGCTGTCTTTCAGTCAAGATCATTAAGTCAAAATGACTAATAAATGGCAGTCAAGAGACTTAAACAAAAACAGTGAAACTGAAAAGAACTGAGGCCTGCAAGGCAACTTCTTGTCATACTTCTAGCTGATCAGAGCTTAAGCTCCACATAGTGACAGTGGGTCAGATGTTAATTGACATAAGGATAATAATTCAAGGGACTTTAAAGGGAAAAACATCTTAATCATTCTCAGAAACTGACTGCTCATGGTACAACACCTACATAATCAAATCCAGGCATAGTACAAAAAAATTCATGAACTCCTGAAATCAGCATGGAATTTCATTATGAAACAACACAATGAGCTTGATTGTGATCATCCAGTCCCGCAGACAGTAAGCAAACACGACACTGTACTGCTGTCATGCAGTAGGAGCTCCTTCGATGACTTCCTGCAGTAAGTCTCTTCAGCAGATTACCAGTCAAGCTCCGCATGTTGAGTATCCAGCAGGCAAAATGAAATCAATTAGAATGCGTGGGGAATTTGCATATTAGGACCAGGGGAAAAAAATAATCTATTCAAAGCCAGAGGAAAAGGGGCAAACATTTGGTTGGGTTACATTTCAGATCAGAGGACAATCAGTGTAAGGGGGGTGAGGGCTTTTTGCCCAACATCTGTATCCACACATTTTGGCACTCGACTCACTCGGCTTACGTGGGACACAAAAATACAAAACAATGCCGCCATACCCCCAACCCCCCCCCCCCCAAAAAAACGTTTTTCCCTTCCGTTTTCATACTTTCTTTAAGAAGCTTAAGCAACAAAGCAGGAAGATAGTGAATATAAAACAAAAACAAGTTGTAGGTCGAGAAGGGTAAGTACAGAGGGATGGAAGGGGTTTATGGTGGTTGGGGGTAGATGTATGGGTGCAAGTAAGATGAGGAGGCAAGTAAGGCGAGCGAGGGTCACATGATGCTAGTTCTTTCCCCACACCGTCATCCTTCACTGAGGACCCACCTCCTCACAAGTGTTCTGGGTGAAACAACGGCAGCGTCTTCGACATAATCCATTGGACACTGGAGGGCGAGGGTTTCTGGGGTGGGCTTTTGTGTGTGGGGAGGTGTGGAGTGGCTGAGACGAAAAGTCTAACACGACGAAGCACGGAGGGGAGGAGGGTCGGACTGTCGTCCCTTACCCCCGAACCAAGCCACGCCACCCCCTCCCCTCAATCCGACGGTCTACTTTTTCACTTTAGGATGATGTGGTATCCATCGTTTGTCTCGGCTGCCAAAAGAAGACGGACAGCCAAAGTCAAGGTTGTGCAGATACAGTAAACAGAGAATACAGCCACTTTCCATCAACATGGGTATGCAGGTGCAAAGATCACTGGCCAAGAGGAGCCTAGCTCCTCCTTTCTCCTGTCTGTGGCACTAGCTACAGTTTTTGTCTAATGCTCATGAAGACCAAAAAATGTACTTGAAAGTGTTTGTCCAGAGATTACACCGTAACCATGTTGTTTATGGTTGCTGACTTGTGTTAGTGGGAAACAAAAATAGTGTAACACAGGCCACTCTGGCTAACAGAGCACATGAACATGAACATTTTGCTATTCGGTCTACATTGAACCAAATCTTCCTTATTCTTATTCCTACAGATGGCACTGGGCAAGCTTGGACAAAAGGTCTAGGTGTTGAACGACAGATACATTTATGACACTAAGGAAATTGTAGATCTGTGAGAAGAGAGTGTAGTGCAACAGTGTCAACCGGAATAAAATGGTGGGATGACCAATTTACTTTGATCAGGCAACGCCTGACTGCTACTCTTTATTCATGCGTTTCTCTGCAATTAAGATTTTAGACCTCAAAAGCAAGTAATAATAAACTGGGGGAAGTACAAGATGCACAAGATTATTTATGTGTCTCCTTCTGAGGAATCCTACCTTTCATTGTGTCCAGAACAAAACACATCTCATCCTGGAAGTTCTGAATCATCTGTGGGTAAGAGGACAAAACACTCAGTCAGTGAGTCTCAGGAAGAAAAAAAAAAAAAAAAAAAAAAAAAAAAAGTGTGAAAGAAGTGACTGCTGCACTGCATAGAAACAGAGTATATAAGGAGATTAAATAGCCTATGGAAATGTCTATGAAGTAGCCACATAAAGGCTGTAAGCCCCACAGCAGCATTCCACTACTTGAAATTGAGCAGGTCAAGTATCCCTGAGTCTCACCTCATCACTGACCAGCACATGGATACCAGTGGGTCCTTGTTTGAAGATCTGATTGATCTGCCTAGGAGAGATGCTGAAGAGCTGGGCAATCTTCTCTGTCAGCTCATTGGCAGTCAACTCTTCCAGGTAAATGGCGTGGTACACTGCAACCACAAACAGTTGAAACAAAAAAAATGTTATGCAGTCTTTTTTTCTGAAGACAAGACAGCATTTTACATGTGTTATACTTATACATAGTCTCACCAACTCACTAAGGCTAACAAATAAACCATGTAAGAGTACAGCAGCGGTTCTCAATACACGTGGAATAAAAATTCAACACCTGACAAATCTCTTTGCAGACTAGATAACACAGACAACCATCACAAAGCAAACACAGCCAAACCAGTCCAGGAGGGGGCAGTGATGAGTGTCAATCAGCATCCTGACTTAAGTTGTTCCCCCTTCAGACTATGGATTAAAAACTATAAAACCACTTTCTTTAGTTGTATCTTTTAAAAATTAAAATGGGTTGTGCATGTGCAAGGTGGAAGGGGTAAAGTGTGTGTGTGCGTGCCTGCCCATGCTCAGGAGGGAGAGAAAGATGTGTGGTTTGCATGAGATCTTGGTAGATTTGCTTACTTAACACTCATCATGATTTGTCATTACCATAGCCACAAATAAGAATTAAGTACTTTCTTACTACTGCCGCTGTTCATGTTTATTAGCAATCATAAATTGGCCAGTATCAAATTTCAAGAAACATTAAGGCTCTGCTTAGTGAAGGGCAGTTGAGCTGATGCTTTTGTGTCGCGTTGAAGAGTTGAAGCCTTGAAGGTAGGAGGGATACGTTTCACAGTGTTGAGACGCCTGACATTACACTTATGTGGTAGTGAGTAGAGGGTCCCTAAAGCCAAACCGAAGTATCCCAAGATCTTTGTGTGGTCGGATAGAAAGTCCAGAATGAATTTTAACGAGACAGTACTTTTCCGGAAATGTTGCCGCTTTAGCTGCCACTTTTAGGGGAAAGTCCATAGGAGTCGAGCAAAGCCTTGTTTACTAACAGGTTGGAATTTTGAAATGTCACGTGACGTGATGTCTTGCGTGAGGTAGCCTCCTGTTGACGGACGACGGCTTTTGCTGTTGCATACAACTTCATTTAAATTTCGAAAGAAGGACTATGTCCTATACTGAAAATCTGCCAAGTAGTTGTCACAATGAATACGTTTATCTCCATAAAAAATGTTAACCCCAAACTTGGCCTTTGACCCTTATTCGGAAGTTAATGTATTCTGCCGTTGCATTTTCTGCAAAACAATAATAGGATATACAAAAGCAAAACACCTTAACTCAGCGTTTCTCAAAGTGTGCTGTGCAGGTGGGGCGCGAGAAATCGGAATAAAAAGAGCATTTTATGTCTGTCTTTATTAAAGGTTACTCAACAAAAGAGCACTCACTCACAATGGATTCATAATTAGCACATAAACACCTTAAAACACATTAAAAGATAGAAAACCAGAAAAATTAAGCCTGCCTGAAACCTTATTGAGACAAAATAGATATCGGCATGAATTGCGACATGGGCTACACAACGGCTACACAATGTGTGTACCGGTATTACGTTTAATGGTTAAAAAATGGATGAATTTGAGTGGAGTGGAGCAAAAATGGGGTATGCAGTATTTACATTTACATTTATGCATTTAGCAGACGCTTTTATCCAAAGCGACTTACAAAAAGAGGATAACAATCAAGCTACATAGCAGAAACCTTAAGGAGCATAGTGCTAGGGGATAGTGCTTCAGTTCATTTTAGTGCTAGGATAGAAGATGTTTTCTGAATAGCTGGGTCTTTAAGAGCTTTTTGAAGGCCTCCAGAGATGGTCCTGTTCTGATTGTTTTTGGTAGGTCATTCCACCAGCGTGGGACGACACATGAGAAGAGTCTGGATTGCCTTGGGCGAGGTGCCGGGACTGCCAGTTGACAGTCATTGGAGGACCGGAGTTGTCGGGGGGTAGCCTGAGCCTTTATGAGAGCGCTTATATAAAAAGGGGCAGATCCTCTAATGACTTTGTAAGTCAGCATCAGTGATTTGAATTTGATGCGAGCCGCCAGAGGCAACCAGTGGAGCTCAATTAGCAGAGGGGTGACATGCGTCCTCTTCGGCTGATTGAAGATGAGACGCGCCGCAGCATTTTGGATCATCTGAAGTGGCTTGACGGCACAGGCAGGAAGTCCTGCCAGAAGGGCATTGCAGTAGTCAAGGCGTGAGAGGACCATAGTTTGAACCAGCAATTGGGATTATGGTGAATAGTTGGTTTAGTATTTGCGGTGCATATGGGCGCACAGCCACAAAATTTGGCGAGAATGAGAATAAGACAGGCGGACTAAAAAAAAAAAAAAACGAAAAGTCAACCAAAAAGAAAGTATGATGATGCGTTTGCGTTTGGATTCACAGTTGGGGATGAAGAGCGACTCATGTGTGTTCTGTGTCTTAGACATCTGGCAGCAGACAGTATGAGGCCTAACATTGCGCAGACTTCACACCCAAATCACGCAGTCCATCACGAAAACTTGCAGAATACCGTGGAAAAGCGAATGGTGAAAGCTGCATTAGCGAAAGATGTGCTACCGTTCTCCGCTCTTTGTGAGGAGATGGAAGCTTGTCATAAAGCTCTGCTGTTTTGCAGTGAGGCCAGGTGGCTCTCCCGTGGCAAGATGCTGTTGCGTGTGTTTTTGGAGGAAGATGTGCTGTGTACATGTGTTTGATGCAGATATGTGGTGTGCATGTGTTTGATGTAACCCACAGTGATAGGCTACTTAAAACTAAATGACAACCTTCCAACTTCGATTACATTGCACTTTGATAGATGAGGCCAACATGCACATTTAGGCTAGAGGCTATTGCAAATGGGCTTGCTAAAAACTCATGATGGATTTAAACAATGGATTGCCTTTGGATAGATGATGTTTTTCATGGATTTCTAACAGGTTTCAAAAGAAGGCAAGAAGCAATCTAGGTTATATTTTCTGGGAGGGTTTGTGGTGTGAATGTTTATCCTTGCCAGGGAAGTGTAACGTTATTATGAGACGTCCCCAAAGGTACTCACGTTTCTTTCTGATTGAACGACTGATTGAATCGATTGAATGATTGAACCTAGGATAGCCTATTGTTAGCTAGCCATGAAAACACTGTGACAAATTTCATTTCACTTAACCAAAGTTAATGTTTGAGGAAAAAATGCTTCAGTTAGCCTCCATAGGCACCTTACACTGTCAGCGCAGCAACCGTATCTTTACATTTATGCTTTGTCAAACAAAGGCAGAATGCCTTAATGTCACTGTAACTTCCAATTTCAGTGTTGTAGAGTGCAGCGTAACAAAGCTGGAAGAACGCAACTGATGTTAAGGCCTTCTGTCTTAGTTTTCCATTCCATTTTTGGAAGTTACGGCAAAAACATTTAATTTTTACCAGAAAATTGCAAAATTAACACAAGCTATTTCTCTACATGATAAAACCGATGTCCATTGATTCAAAAACGGCAATAACTCATTTTCACCCTAAACTGATGTTACGGGCTTTTGCCTTTGCACAGCAGTATACAGGAGAACATTTTTAAGACAACTTGATGAGCGCACATTAAGTGGCCTTTAGACTCTTTCCTACAAAGATGTAGTTCTCTACAGCTTTAGTGCAAACAATGATGCTTCCTGGTCCTGATACTTTTTCTGCTAAACAAGCAATAACCTGCATACACTAAAGCGCTGCTTCATTCTGTATTTCTGTATGTCACACACACACACACACACACACACACACTAACCAAAGAAAGTGCTGCTGCTGCCGTCTCCGTTCTCGTGCTTCTGCTGCTGTTCCCGGGCCTGCTGGGATTCCTGGCACACGTACACGGTCAGCCTTGGACGCACCACCCTGATACATATACGCGTACACACACACACACACACACACACACACACACACACATCCATCAGAGGATAGACATACCAAGAACCCTTACACACTTTCTGACCACAACCAGAGGTGGCAGTGTTAGATAACTCCACCCACCTCCCTTTCAGTGCATTGAAGAGTCGAATGCCATCGGCAGGGCCACATATTTGAATGACGTCTTCCCTGGTCAATTTCAGCAGGTCTGCACCTGTGACAGACAACACACACACAGAGCATATAATCTACATGAAAAGTTGGCCTGGGTTTTTCAAATATTGAGAAAATAAACATTACTTACAAAGCAAACCTCCTTTTCTTTGTATCATACAGTTTTACCTCTACACGTTATATATATATATATATATATATATATATATATATATATATATATAT
>JAGFZM010000022.1:722885-741946 GCA_017657215.1 Limnothrissa miodon
TATATATATATATATATATATATATATATATATATATATATATATATATACATACACATAATTCAATTTATCTATATGTAAAAAATACCAAATGCATTTCAGATATCATTTGGAGGGTGAGTGTTGCACGGCAGCCTTACCTGAGAAATTTGTGAACAGACGACAGTAGGGCGAGAAGCGGTTTCGATGGAGCCACTGCTGGGCCTCCTGTGGCGTTGCCGTGGGCAATAGATTCTGTTTGTTTGTTCCGGAGCATAACGGAGGGGAGAGAGAGAGAGAGAGAGAGAGAGAGAGAGAGATGGAAATTGAGAAGGGGGAAGAGAGGATGGAGGGTTAAACACGCATCGTAAAGTCTTTAGGAATGAAGTCAAACTCAAACAGTGTCCTTCCCCTGAAGTCAAGCAATCTAGCACCCCTACCCCAGGCCACAGTACAGTCAAATCAACCAACCCCTCCACCCCCTGCAACACACACAAAAAAAATGTTAGAAAGAAGAGCGATTCAAAATGAACCCCAGTAGCCAGAAAATGTATGGTTGAGTTTTCTGTTTTATATCTGATTAAAGCAACTGCATTTTTCCCAGTAACATGTTTTTTTTTTTTTTTTTTTTTTAACATTTTAGGGGAACCTTAAGCGTAGTCCCCTTCAGCGTATCCCATAGCTTTTCCACCCCCGCATGTTAATTAATTTCACCTGCTTTTCCCACAGAAGAAGGAAAAGGGATCAACAGTTCACTACAAAATCAACAAATAAATTCATATGTACCTGCTGGCTCTCACTGTCTCTTCTAAGTAGATGGTATGGCAACTGTAAGGCAATTGCACAGAATCACTTTCAAAAACCCACACCAAATATACCATCGCTGCAAATATGATCTTATGGAATGCACACAGAAATAACTAAAGAGACACTCACAGACACAGGCATACAACCCACATTGTTTGGATGCAGCTAGGTCAAAACAACACAGAGGGAAAAGGTTTCTATATGGTCAATCTTCATTCAGAGTCAAAGGTAAATGTGTTACAGGATTTAGTAGGTTGGAGGTCACAAGAGAGCAATGTGATTTGAAATGCATGAAAAAAAGGCTGTAAAAATTGGCCTCACTGAGAGCAATTTTTAATCCTGCCTGCACAAAATGATTTGGAGAACACTAGTGAACACATGTTAATGAACTAATGGATAAATGGCATGTTTGAATGTTTACAGTCTGAAACTTAAAGGGATAGTTCAGTTTTTAACACATTAAGCCCTTTTCACAGGTTGTCTAAAATGCAATAAAGTGGTTGACATCGAAATTTTGACGATTGCTTCTGTCTCGGCTATTTGGGAAATGTAGAATCGCCTCTGCCTGCCTTCAGAATGGCTAGCAATGGGCATGTGTTGTTTCTATCCTTAAAACACTGGTTTTAAAAAAGTGCTACTCACCAAGTGATTAGTGGTGCTCAATGATGTTCCAAAACATGTATCGTAGCGAAATAAAGCTTCCGTCATGTTTTATTTGGCACTTTGTTTATATGAAGGAGCAAATAGATCCCTATGGGACTTACAAAATGGCAAATAAAACATGACAGAAACTGTATTTTGCTACGATACTTGGGTTGGAACATCAGCAAGCGCCACTAATCACTCCATGAGTAGCACTTTTTTTAAAACCAGTGTTTTAAGGATAGAAACAACACATGCCCATTGATAGCCATTTTAAAGGCAGGCAGAGGCCATTCTATATTTCCCAAATAGCCGAGACAGGAGCAATCATCAAGATTTTGGTGTCAACCACTTTATTTCATTTTAGACAACCTGTGAAAGGGGCTCAATGTGTTAAAAACCGAACTATCCCTTTAAGTAACACCCAAAATGAAATGTGTAACATTTAGGTAAAGCTTTAAAGATCTCATTCCATCGTATTTTTATTAATTTTGTTGTGGTCTCTTATCTAAAATAATGTCATGAGAGTTGGTTTCGACAAAAAATATGCTGTGGTTGTCTTGTTTCAAGCTATTTTAGTTAGGTGAAAACGAGAGCAGGGATAGCTCGAGAGGATTCTTATGAATATTAATGATATGCAAATGTATCGCCTCTGATTGGCTAACAACACTGTGACGCTCCATCTAGTGGGTCTGTCTGCAGGCAGCCTAACGTTTCTTGAGGGCGGGTTAACTGCATAGCTAATGTTCAAATTGACGTACATATGTAAAGCTTTTCCGATTTGCTTGTTTTTCCCGGCAGTTTTCTATCACAGGCGAATACAGACTACAGGGGTAGGAGAGCATTTTGAAGTTGAGCATAGAAGTACAACTTGGGCTGACCTATGGTAATGTAAAAACATCAAGTCTTAAACGGTTTATTTTGGAAGGAGACCTTTAAATAAGGAGGCAAAATCTATTTGCCAAATAGAATTGATATTGATGAGCGCCAACAGCAGCGTATCCACAAGAACGGTGTCGTAAGAAAAATTTACTAAGTGTTTAAGAAATAAAGAGTCCGGAGAGATTCAGTGGATGAAAGGCTTTTTAGTCGAGGAACCAAACTTAACGAGATCCCGGAGACAAAGTCTACCGGACAAACATAACACAAGCTTTTTATACAGTTGAACGTTGGAATACATAACCGCCCCGCCAACAGGTCTGGTGATGCTCTGGCAAATCATAAAACAATAAATTCCTTTGCCTGTCGATACCAGCAGCTGTCGCCTCGCTTATCGGTCAGACCAAATATGCCCAAACGGCACCATTTCTTCCCCCGTCATCCGAAGGGCACTTCCTGGCCTAGAAAGGCCCCAAGGCGACTGGAGATATTTTGATTGCACCCAAATTGTTTTACAACAGCCAGCTGACCTCGACAGACAGAAGAATTCCACAACAGGCACACACATGCATTCAGTGATCACACTAAAATCATTTGTTACACCACTTTAGTTACCAGTCATTTCCCTTTGTTCATTAAACTGTTTCACCAATCAAAGTTTGGTTTTCATTTGCATATACTTGGTCAATAACAAGAAACAAACTTAATCACACCATTAATTTGCAGTTCTCTAAACATTTCATTAAGACAATTCAAAATTCCTCCCACAACGGACCGTCCAACATGCCATAATACCAGTGTAGACCATTTTAAATACCGTTTTATGATATTCCTATGCTATCTTGATGCAAAGGAAGTAGTCTAGAAACAAGACAGAATGCTCAATCGCTGTTTTTGTTCATATTGTTGAAATGGGTCTTCAGGTTTAGTTAGTCAACTAAATTTATTTATTTTCTCATTAAGTGACCGCACTTCGCATTTTTTTCTTGATTTGTCTCTAGTTTTAATTCTTATCCTTTATTTCATTTAGTGATGAGATCACTGAGCTCCATATTAGTGTGCCGAGTTGTACACAGTCATTTGTTTAATAATTAAGCCACACATTAACAGGTTGGAGAGGTGTTAGTAGGGAGATAGGATAGGGATGGATGGGCAGGAGTGTGGACAAGAGAACTATGCCTAAGACTATATAGACCATCATCAGATTTGAGAGTGAGAAACCCATACTCACATCTGCAATCTGTGCTGCTGGTTCAGGCTGGTGATTCGGTGATCCATTACTGAAAAAATAACCAGAGACCAACATGATTCAATGTATTACAAAAGGGTAAATGACAGAACAATGATGATCAATTCATGTCTAACTATTTCAATTTAACACAATTTGGTATTTTGGTCATTCTAGTGATAGCCAAACTACAGTCTGGTGGTCAACTGTTGCCACCCCGGAGCTAGAGGATCTGGCAGCATTTGTTATGAACCAGTTCTGGCATGATAAAGACTTTCAATCCCATTCAGTGCACTTTTTACTTATTCAAATCATTTAAACTTGGAATAAAATGGAAAAATTGGAATAGTAAACATTTGAATACTGCTTATAGCAACACTTCATCCGTACCCTTCAGATACTGTGAAACTGTTGTGGGTGCTGTTGAATCCTGGCGAGGGGGAGTTGTTTACATAGGTGGCCTCAGGCCACGGAGAGCACTGGAAGACAGAAGGCAACAAAGAAACTGTTGTGAAATACAGGCGTCATTTAAATATTGGAAATGATGTAATCCAAAACAGATACAAAAAGTAATGGATAGTATCTGGGAGCTCTGCCAACATTTGATTATTTTTTACTTGATCCTTTATCTCACCATTATGTTCTAGTAAAGTATACAAATGCTAATTAAACCCCTTTGAGACCACAGAATATTTTCATCAAATGGGATAGCGAAGATACGACCTTGGTTCAATAGAGTTAAATATTGGTGTAGCTGTATACATTTACACAGAAATGTATTCTGCAAATGTGGTCTGTGTAGAAATGTATTTTGCAAAACTCATTTAGAAGAAAAGTAAGGTCTCTTCAGGACCAAGCATGGTTTGCCAGAGCTTCCAGCAGAGTGCCTGTCAGGCAACAGATGCATACCTCTGTGAGGATGGTGGTCTCGTAAGAGGGCTGGTACTTCTCTTTCTCTTGTGGAGCCCTCTTCTCCATTTTCTCTCTGTCCGTCTTCTGTTTCCGGTCTGCCCCTTTGGGCTGAGGGTGAATCAAACAAACCAACACACTTGTCATGAACATTAGGGCTGCGTTTCACAAATAATTATGTGTTAGCATTGAGCGATGGAAGTTCGAACAACATAGCAGCCCCACACTGGGACAACTTAATGATGAAACTGCTGATTGATCATCTAAGCTATGCTTTTGAAAAACACCTCCAGCATTACACAATAAGTTAGGACTAACATAGTTAAAGCAGCATCAAAGACTTTTTAAAATCTTAAAATAATGTTTTCAAAATCGTTTCGGTGGTCAATCAACTCGTAACAAGGTGAATGATACTTGCTGCGTTTGCACTGCGGCCCTCTATCGGCTTTAATGGCACTAAAAAAAGTTTACCCAATCGGGTAACAATCTGTAGTTCAAGTTAAACTATAATTGACTTGCCTTATGGCAAGCTTCCGTTCTAATCTGTAGGGGGTCCGATTTTCAAAACTCCTTGGTGCCGCCTCAACAATAGCATTAGTTTCCTAGTACAAACAATGTTGTTGGGAAACAGTAGTCCACTGTCGATAACATTAGCGCTCAAATCGAGGAAGTAGCTATGGAAGTTATCAAGGATGCTTTTGATCTTTGACTGTGGACCTCACCTTAAAGACCTTGACCTGGCAGCTGGCAGAGTGCAAGTGCTCAGTGTAGTCTCCGCTCTCATTCTCTTTGAAGGTGTCAATCTGAATGCGAAAGGGCACGCCCTTCTCGCCCCCATGCTTACGCATGGTGAACTCTGTGCTGATGCAGTGAACCTGTGAAACACACATTGGGAAAATAAAATAAACACAGAGACGCATAAAGCACTGTCAACACTTGACAAAACGAGGCTTTATTAATCCTTGCAAATGTATGCTGGTCGAAACCATTTTGTAAGACAAGAATAACAATTTTGTGGCATGATGAGAGTGAAATTATTTAACTATCAGACGAAGCCATGCAATCAAGTTTCTCAAAAGAGTAATAAGGGCATCACAGGATGTTTCTAAAGGCTCGACTGATTCTGACCAACTAAAACAAGTCTTTTCAAAGAGAGGAGAGTGGAATGTGTTCATGCAGCACTGTTTATCTTGAACATCATCACTCATACAGGGACTACTGGTAAGGCTACATGTTGGGGCCCTTTACCACTACACCGTTTCAGCCATACTCTACACTCCTCCATTTTTTTGCTTCTTCAACAGGTACCTGATACGTTTTTTTTTTTTTACTTGCTTTGGCCAGGTTCTAACCGTGCTGAGCCAACACTAAAACGCATCATAAACAGAATAACTGCAACTTACTGGTTTGTGAAAGCAATCACAAGTTTAAACTATATGGAAAAGATCCATTTGACAATATTCCTTGTCAAATACAATATTCCAAACAAAGCATTTAAACTACTGTGAGTAGAGTTGCGTCAAACAGACTATGTATGAAAAAGCGCCATTTCTGTGCGTTCACACCAAAAGTGACCAAAGCTGCAAAATCGCTTTTGTCGCTCACAAACGGTCGCTGCAATAAATAGTTCTGTTCGCTTTTGTCGCTCAAGTCGCTCATGACGTTAGGATTAGAACGTTCGATTTTGCTTACCCATTTAAAGGAGCCGTTGTACAAACAGTACAGAAACGTGTGTTTCAGTAGCAAATTGTCCTGCTGAAGAGGGTCTCGACGTAATTGAAGTTACAACCAAGAACAAAATCACGTCAAGTGTTAAAGGTATTGGTATTGCTAAATGGCATTTGGTGATCTGCAAATCGTAATGTACACTCATTCTACTTTGAATATAAAAAAAAACATTGCAAGTGCAGGGAAAGGGATTTCGATTGGGCTACTATGTTGGGTGCAACATAAGCTACAGATCATAGCCTTTTTGTGGCGATCTCGAAAAGCGTTGGGCCATACAACACTGGCTGAACAAAAGTGCAGTAGGAACGAAGTTTCCCAGTATGTTCCCTGAGAGCCAAACAAGCAAAGAGCGTCTACATTCCGATTGGTTGCCAGGGTTTTCGCAGCGAAACGTGTCATAGCTAATTTTCATCAAGTTAAACTGTCTTTAACTTTTTTTAGTCGCTCTAGTCGCTCAACTTTTGCAGCTGGTCGCTTTTGACGCTTTTATTGCTTTGGTCACTTACTGTCCATACAAAGTCAATTACTTCCGGCGATTTTGCAGCTTTGGTTGCTTTTGGTGTGAACGCACAGTTAGACCAGTTGCTGTACGCTTTTCATACAATGGTAGACTGGCTGCATACCTGAATAAAGACTGAAGTCCTTTTTGAAGGGTCCCACAGGAACTCGACTGTGTTTAGTTGTGTGGGGTTGGCTCTGGGATCCACTATGCCCACTGACATTGGGATGTCTGAAAAAGCAGTTAAAACACTGGTCAGTATTTGGCATTCTGTATTGCTCCAACCCTTTTCCACGACTTTGACGTTAACATAACTTGCCCTAATCCACCCCGGCATGCAAAAACATGATACAATTGCTGTTAGAACATTATTTTTAAACATCAACATCTTTTCAGTGGAAAAAAGCCTATGTCAGTCTGATGTATTCTCAAAACACTTCCGACATTCTAAGAAATGAAAGCGCAAGAAATCATAAAGGAAAAAAATTGTGAAGTTATTACGGTCTAAATTTGGGATTGTGCTTTACGGCTGCTACTGTAATTTTAGTCCTTAATGAATTGTCTGGAGTGAATCAACCCCATAGCCCTGTTATCCTGTGCTGTTGTTAGCACTGTCTGCCATAACGCTTTTCAGTCTAGGGTGATATCAAAATTTTCATTCTCCTAGATGACAACAACAGTGTGCAACTTTGAACAACAAATGGTTGATTGGTTCTGGACTACTGCTTTTAACCTCTACGGCTTTGCGCTGGGACTGTGTGAACCTCACCCAGGTCGAGGATGCGGTCACCAGGACGATTCCAGCGCCAGCCTTCCAGCTGCTGGTGCTCCGTGTACTGCAGACGCCGGTCATGGAAGACCACCCGGATGATGCTCTGAGGACACAAGCATGGCACTGTCAGCACCTCAGACAGAGAAATTAGCGAAATCCTATTTTTTCCCCTAAGCCCTGGACCCTAAATGACTGATTTACACTTGATAAGTCTTTGAGGATTTAAGAGCGAGGGTTTGGTTAGTCATTATTATACCACGCCTCAAAAGCAACTCAAACAAGCAAAGTAAATCCAGAAAGATCACTGAAGCAAGCATAGTACATGGACAATGCCTTATGCCATGTTATAAATTAGCTGATGGATATGAGAGGGGGATGCCATTTAACCTTGCAAGAGCAATGGTTTAACCTTGAAAAATACACTAACAATCTAAATGAACAAAAGCAACATATAAAATAAAGGACCTTAAAAACCTATCCATACCTTCACCATTTTCCCAGTGATTTCCGGGAGCTCCCCCATTTTCCGATTGTCCAGCATTCGAATTTCATAAGACTGTCCTAAAATTGCAGAATAATAAGGCTTTTCAATAAACCGCACAAACACAGCTAGCTTCACGTTGGTAAGCCATATGAAGGGTTGTATATTAATATAGGAACAGTATGAGTGATAAGGTTGCTACTGCAAGATTGGGAGACCAACAATCATAAATCCCATCAAAGGTTTGTGTGTTCCAATCTACAACATAGTACATCATAAAATGATTTCAGCAAGACCTTATCAAAACAAATATGGCACCACATTAGTGTGCACAAGCAATGAAACAATGTAATGTCAACTTACAGCTCCAGCTAACTTGTACTCGCCGACATAAATCATTATTTTTATGGCACAGTATATACCACTAATGCGACACTGACTATTCCTAGACTGAAAAGGGACAACTCTTGACATCCAATATGGCTAAAAGGGTGGATGCTCGTTTGACATGTTGAGTGTAAATGTGATTTATAAAAGGCCACATGCAGCTGTTTTTCACACCACACCCACAGACCATCTTTGAGCGCCGTGTCCCCTGCAGTGTCTTAAGCACAATCTGTACAGACACACTGTGCTGTCCACCATATTTGTTAAATCATGCTTAAATCAGAGTGCCTCTGGGGTGTATTCCAAGTAGGAGACTAAGTGGCTGGCAACCCTGGGAAAGTTTAGCCGGTAGTTGTGGTAAACCTGATAATAGAAGAGCCTGAAGTCCTAAATCTCTTTCCTAAACACCACAAGCAGGCTTCTGTACTAGCAGGTTTACTACTTCCTCAAGTTTAACTGACCCAAGTTCAACCCTGTTCAGCACTTATGAGGTGCCTATATATGCTACATGTCACACACTGGATATAACTTTATTGAAGGGGAGCAAGCACTAAAAGCTGGTGCTGCCAGCTGCTTCTAAACGTATAATGAATCAAATTCTCAATGGATTAGAGCTCTAAGCAAGGGTCATAAACATTTCCATGACTGTGGGACATTTCACCTGGATCATAACAGAGTTATTTCTTGCTCCTCTCTTTAAGCCCCACTTTCCTCCTCAGGATAATTTATTATATAATTTATGAGGATTATTTTTAATGTAATGCAACAGGTATTCCTTTCATTACAAAAACATGCTAGGTCAGCATGATATTTTTTGTACTAATATAAACATGGATAAGATTAGTTAATTCAATCTTGTATGCACCCATGTATAGTGCTGTTGCATCCCGAAATGGTGTACATAGGAGCAGAGTGTGCACAAGTGGTTAACAATAATGCTGTCCTGTGAGCAAATAGTAAGACATTTCCTCCATTCACACTGTACTGTAAACTTACCTACCTACCCAATTTGTTTACTCAGAGGATTTCAAGTCACATTGTACAACTTGCGCAAATCCAGTAAAGCAATTTGTGGTGCAGCTTGCACCAGACCTATTTGCTTCATTCCTACTGGTTTGATTTTTTTAGCACTATTTCTCAATCAAACCTTAACAAAAACCAGCGTAAATCAGTGAATACAAAAAGTTGAATAGCCAAATACTGACATGCAGAGCAGGTCCCCCCCCCCCCCCCCCAACCACACACACAAACGAATGACTGCCATCAGACTGGCTTCGTTGTCCAACAGTGCTGATGAGGTCTTGTACCTCTGGTGCCCCGTGAAATGAATTATTTGCGGTATTAACTCACAACATGGATTGTGAAAGGAAACGGACACAGGTTTCAAGGAAGAATGCCTGCAAATGATGCTGTATGCTGTAACATTGATGCTGTAATTTCTATATTATTAAGCTATTTTTAATTTTATCTTATTGTCCATATATTTATACTAGAACTGTTACATTGCTATGCTTATATTTTTATTGACCATATTTACTGCTGGTCACTAGACTTTTAACCTTGCACTGTTGCACTACTGGACTCATTTGCACTACTACCTTGACACACACCTCATACTGGACCGGAGAACATTCATGCGCATCTCTACCCTTAGTATTCGTATTCTACTGTTCTTTTTAGTAATGCTCATCATCCTGTGTACACTGTAGTATATGTTGTGTGTGGTTTTTAAGCTGCTGGGACCTTGAATTTCCCCTTGGGTATCAATAAAGTATCTATCCATCTATCTATCTATCTGGGCAGCAGAAACACTGTTTTGAGAGAGGTAGCCGAGGTACCTTAAGGTAACTGCTCAGAGGGCATAGACAGGGGTGAAATGGGTAGCCAATGGCCATAAGGGTGCTTAATGTGAGTGTGGGTGATCCCAGGGAATCCCTGGAAAGCAGACCTTGGTTGAGGTAGGTGAGCGTCTCGTCGTGGAGTTTGACAGCAGGTGATGTGGCGGCACATAAAACATACTGGAAGGGTAGGATCTTATTGTCAGTGTCTGGGGGTAGGTTGGATTCCTCCTGTTTGAAGATGGGAAGGGCCAGCACATCACTAAAGAAAGAAAGAGACAGAAAAAGAAAATGTGCATGTGTGTGTGAATCTGTGTAAGAGAGAGAGAAAAACATTAAGGTGTAGACAATGCAAGAAATAGGGTGGTATTACACATTTTCAGCATGTCTTGAGCAATTACTCTCTCCTCTTTGTACTATTGATAGAATAAAATACAGGGAACTAAGAATAGGGCAAAAAAACTGATTAAAAGAACACAATATTGGACACCCTCTAGAAGATACAATGCCAGAACAGAAAGATTTAGGCCAGCACTCAATATTCATCATGATGATAAAAATTTACCACAAAACCAAAAAAAAAAAAAAAAAAAAAAAAAAAAAACAGTTCACCTTACCAGTTTCAGGCACTTGCCTTTTACATAACAACAAATGTTTGCAAGACCATTTACAACTCTTATCCAAGCACATTGGAAATGTTTTCACATGTTCTGCCATAAATACTAACAGGTCCATATAGTCGCCTAGAAACCAGTGAAAGTCGATCACAGAATGATGCTCCTTTCCTGTCAACACAAGAATGCTCTTTAGAATCCTAATTCTGGACACTTCAAAGCCACCAACAAAAATCCACATGGATTAAAGACAACAGCTGGCTAGACAGCAAAAATAAACAGCCAAATAGGGTTTATTGATGTAAGAACTTCTTGTTATCAAACAGCACTGGGTTTTTCATGATTACAAATCAGTAACAGGACAGAGGCTTTAACAACCAACATGTAAAATCATGTCAAACTACGCCAAAATGTTTTTTAAATCAAGTGTGAAAGCTTCTGAAACAACTAACAAAGTGCAATGCACTGCCACAAACCATTTTAGTCACTCGGCTTGACCTATTTGGTTGCACACAGCTTCTAAATGTTAGTGAGTAACAAAATCATAAATTAATATCCTCAAACTGTTGCCCCTGTGAGCAAGCTGACAGGGGCAACAAGCGATAAGCTCCTCAAATCCTTGCAAGTATCAATTACACAGGGTGGTAAGGGCACTCAAAGAAAGAGACGGTCACCCACAAATGTGTCAATCACTTACAGCAGTTCCATATTGCATTTTACTTTACAATCAGGATTTTTGGGGGCTGTAGAACACCGTGTTCTTGTAGAAGTGTGAATCATGCTGAAGGCTCCCTGCCAGAGGTTCTTGCTGCGTTGAAAACACACACTGCTGACATTTAGAGCTAGCCTCAACTCAGATGAGATGACATGCAGAGCACTAGCCTACCAGTGGTGGAGGACTGAGCACCAAACCCAGGGCGAGTTTGAAATTGATCTCAGGAGATTACATGCATATGGACAGATTATAATGAACTGTAGATAAATCACTTTTTTGACAGATTTGACAACCATCTTTTATGAGGATGCAAGCAATGTGCTTCGCCCTCCTCATATCAGGTTACAAGAAGCATGTCAAAGTATTCACTTAGCTCAGAAAAGAGTACAAGAAGTGCTGTCAAAACATTAAAATAAAAGCGTTGAAAGGCAGCCAGATAGAAAAGAACATTGCAAATTGCCACCTACCTCATGCTGTAAGCCCCGGCTCCCAGCTCCTGACCGATGCCAGACAGACTCGCGTCGAAGTCCTGTACCAGACCTGACTCGATCACCTCATCCGCCAGCGGCAGTTTCAGGGCCCAAGCCATGACGACGCGCTCTTGGAGGTTCCGGCCGAACGGAACCTCTGACCCTCAGTTGATCTGACTTGATTACCTCTGTTGACCTGCAGTTCCCAAGTACACAAGAACAAGAAAATGTTTGGGAAGCTGGCCAGATGTGTGCAACTACGTCTGGTAAAGTCCCATCGACAACAAATGCGTTTCAGGATTCTGAGCAGGAAGTTAGTCTTTAGCACGATGAACACACAGTCAAGTTGGTTTCAATGAAGTTTCGACCATAAAAAGGAAATGGTGACGAATGAAAAACGATATTGTTATGCTACAGTCATAAATCTGCGTAGTACTGGCTGATAAAGAAAACTGTAAAATTAAGATATCGATATAATGAAATGGTCAGAGATAAATTAGAATTTACGCAAGGCAGGTATGGCCAGCACGCTGTAACTCCATGCTCAGCCAGTGACAACCTGATAGCAGAGAGCATTTGGTACCCTCGGTGATGGATTCAGTTACATTAGCTAGCCACAGTAGCTATAAATATAACTCACGTTACAGCGTATTTCAAAGTGAGAAACCTGAAAACAGTATGCTTTGTTATGAAAAACGATACCTCTTCTCTGTAAACAAAATAACACTTCATGTTGCCGCTGATAAACGTTAACGTTAGCTAACCGTTTTTAGCCAGCCACTCTAGTCACGTTATGCAAATTGGCGACATCAAGCAAAGTTGGCTAAGCTACGGCGCTAGCAAGAGCTGTATACTTATCTAAGGTGTGATAGTGATACCTGTCGTTTTTAAAGGGCAGACACTACCAAACCAACAGCACCAGCACAGCTTAATGAACATGGAAACTCAAAACGCACTCACCTTTCTAACCCAATATTGAATTAGTAAAAGTCAGCCTCGGCTTCACGCCATAGTTCAGCCCGTCTTCTGCTAGCTCGAGGTAAAACAAACAACTTAGCTGGCTAGTCTTCAGACACTATTCGTGGCAACGAATACTCAGTTTTACCAAAAAAGGGGCAAATTATTAATAATGTTTTTGCATGTAGACTTAACGGCAAAATGAAGAGATTTAACACATCCCGAAACTGCTAAACTTAAAGATAAAATGTTTGTTTATTTGATCAAGTTAAAAAGAGATTGCCTTAATATCCGCAGTCGCCTATTTCTTCGACGCTGCGTAACTGTACAACACGGAGTTGTGGCCATAGCAATCGACCGCCGCCTACTGTGGTGGAGTGAAAAGAGCCTCATATGGGCCTTTATTATTAGCCTACACCTTGTTAAAGGTTTGATCATTGATAGGCTACAACTGATGTCTAGAACGATCATCATCATCTCCATCATCATGCTTAAACATATTGGGTTGTTTGGAAAGTTGAATGTAGTTACCTGCAACCGCACCTTATGCTGAATCAAGTCATAGACTTAACAACACAAGTTGGGAAGAGTAGGCCATAAATACATCAGGTGCAATTATGAAGGACTTTTTTCACACTACAGTGATTACTCCTAAATCATCAAAGGAGAACAAAGTTAAATATCAATTTATTGACATATGCTTCAAACAATGGGTCATCAGTTAATACATGAAGACTGTAAAGACCTTGCACAAACAACAGTAAAGTTTATAGGCCTAATGAAACCACTTTCAAAAAAAGCTCATAAGGCATTTTTGCTGTAAAACCCCTCCATTCCTATGGATTGTTTAAAATACTTTATAAAGTGTTATTTTACAAGTAGATGTTCATAGCTAATAATTATTATGGCTTTTTAGATTCTGTTATTGTGTACATTTACTGTAGAAGATTGCAAAGAATTTGCTCACTGGACATTCATTTTACTTAAAGTGTAGCACCTTTCTATTTTGTACACTGTAATATTTATTTGATGACAGCAAGATAACTGAATGTTAAAAAAAAAAAAAAACAAATAATAAAATTGTTAAACCCACAATGTGTAAGTTTTATTTTTTTCGTATGAGAATTTCTCCCATCTATCGGCGAAGTGGTATACTGCACACGTTTGAATAAAATGTATTAGCCCTTCCCTTCCCACGGTCCTCATTTCCAATGGTCCTCATTTTGAAAATGGCGGCGCAAAATGGATATTCTCATTTGGTACCCAGCCACATCTATATATAAATGGAAATTGCCAAGTTTACGGGAACACTACAATTTATTCATGGAGGTAATTACCATCGTTTTACATTATATTTTTAAAATTAAAAATGTATTTTTAATAAAAGACGAAGATAAATAGAAGATAAATCCTACACATAGTGGCTTTAATAACCTTGATTATTAAATTATTTGATTAATGAAAAATAGGCTATTAAAAACATTCAACCAAAAATACCTAGGCATTCTCACCCCATTGATGCAACAGAGCCTATCCCTATCACATGACCACATGGATCTCTTCACAATTATGAACAGCTCATTCATTAATCAGTCAAAAAGTGTTATGTGATGCACACAAATTTGAAATTACACACTTTCATTTCACACACATTAATGTCTAACATTATGCTTTAAAATTACTTAGCATAAAATTAAACAAAAAATGTGTGTACTTTTGAAGAGTTCAAAATTTTCCCAATTACAAATACTTCTTCATTGGAGAGAGAAATTATAAATTGTTAAAATTGTATTTATTAACACTTTATTAAGGTGTTTAAGATGGTGCCGTAAATGGCAGCCTTAAACCTGCTTGCGCTATATCTACTGAAGTCAAATTCCCTGGCCAACCAAACTGATAAACATGACACGTATCATACACATTTAGAACACCTCATTGATGTTCATGGCTGTTGTCATCAAGTGTCATTCAGTTCTTGTAATGTATGCATCACAAATACTGTCAACATAGGATTAAGGATAGGATCTTATTTTAGGATTTTGTGAGAACAAAATGGTTTTACCTCAGAAAGAGATTTCACAAAAAAGGTTAATAGATTTTAAACCTTCCTTTAAACACAGGAAAAAGGCATAACTCATAGGTTAACGGTTAAAGAGGCAAATCCAGAGGAATATACAGATTAGATAATAAACACATAACAGCAACATTCCCATGCAAGTGAAATCTTTTTTTGAGCAAAATCAAAAGGCATTGTTGACATAACACAAGTTTGATACTTCTTTATGTGAAAAAGATTTGTTTCTTCTATTCTTCTCCGTTACGTAGAAAAAAAGGACAAATAAAATGACAATAAAATGATTTAGATATTACATATTGAAAACTTTGGTAACACTTAAAATAAGTTGCCGTAATAAGGTATTATTAATACATTATTGACAGTATAATAATGCATTAGTTAACTACGTCACTTACAATTATATTAGTTAACTGTTAACATGACCCTTGTTATTAGTAATAAGCTGCTTGTATGTGTAATTAGTTAACTGTGAACATGGCGCTTGTTATTGTTAATAAGTTAACTAATAGTTAACGATTATATAATAGTTAACAATTAACTAATATAATTAAAGGATAACAACTGTTAACTAATGCATTGTTATACTGTCAATAATCCATTAATAATACCTTATTATGGAACCTTACTTTAGGCCACACCAATAAAATTAGTTGGTTCTCGGATTCGCCGCTTGAAAAAAATGCAAAATGAAATAAAAATAAAATTGAATTCGAACTCACACAAAGATAAAAAACACTGTGGCTGATGGCTATAATACTGAAAACAGCATGCTGCGTTCATGTGATGTTGAAAACCAATCAAATTGCACCTTACACTTCAGAGAGCAAGAGATAAGAGACATGATATGAGGAAAGATGCTGGTGGAAGGGGATCCTGCTAGGCCAGTGTTTGCAATTATTAGAATATTTGATCAGAAGAGAAAAACATTTGACAAGTGCATTGAAATTAAAGAGGATGAAAACTTTGCGCAGTTATAGGCCTACTCACGGTGCCGAGAGCAGTCTGCCAACTTGTGCAACTCTGTGGAGGTGAGTTTGATATTTCATTGATTGAGAGGCGAAAAAAAAACATTCAAAGTGTTTCGCCATCAAAATCAATCAATAAATAAATGAATAGCATGTGCCTACACACTCACATCCTCACGTGCGCACACACACACGCTTCTGTTTCTCATGCAAAAAAAATTGTCTCTTTTCTAGATATGAATATTCATCTCCGTTGCGCTGATCATGGAGTTTTAGTCACTAATTGCTATCTGGTTAATCAATGTGATTTTGTTGTTTTAATGCCCTGTGATGAACTGTGACAAAAAATTTTTTGAACGTAGGCTACAGCAGCCTAGACGTAGTCTACATTATGTCATACCTCAATTCCACAGCCAGCTTGCTTGGTGCTTAGATTCACAAACTCTTAAATAAATGACAAACCTTTACATAACATAGAATGACAGAATTATGAATTTTCGTACATTGGCTAAAACCTGCATTTAGTTTTTCTTAAACACACGAGTAAATGTCTTTAATGAACATTAACTCAATCATGTAGGTTATAATAAGTCATTGATTTATTTAGACTGTGAATGTGTTAATTTACCTTCAGAGCATTGTTTTATATATATTTTTTATTATTTCGCTCGCTCGCTCCATATTTTTCCTGAAAAAATCTGAGAACCAACTAATTATATTGGTGTGGTCTTAAAGCGTTACCAAAACTTTGAGATGCTTTTAAGTTATCATGTTACTCATTGCCAAACAGTGTGACTATACAAAATGTAAGAATCATAGCAAGCTATACAAAATTGAAAGTTGATATTACATTTGAATCAAAAGATTTAACGGTTGTTGTCTAATGGCAGTCTAACAGTTGTGATAAGGTGACAATATTGTTACTGTATTATGATGTAAAGAGTGCAAATACTTTTTTCTTTTAATTAATATGATCATTTGGGTTTATACCCTGAACATTGCATTTTTGTTCTAAAATCAAGCACATCAGGCTATTTTATAAATACCGCATCTTTCGATTAGCATGTGATATTATGTACAGAAAATCTTTAGGTTCTCTAAGCAAGCTGGTTCTTGTTCAATAAAATGTAAATTATGTAAAAAAAAATATGCAAATGTAGTTAACCTTCACCTTCATCATTGCCAGATGAAATGACAAGATCAAAGAATCATTCAGAAGTCAAGGCTTTAAGAGCCATATCTGACATACACTGAAGGTCTCCACATGTCTTCAGACTATACAGTACTCTACAAACTATATATTTTATTGCTTTAATTCGAGTATAGTTTTTATTCGAGTTTCCTGTATAATGTCAAGCAAGATTGTGAGCCCCAAAACTATTTACTTCATTTTAAAACTATTGAGACCTTTTAGTCCTTACTATTTAAGTCCAAAAAACCCTTTCCGTCACCGACATTTCAGGTTTGGTTGGTCTGACAATAATCCATTGTGTAAAATGAAAACTATAAAATCACAATTTAAAGTTATTATTTAATGATAGTAACAATATAAATGCATTCAACCATACTGAAATGCTATTAACGAAAACAAAATATAAATGAGAACATAGGCATTTTTTGTCAGTCACTCAATATTATACCATTTTAACTTTATAATCCATTGTTGCATTAGAGAACATAGACTTTTGTAACAACTGATTTGTTAAACAGTATGTATTCCAGAAGAATCTCATATCCTTGCCTAAACTAGGCAGATGGCAAATCACACTAAATATCCACTAAGTAAAGGTTTACAATTATTTGATGTTAATAATGACTCCCGCTCCCCATTTGGAGCACGATTCACTGGTTTTGTGGTAAAACACACATTCTGAAATTCTTGGCAAACAGAAAGTTTCACAATGAGAAACAGCCGGCATGCATTTCTCTAACTTGAAAAAAAGTATATGATTGTCAAATATGACAAAACACACACACACATCCACATTGATCACTTTCACACACAAAAAAAGTCAAGGTTGAAGAGGGAGCAGATGATACGTACCTCTGAGAATGTGACTGAAAAGAAAACATGAGTGACTCCAGAGTCATGAAGAGACCTGGAGTACTGTAGGACCATAGCTTATACATGGCTCCCCTCCTCTTTTCTAGGGCAAACTGTAACAGGTGGAATTGGGGTTTCCTCAGTGGATGGTGAGGGGCCTCTATTTAAGGCCCAACAAAGTGTTACGTACATAATATAGTTTAAGATACTGAACTTCCAATATGAAATCAAAGGTATGTCTTTTAATGACATGTGAGGGTATATCTCAATTCATTTTGAAAAACCACAAAAGAATGCGGTGGTCTAGAGTTCCTACCATTCTTCATTATATAAAAAACAAAACGCTGAAGAAACACGTGCACTGAATCACACACATCTAGCATCATGTCACACAAGTTTTACCCTTGTGTGTAACTGCCTTCATTGCCTCTGTGCATTTGTTTGACTGACTTCATTTTTCCGCTCAAAAAAAGTGCTTTCATGTTGCAGCAATAAAATGTTTCCTTATTCCTTTCCTTATTTCTTCACCCTTTCACCTCAACCAAAAACCCTCAGCAGTCCCATCACATCCACCTCCCATTGGCCGGTCCTTGCATTGCACTGCTGAGCAGCCAATCACAAGCACCTTCACATTCTCAGTGCTTCTGTTGCTGTTGTTGCTGCTGCTGCTGCACCTGAAAGACGTTGATCTTGCTGGTGTTCTTCAGCGTCTGCCGACGGTTGCAAAACCACACACGCACCACCTCGCGGTCATAGTTGAGCTCCTTGGCAATCTGGGTAATCTCCTGACCTGTGGGCAGCGCGTTCTTCTCAAAGTAGGAGTTGAGCACCTCGATGGCCTGTGGCGTGAAGCTGGTGCGTCGCTTGCGCTTCTTGGAGGGCTCTCCACCCACAAACTCCATAAGGTTCTGCTGACCTTTCTGGTTCCACAGCTCTGCCTCGGCCAGCCAGCGCTCCAGAACCGGCTTCAGCTTCTGGGCACTCTTAGGGGTGATGTCTAGCTTCTCAAACCTGATGGAAAAGAGGAAGGAAATGAGATCAGATGTGTCTGCACTTTGGTCTGCACTTTT
>JAGFZM010000022.1:741956-807521 GCA_017657215.1 Limnothrissa miodon
ACGTCACATGATCCCTCTCACACCAATAGGTGGTGCAGCGGCACCTACTGACAGACAAAAAAATAGAGGACCTGGGAAATTTGGGAGTTCTTTTTGTTACAATTTTTGCCAGTGCCAGCAGGACACTGAAACACCAAGTCAACTGGAACACTTGGTGAGCATGTAACCCTAGTAGGCCCATAGTGCATAGTAAAGTCTTGTCCCCAGACAGCACCCCTTCTGTCGCCCCAAAACTCCTGTTAGTCAGACACCCATGTAAGGTGTAGCACAATATTAGCAGCAACATAGATTGAAACGTTCGCTGTGCGTTAATTCAAATTTAATTAAACTAAATGTTAAGGGAACTCAGCAGACTAGCACCATGTTTATTATATAGCACCGTGTTTTCTTTAAATCTCTTATACTCTAATAAAGTGTCACAAATGGTATGTCTATTCCCGCAGGACACCACTATGCTTTCCTTCCCTTATTCCCTCATTCGGTGTCTGTCTGAGCTCACCTGCAGATGGCAGACTGGCTGTAGGCAGGGCCCTCTGTGGCCGTGAGCGCCTGGCCCACCTGCGTCTGTGTGAGGCCCAGCGAGAGCCGTCGGATCTTGAAATTCTTGGCAAACTCACGGATCTCCTCAAGGTTTATGCACTCCTCATCCGTGCCTCCCTGCTGAGGTTCTGAAGAATCAAAGCCAATGTTACACTGTGTTGTGTTAAAGCAAATTTTTTAAACTGTACCTACGGGCTCTACAAGGATAAAAGAAACCAAAATTCAAAAACTTTCTTCCAATATCCTTTACACAGAATGGACCAGCTGTCAGCACGACAAAATCCTACCAATGAACTGCAACATCAAGGATTCAGAGGCAGCTAGTTATTTTTCCTTGCTTCATCAATATCACATGCCAAGATTGCACTCCTCTCTTTTAACATTTTAAAGATAGATCAGCTATGGATGGTTTAATCTTAACACACATGAATGATTCAGCAACATAAGACATTGATATATTGAACTCCTCTAAGTACTGTGGTAAAAGTACACGGCATGTGTCATCCTAACTAAAAGAGAAAAGAAAGAGTTTGTATTTACATCACCAGACAAGCACCAAAGCACTCAACCTAAAAAATAGTTACATGTAGGTTCAGATCTGCATGCCATATCCATTTTTAAATGGTATATTGTGGCTATGAGTGATACATAAATAAACACAAACAAAAACACAATGTCCTCAGGCATCCCGCCTAGGTTGCCTGGTGTAATTTAACAGTAATTTGGCTCATTTGGATGTCGTGTCTGGCCCAGAGGATAATTAGCAAGAGCAAAAACAGAGGCTACGCACTGCTGACAAGTTGCCCCACTGTTGGAGCCTCTCCACTGGCCAAGGGCATGGCGGACGCCAGAGAGAGAGGCACTGCTTTCACCACAGAGGGCTGGGGAGCGATGACAACAGGGGACTGGGCCACAGTCACCACAGGACCCTGGAAGAGTCAACACACGGCATTAAGCACCTAGTCCTAAACCCTCATAGACTTAACTGGCCTAAATGAGCCAAACAAAAATGTGGTTTATGCTAGTTAAGTCATAGATGGATAAGGTTAAGGAACCAAGATTCAGATCCTCTCTTTCATGAGGTAGCGCACAGATACATTTATAACTGCTGTCTGAGAGTTCAGCCTGAAATCACAACAACTTTAGTGAACAACTTCATTCCATATTCATAGGAAAAGAGTAGAGACGGGCAGTACCTGCGAGGCCGGCTTAGCAAGAGTCAACGCTGCAGCAGGCTTCGGGAGGACAGTGGATGACGTGGGCACCTGGGCAGGGCCATTGCCAAAGGTGGCAATGATCTGGCCTTGGGCGTTAAGCAGCAGCTGGGGGGACACTGTCTGCACCTGCAGGCCCTGTGTGGGCAAGGCTGGCGTGGTGGCACCGCCTGCCAGGGAGGCGGGATTCACAAGCAGGGGTAAGGTGCCAATCACCTGAAACAGGCCAAAGCATGTGAAGTTACTTTGACAGAACTTTACATCCAAGTAAAAGAATGTGGATAATATAATATATATAATCTCATTCGGTGTCTGCAAGTTTACTTCAATTCAACTAGAAGGCCTATCTGAATATAAAATTATTAAAAATTATTAAAAAAATATTTAAGCCAAAATAGCGCACATCAAGTCAAAACTTAGAGCACACTTCATACATTCAGACTCCTTGAGGAGCTTGAAAGGCCAGAAGAGCCAAAATAGAGCACATAGGTCAAAACCTGAGTAGTGTGAAAAGTTATTATTATTATGTTTTTTCCATCAACCTTTCTCAGTTTCTGAGTTTGTCAGAAATGAACTCAGACACACCTAAATCCATAAAGATGGCACACAATTTATGGCATACATAAAGGTTATAGTGTACAATCTGTACTCCATGACAACTACTCAAAGCATTTTGACAGCCCTAGTAAGTGTGACTGCTTGGTATTTTGGGATTCACCTGTCCCTGGGCATTGGTGATGATCTGACTGGTGAGTCCAGCCATATTAGACATGGCACTGGTGATAATGGGAGTTGTGGTCAAGGAGCTGATGAATTGTGGCTGGGCACCCAACGATGCTGCACTAATCTGGAAAAAGACAGTTAGATGAGCAATGAAACTGAGTATCCACCCTATCAGCTAATTATAGACACAATCCATTCACTATAATTGATGTGCACTTCACCATCCAGAACATTATGGTACAAAAACTGCACTGCGGATCAGCGAGCTAAATTTAAAGGAAAGCCTTCAAATGTGAAATGCAGTAGGCTCAGATGTGCTGGATCCTTTTCTGTTGGATTGCACTGCCTGTGCTCTTGTTCCGAACTGAACTTGACAGCACAAATTATGGGGTTCATAATTCAGCCCCTGCAGAAACACCCTGGATGCAGATCCACATTTCCCTGCCCGCACACTCACTGACTCCAACAGAGTTTTAAAATTACTGGCAGAGTTCTAAGAGCATCCGTACAATAGCGGGGTTTATGGAGAGCCCAGCCGCCTGGAGAGCCCCTATGGAAGCGCTGGCCTCAGAGGTCTTGGGAGTGGTCGCTGCCATTGGCGCCGTGGTAGCTGTGGCAACCTGCGCGGTGGTGGCTGGAGTGTTTTGTGTATTCGTCTGCACAGTAGCCTGCACCGAATGCAGGGCAGCTGTCTGAGGGGCGAAGAGTGTCTGTGCAGGCACCTGCAGCTGTGGCTGGACCGAGTTCAGCATGGTGGCGGCTGGAGGGTAGAGATGGAACATAGGAAACATGTATAAAAAAAAACAAAAACAAAAAAACAAAAACAGGCCCAAGGGCATCTCCATGGACAACAAGATAGCAAAAGCCAGGCACCGGACTGACAGTAATTATGTAAATTGCCTGCAGAGGCAATTTGATCTTTGTCTGTTAATACCACCTAATGGAAGCTGAAGAAGACAAGACATTGGCATGACCAGGAATTTCACATACATTTCACACTGTTTGCCTGTCTCAGCTTGCTACCTGATAGGTCAGCACTGCCACTTCCTTTACATGTTAAGACCAGAACAAGAGACTTATTTTATGTTTCATTCAATCCAATCCAAATTTTTGTAGATGACAGATTCAGCAAGAGTCTACCAAATAGGTATTTTGTCACCATTGTGTGGGCTGCTACAGGAATAATTTTTGTTATCTTTTTACCAACATATTGACAAATATATTAAAAGTCTACAAACATAATCAAATACATGTGCATAAATTCATAACTTCACAACTTGCTTCAAGGTTCCTAAATCATTAGAACTAAACATGAAAAACTCCCCAAAATATTGTGACATCATTTTAAATAATGAGGTGTGCATTGTTACACATGTAAACAGGGCTGTACATGTCCCCTGGTGTACAGATAACTGTGCACTGGTACTCAAACATACACACATCAGGCCTCTTACCCTGCAGGCCAGCAAAGGGCAGCTTGAGGAGGCTTCCTGCCGGGTTGGCGGTGGCTGCGAGGCTGGGCAAGGTGGCCACGGTGGCAGTGGGGAACGTGAGCACTGCCAGGCCACCCTGCCCCGTCACAGAGTTGGCCATGCTGAGGGGGATGAGCAGAGGCTGGCCCAGCGAGCCTGGTGGGGTCATCATGCTTGTCATCAGGGTAGCCAAGCCATCTTGGGTCAGCACCTAGAAGAACATCCCGGGGGTCAGTAGTTGTACCAACAGACACGCTATACTGACACACTGTCTACCACCTAGAAATCGATTAATATGGCATCTTAAGGTCACTGAATGCTTTACGTACAGCTGCCTGGACATCAGGTCTATAGACTGATTTACACCAAACTTGTCCTTAACAATACATATGACAATGATTAGTATTAAAAATAAGCAAATTATTGAAAAAGAAATATAATCCTGCCATGTATTGTTCCTATGCAGACACTTAACAGAGGTCACTGTTAATTATCTAATTTACCATGCCGAAGTTGCTAGTTGTTTTAATTAGATGTGAATGTTTGGAACTGATATGTGGTACTACTCTCTAGATATGAACATTTCCATCTCTTCTTACTCATAAAGGACTTTCTTTTGTTCTCTCTTCTTCTAAAGATGTGCCATCCATGTTCAACAAGGGCACTGGACAGAGTACCCTTGACAACAACTCATAATTTCTATAGTCTCTAGAAAATATACTTTAATGTTCTACAGTCTCTCCCTGAGAAATGAATATGCAATTCTGTGGATGAAATTGATATTTTTGGAATTCCTTCAGTTGACCATATAGACAGAAAATCCCCTCTGAGCTGGTTGGACTAAGAGCTCACCTGAGGGCAGGCCTGGACAGTAATGGGCACTGTGGTCTGTGGTTGAGGAACAGAGACACTGACCACCTCAGAACCAGACATAGACTGAGCAGAGGGAGCCGAGATCTCAGAAGATACTGCCGACTCATCTAGCCACCACAAAAAGCCACACACACACACACACACACACACACACACACATAATAGAGAAACAAATGTGTATCACAAAATGACATACATTTTTTGCTCTCTGCATTAAACACAGTACGTATCACAACAGTACAGTATCACAAGAAGCCTTAAAAAAAAACTCATAACGGCTACATGTCTTTTGAAGGTCATCCTTAGGACATTAGGCATTTGTGCATTGTAGTTAGTCAAATGAGAATCCTTACTTAAAATGTGCATCAATTCCCTAATGCAATTATATTGTGAATTTGATTCACTTGAAGGGGGTGCACTGCCTGTGCATTTAAATACCCATTCATGTAGGCTTACACTTACTATGTGTGTTCTGAATATTTAAATGTTTTACAATTTTTACAATCACAAATTTTAGACCTACATGTCTAGCCTATAACAAAGTATAGTATAAGATTGCCCTTTGATAACACAGCTGGTCAGAGTAATAACAGATATGCTTTTTCAATTTGTATCATAGTAGATGGAAACACACAGCTTTAAGTTGAATATTTTAAAACATTTTGATGAATAGTTCAATGGAAGTTGAATGGAAACCAGACAACTGACAGGGGCTCACCTTCAGTCTGTTTATTTTTGCCAGTTGGAGTTTTCTGTGCCCCTCCCTCTGAGATTAACTTCAGCCCATCCTCACTGTCCACTGTAGCCTTTCCTTCCGAGCCCGAGGACGTCAGGGAGGTGTCGACCTCCACCTCGAGGACACGGATCGTCTCATGGCCAGACATCACAATAACCTGCATGAAAGATGGGGCCTGCTCAGGGCTCATGTCAACGGACACCTCCTTCTAACCATAGGTGAACAAGTGTACACAATAATTTATTCTACACTGGAAGGATTTAAAAGTTAAAGACACATTTTGCTGTACAACCAGCAGGGATATTGTATTGCAGGAAACATAGAATGGATAAATAAAGTATTGGGCCTTGCTCTGTGATGTTAAAAAGAACATATTCAACTTAAATAGATCAAAAATAAATGAAAATGTTTGTTACCAAGCCTATTTAAAACCTAATATTTAGGCTGGTATTAAATTGGTCTTATTTTTCTGAATGTTGCCTTCATTGGCAACCACAATTGACTGTAGACGCAGAAACGTCCAATTCAGATAATAAACTAATACTACATAGCAGCAAAAAAAGAATAATATTTGACAAAATACATTCCTACAAACTATGGTGACCTATAATGGAGACTCTATATGTATGGAAACTAGATATGGCAACAAGCCAAAAATGACTAAATAAAAGGTTTAATAACGTTTACTCTAATAGGTTTACTCTTTAGTTTATTCCTTTTTTGCTCAGCTCCCATAATGCAGACTCTAGGCATGCAAAAAAAACTGGACAGGGCTGTTTTTTTGTTTGTTTGAGCTGGACAAATGAGAATCTACAGGCCACTCAGGGAGTTTCACATCTGCCGTAACAACCTGAAAAGTTCAGGCATTCATTAATATTTTAATCTTAACCATTACATGTGATCATAAAATGATCAGAAAAATTTAACTGAACATACAACTGACCATGTCCTTTAAGAATATTCATTGCTTTCCAGTTGTGGACTAATGAACTTGCAGAATTTATAGAAATACCACTTAGACAATGTGACTGGATTAGCCCTTCCTGGGAGACCAGATAATTGTCAATTGAACAATTGAGGCTATAGCTATGAGCTAACTATGAAATGAAACCTTAACGGGCAAGAAACATGGAGAGGTTATTAGTAAGGCTTACTTTGAATAGTAAACGACTTTAACTTCATTATGCAACTAATATTTATGCCTAATATCAATCTAGTCTACTATACTTCACAAAAATAGATGCTCATAGAAAAACAGTAACCACCCTGAAACAAAAAAAACTTCTAAGAGCCTATTTTACTGCCCATACTAAAGGAAACCAAAACTATTTGCTAGAGCTGAAAAGACACATGCTAAACTTTAAATTCTGTTTGTTTGTTTGTTTGTTTGTTATTAGGGTTAGGCCTCAATAAGCCCAACAAAGGCTGAAGCATGACAGTGGAAAAGAAAATGAGAAGGTGGAGCGAGGAGACATCTGAGCACTCAGAGAGCATCTTAGTGACACAGAGAAGATGATGAGGTGAGGTGAGAGACACTGGGCATACCTTGTTGTCATGAGCAGAGAATTTCACAGTGCTGGAACCTAATGGCTGAAAAAACACTTCTGCTGTCAGACAGTGAATGGCTAAGGAGAACAGAGAGGCCAAGCACACATTAGGACACAATGTGTCAAAGTGAAATAAAGAGGGATTCACAAAAGAAAAAAAAAAGATACACACATACAAATGCACACACATTCCATATGAGAAGAGCATACTACAAACAGCAGGAAAATCAGCCCACGAATAGCTTAAGCAATGTTTTAATTTGCCAGCCTCAAACAGTGCGGCTTGAGTGGGTCGACAACAAGCAAACAAGACAGACATTGCTTAAAGAGACAGTAAAAGAAGCATGAAGATGTGTTGCAAAATATTTCACAGGAATGTTTGCACGGTGTTAATTGTAATGACAAAAACACACCGAATCATAGGGTGTTACAGTATGTAAATCTTTTTTGTTTTTGTTAAATCATTTCCAAAAAATGAATGAATGGTATGATGATGACAAATTACAGTCAGGGCAGATGCCCACACTGTAGTTAGGGCAAAAAGGGAAGCCTGAAGGTCACATCTAACATCTGACAGACCTGGATGACTGAGCTACCTGTTCATTAACAGTGAGGGGTGCGCTGCTGGCAGTGTGCTCCTCCGAGTCCATGCTTTAAAACTGGGTCACCCCGTGGATTCTCACTGGCTCAACATTCTGGAGGAGGACCAAGCTCAGCACCTATGAGGAACTTTGAAAGAGACATATGGTTCAAGCCTGCAATGCTCCATTTTAAACCTGAAACCATGAAATATTCTCTAGAAAACAAAAGCTTTAATGTTTACTTAATGATACCAAGTCAAAATATGGGGACAATTTAGCCTTATGATAGCAATACTGTATCTATATATTACTGTATTTGTGATAATATATTTCTTACAAATTTAACATCTTCATTTTTACATGACAAGACATTGATAGTTGTGTTTTTTTGACATTCAAAATACAATGGGAAATAGTTGAGAAAGTTGAAAAAAAATTGAAAAAAAAAGTTGAATTTACATCATTCAGTCCCTATATTTTATTTAATGCGGCCCAATTATAAATAAATAAAAATTGTAGTTATGTGGCCTGCTTATAAAGTTTTAACCATGAACAAAAAGTCTGTTTGTTCTTGAGATAACTAGAAACACAAAGGAACATGCTTTTACGTCAAACGACTGAGCCTATGGTGGCTCTATGGTGCTCTATGGTGCAAAAATACTATGCAAAATACTTACACATTCTACAATTGCATAATAGACGGGGTAGGTCTTCTCTAAGGCTTTATTTTTACACATTATAAAGGCCCCCCACTGATAACAAGATTACTGCTCACAAGGGTTGAGTGGTATCTTTAAGTGATAGGCAGTGAATCAGAGGTGCAACATTTCATATACGAAGCAACTGCTTAATTTGACATTTTTTAGTTAACGTTAGTGGACATTATGCAGGCATTGCGCATCAGGGGAACAGTGTTGTCTTCGTCGTTGTAAGGCGGCCTATGGGGCCTGAACAGCATTTCTGTGATATTCTTAGCACTGTTTAAATGGTGGATGCTGAGCAAAGACTATGTCGCGTCCTGATTTCTTCCTTCTCAAAAACGACTGAACTGATTAATCTGGGGCTGTATATATTACATCTGTCAAAACTTCAGCAGGTGTTACAGCCCACCCCACCCCGATTTTTGATCCAATAAAAATCTCGCCGAGTGCAGCTTTCGGGACACCCTGTTACCCCCAGACGTCTTCAACACCACGCCGTTCACTACTATGCCTGGGGACAGCATTTTATGTATTTCCTTTCTCTTTATCATAAATATATAAATTATGCTAATTACGAACATTGCATATTAACCAAAAACTCATTTCCTCTTGCCAGTTCGTCTGACAATGCGATAAATACATCATCAACCGTAAATGCATTTCCCTTGAAACTTACCTTTAGAATGTCGGTTAATATCGTGGATTCGCGTCTTTCTGACAGCTTTGGCACAGTTTGATGTAGACACACATAATTAAAAATTCATCTCACAGCTTCCAGACAGGCGCTATGGCTGCACACAAAAGAGGTATTTGCATTGATAAGAAGGGTAGCAGCGCGAAGGTCCTCCTTTCCTAAATATTTAATCACGATCTTCGTCAACTATTGCTCAGGTGAAGTCTAAACACCTGAGGACAATGCACAGAGTCGATATCTGCAAAAAAGTCCCGCAAAATTAATACAATTTTGGCATTTTGCACTACGTCATGAACATAATTTATGCAGGCCAAGGCTTGCATTGAAAAAAATGTCACTAGCTCGAGTTAAGGGGGAAAATGGCGGCCTTAAAGTGACAGTTAGAATTTCAGGTTTTACAGATGTAGGCCTATGTAGTTTTGTGAAAGCTGTGCCATTTCCACGTGATAAACACATTGAAAATATTCCTTTATATTTTTTTAAAAAATATATAAAATGTCGGATAAGTCTACGGTATTGGAAAGTTTATATGTGGGCAGTGGGCTAGTAAAGATGGGAAGCAGGATATCAGTCAAATGTTCATCCATTTGCATTAGGCCTATTGAAAATAAAATAAACAGCAACAAGTATAATTTGGTCTGTCAGGTCATGGGTAGAGCTACTGTCTTGTTCTCATCAAGCCAAATAAATCACATCACACATTTTCTCAACAAGGCAATGCAACTGCCATCTCACCAAATACAATGGATCAAGATGGCTTTTCAATTGATGTCAGTTTATTGTGTTCTTCTGAAACAGGCTTGTATTGTTTAGCTATTGGCTAGCCTAATATGGGTAAAGGTATTGCATTTTCTACATATGAAAACAGAATGTTCTTTTATGTGAACTCCGCTTTGTTTTTTGTCTTTTCCTCTGTTTTGTTGCCAGCTGGCAAACACCAACATTTGCATGCATTAGCAACATATTGCCATGGAGCTCAAAATGCGAGTCTGGATTGTCGAATAGCTGAATCTTTAATTATCTCCATCCAGCATTCACTCAAAGGAGAATGAAAGTGTCATACTCGCAATTACAGTGTTGCATTTACACTTGTAGATATTTTGTTTATAGCTTTAAAGGAAAACTCATGGCTGTTTAGCAAATATCAATTTGCTAAAATGAACAATAATGTTGATTTTAGCATTCAATCAAAATGAATTCATTCAGACATTAATTTGCAATACATTTATGGATGGATTGCTTAAAGATTAGAGATGACTTAAAATATATTCAAATATTTTTTTTCCATATTTGTGAAAATTGACTTAAAGCGTTCTGCATCGTAACTTTTTATTTCATGTAATGTAATGCAGGACCCAGGCATGTTCTTTCAGGATCAGGACTGATGTATAGCCTACTATAAGATTCATTATCCCCGTTAACTCTTTCAGTAAGCTATAAATTATCATGAAACACTGAACTGTCATAGGTCAAGTAAAGAATTAAGCCTAATATTTGAAAATCATATGGACACATTAAGCCACCTTTGCAAGCTATCCAACAACAACACCTGCTCACACACCTGGGGCCTATATTGCACAAAACTAGGATAAGGGATTAAGCCAGGATATCTTGGTTATACTGATAATTGATTGGTTAATTTAGCCAGGATAAAGATATCCCTGCTTAATCCCTTATCCTAGTTTTGTGCAATAGGCCCCTGGTAATAAATTCAACTGGTACAAAACCAAAACTATAGGCCTAGTGAAAGGCAGTAAAGTTAGGCTCATTAGCTCATCTAAATATAGCCTAAATATAATATGACGTGCATTTGCTTGTTTGTTTTGTTGTTGTTGTTTTTGACCAAAACAAACAATTTACTTTATCTGATCAAATTATTTTAATCCATTTAAATTAGTAAGCCTTATGTCTATAGTAGGCTAGCCTTTAGCCTGTCTCTGCCAAAGTCTCAGATTTTCTATTACACTGTTTTGTAGAATGAAATAGCCATTCAGTTCTTTGTGTACTTTGGCCTCTGTGTGCTCTTCTCAGTCTGGTCCAGGCAGACATCGAATGTTTTCTCTTGGAAAATAGTGGGCCTATGTCTGTGATTAAAAAAGAAACGTTACTCCTTTTAGCTCCGCTGAAACCACCACACCTGGCACTAAGGGTAGAGGATTAATAAGATCTGAACATGAACCAGGTCTTCATTGATAATAAGTCATGTCACTTTAACAAGGAGTTACCTAAAGATCATGACGTAAAATGACCAACACTCAAAGGACCCTACGACGATCATGAAAACAAGGAAATGAAGACAAGGAACTTTGCCTAGGCTGTTGTGGTTTTGTTGTCAGGAAGGCCTCGGTTTTACTTCAACAATCAAGACCGTCTTTGTGTGTCAAATATCTTATTGACATTAACCAGTCCACGGAAAATGAACAACAAAGGTATTGCGAATATTTGTCCGTATTGCCTGAACAGTGACTTTCTATATTTGTATCCATATATTTAACCCCGCTAGCTCGACAGTTAGCTCACTAGCCAGTTATATAACAACCATTTTCTTGCTAGCAGCTACAGTTAGCAGCTAACTAGTCAGATAAATAAATAACACGCCATCATGAGATGGTAAGTTGATGTTTAAAGACACATTCAGCTACAATCTCTTGGCATTTGAAGGGCATATCGTCATTTTGTCACAGTACAGGTTCGCCATGTGTCCTTTACCTCTGTAAATTAGAACTGCCGTTCGGCTATGATAATGCTCTTTAACCATCATCAGCTACTGTTAGCTTAAAATGATTCGACTCACTCGGTATCTTGGAGAACTCACACAATGACGTGATACATAACGTTAAGGTGACCCCAAAACACGGCTCCACTTGCAAGCATGTAATGTTAATTCTTTTTTTTTCTGTAGAAGCGGAGTGTGGCCCAGACAGGAAGCAGGCCTGTCACATTAGGGAAAATGTTAGGGAAAACAAGAAGACGAAATGTGTGAGGTTTAGGAACATTAGATTAGATCATGTCTACCAGTAACGTAGGCCTACCTCTAGGTTAACCGCAGTATACGACTGTGAAGTGATGTTCGATTGTAGACATTGTATCCGTGTGCTTGAATCGTAGGGGATGTTACCTGGTATTGTTTGTATTCTGTGTGCGTTTTTTATGGGTCATATTGTGACTCGGTTTAATGAATCATTATTCATGAATCATTAATGACTTTACTTGTAGCCACCAGAAATCACATTTAGTTTCACTATTCTCTAGCCGGAACTATTCTCGTTGCTTACGGATGACTACCACCACATTGTAATAGACTGTTGCAAAACATTGGCTTTCTTAACCATCGGATTCATAAACTGTAATTTACAGTGTGAACAGGTTCCTGTTGTGAAAGAAGTGTATCACAAACACACCTAGTTCCAAAGTTTAGTGGCCATTCATGTGCAGACGTACTCCGAGCACCCATCAGTTTGAATTGCTGACTTTAAAGTAGCTTTCAGAATAAAACATGATTTGACACCAGTTGGTACTGTACCGGTCCTAGCTGTGGCTTGGGTCTAGCCAATTGGCTATTTAGATCAACAGTGAAGCAGGATCTTCGTGGGCATACTGTCTCCAACCTAAATGTTCCCATAGTGTATCTCAAATTTGACACTTTGTTCCAGATTTGCAGTTAAAACCCATGCCTTATTAATTTTTTGACAAATGGTTCCCAGCTAATTAAAAAAAATGCCATTGCTTAATGATTGAACCTGGATCACATATTTATCAACTTTCCTCGGCCATGATTGTCTGTGCAGGTGCATATCCTCAGCAAGCTGTGTACCCCACACAGAGCACTGCGCCCATTTACCCGCCAACTATGCAGGTCCCTGCCCAGGCACCCCCTTACTCCGATGCACCTCCGGCATACAACGAGGTAACATGCTAATTACTGCTCTCTTTAGGTTGTGCACGTTTGACCATATTGTGTTTGTTTGCCATGTGCCTTTGCTAAAAGTGCTCATCTGCTGCCAACAGATCTACCAGCCCAGGTACATGCACCCACCCTCTGCTCCTGGTCAGGTGCCTCAGATGTCCTCAGCCTACCCAGGCACCCAGATGTTCATGCCTGTACCACAGACGATGCCCGTGGGCACTATGGGCCCGAATGTCCCTGTGGCCTACTATCCTATGGGTCCAGTTTACCCTCCAGGCTCCACAGTCTTGGTGGAGGGGGGCTTTGATGCAGGAGCGAGGTTTGCAACTGGCGCCAGTGCTTCCCTTCCTGTGAGTAGATGGGAAAAAATTAGTAGTTGTGAAACTTAATGTTCTTCCACATTAGACATAAAATATTTATGTAGTTATGGGAAGTAAGGGGTAGTCTGCAACTCTGTGAATTTCTCCCTAAGTTGAACCTTAAAGGTTTGGTCAGTGATGCTGAATGACCAATCGAAATAGGCCTAAGAGGTACCCTACCTTGTCCTTGGATGTTTCCAAAGAAATTCCACACAATTGCTGTGTTTTATTTTGAAAGGAATACATTTTTAAACAGAAATAGACAGGAATCGGCAATGATTCCCAGAACCAGTTTCAAGAATAAATATTCTTTGTCCAAAAGACTTGGTCTTGTTGACCCATCACAAATCCTCTCTCTATGTCATGTGCTGTCACTGTGCAGTTACAGTCAGGCAGGAAAAAATGGTTTAAAATTCTTACTGGTGCCATTAGATACAGAAAGATGTACATGTGTAACATTCATATTGTTTAATATACATTTAATAAGACTGGTAGTTTTCTCAAGGCCTGTTTTCTGAACATTCTTTTTTTAACCCTCATGATCATATTTTTTTTTATGGGAACATAAACCAATGAGTTGGTAAAGATTAAAACTCTACTAAAATGCTTACAATAAATGTACTTGGTGAGAACTATTGTAGCTCTAGTTTTTTTTTTTCAACAGTTTCTAGTGTTATTGCAGTGTTGACTGCTGACATTTCCTGTAATTTCTAGATTTAATTGCTTTGAAATTGCTAATTGTATTGAGGTGGTTTATTACAATGTTTCTTTTTGATATATATAAAGGGGTGATTATGAATGCAGATCTGTAGCCTACAGGCCAAATATTCTTCAATTTAATTCACATTCTGAGTTAATTAGCGCATCAGTTTTATTCCTCAACTGGACTTTGTACAAATCAATCTATATTTACTTTTCTGCAAAGTTGATTATTGTGTCAGGAAATTACAGCTATTTTCAGACACATTACACCTCCAATAAGTGTAACGTCTTTCATAATCACTTCATATCTACCACCGTAGAGGCAACATGGCTGTATACACATAAACAACCCAATAACTGTACAAGTGTGATTTTCATCTGCGTTCATTAATTTGATGTTATTCCCCTACACTCTCCAACAGCCTCCACCCCCTGGATGCCCACCTAATGCTGCCCAGGTAGCTGCCATGCAGGGAGCGAACGTGCTAATGACACAGCGCAAGAACAACTTCTTCATGGGTGGCTCCAGTGGTGGCTACACCATCTGGTAACAGCAGGCATTACCCCAGGCTTGTTCCTTTCTATCACCATAAAGCCCCCCATCTCTCTCTCTCTCTCTCTCTCTCTCCCTCTGCCACTCCCCCACTCTACCCTTCTATATCTCTTCTGTGCTTACTTCGGGGCTGCTTGGCCATACCACAATACTGATATCACCTAACGGAATGTAATATTTTAGAGCCCTTAGTCAAGGTACAGTACTCCACTGCAGATCTAGAGCACAAATAGCTCTGACTACTGATAGGCCAACCATACCACAGCCCAGTTTGTAAGGCTAGGAGATGACTGAACAAACAGCTGGTTAGTAAAGCAACTACACTGACCAATTAATGGCTAACAATCCATTTTGGTTGAAGTGAATTATACCCTATGTATTTGGGCGTAGTAACAGTAAGACCATCCAAGGTAAAACCATTGTGCAGTGCTTTAGATTTACAGGCGATGTTGTTCTTCTCTGGTATTTTAAGGCCTTTTTGTTTACCATAGACACCAAGTATTTTTTCGGTAACTTTTTATGTGAAACACCCTAGTAGAATGTCTTCCTCTCCCAAGGTGCTCTCATTTGGCAACAGCACTAGCAGATTTACAATTTTTCGTCTCTTCAACTGATGTTGTGTACATCTTTGGTAGTCGCGACATCTTTCTATTAAAGATACAAGTGTCAAGAAGTAGGAACATATCAGGATGAATGGTGTCAGAGATGGCATCTAATCAGGCAGACGAGTAAAAAAGATGACCTTAATAATAAAAAAAAAAACTTGTTTAAAACAGACTTGACTTGTTTACAGAGTAAAATTATGGTGGAATACTGTACCTTCTGGGCGTGCTTAGATGAACTATAATCAGGTGCCAAAGTCTAAGAGCACCATTAAAATACAAGCAAAGAAATTTACAGATGAATGCAGAACCCAATGCAGTTGCAAATGGTTTTTTTTTTTTACTTTTCCCCCTTTGTTTTTTTTTTGTCAGTCCCCCCACCCCCCTTTTTTGTGGAGAGGTTGGTTGGCTTCGTAACACGTCTAATGTTGTTGTATCCCCCTTCACTCCTGGCCCTTTGTCGGATACCCAGAGCTGTACATACTGCAGTAATTGATTTAATCGAGTTAGATGAGTAAAATTGTTAGGTCTCATAGAGTCCCTGTTCATCACACCCATTTAGAATGGGCTAGTCATCTTAGTCCTGACACAATGGTCAAGGGTTTATCAGATTTCTTGGTTGGTTTTCTTTTATTAATTTTTTTTTTTACAGTTTTCCGATCTTTGGCACATCAAGAGCAAGGTTTTTATTTCCTTCTTAGTGAATTTCCTTTGATGTATAACCAAGGAGCAGGTTGTACCAAAGATCTGGACTAGAATGCACTAAAAGCTTTTGCTGTGACTTGAAAGTCATCTTTCATAATAATTCTGCACATACGGTAAAATTTAAAAAAGAAGAATTAAAAACATATCAGATTTAGTGAATGGTGATTGTTTTGCCGGCATTTCATGCCAGCATAGGCTCACCACTGCTGTGACCTGTCTTTTGTAGTGGGGTGCGTGAAAACGTATTTCTAGTGTAATTGCATCTTGGTGGTTCTGCATGCTTTTTGCACTTTTCTTCAAATACAATTTTTGTTTGTTTTTAATAAAGGATTTATCATTGTTAAATTTTTTAGGAATACTACAAATATTAATTTATGTGCACTGTCAACCAACTCTGAAATGTTAGATTTTGCAACTTGTTTTTTGTACAAATGCTTTATAAATGCAAATACAATGTCAGTCATGCACCTCCCTGTGTGGATGATTGTACAAAGCCGTTTCATTAAAAATGTACCTTCGTTCTAAGGAGGTGAATGTCTGATGGTTTATAAGGGCTACCACTAAACACATGTAGATTCATGCCTTTAGTTCCATGTGAAGTACAAGATGGTTATATAAAACCCTGATAGGTTCCGGAGTACAAGTTATACTACAAGTTACACTGAGTGAGGCATTTACTTTTCTCTAATTAATGTTGTGTTTGGTTCATCTCCGTAGCCATGTCCTTAATTTGAAACTGAGGTTAGCAAACACAAGACGGGAGCGGAACACCTTATTTGCTAAAATAAATACTCGTTACAGTGCTTGAAAGTGTACTTGTGTATGTGTATGGCAGGGATGGCATTGTAAAGTTTTTGCATGCAGTATAGATTGATCTAAAGAAATTAATAAAGCAATTAAGATAGATATGCGCAGAGTTGTGATATTAAATGATCACAATATTTTCAGAGCACATGAACTATTTAATACGCTATAGCCAGCATCTCTTTACACACATATCTTTAAAAGTAAAGATTATTGCAGATTCCATGCACATTAGCGATGTGTTGCAACAAAGTATGAGTATGTGGCTGTTCCAGAGGAAATTGGCACATCTAGCTTATGTACAAACATTTTATTAGCAACATTAATAATAAAATAAAAAAACAAAAATTATGATGCAATGGTATCTCACATCTCATCAATTGTAAATGCATAAAAACCAGTGGCCCAACATTCCTTGATGTCTGGGGTACTGCTTTCAGAACTACAAATTAGGTTCCAACAATAAGTTTTAAAATTGCCTAATGTCATTTATCTTTTGTCTCCCTTTGAACATAACTTACTTACACCTTAACATATTTTCTGTATTTAGCTTAGTTTAGCTTAGTAGTTTAATCACCAGATGGCATAGCTTTAGCACTAAGTAGTCACTCATGCAACCAAAAAAAATATATGGAAAATGTCTAAATTTGCTATATATTGCTTCAAAACTATACAGTGAAATTGTGAAGACTGATGGAAAATCAATATTAGTTGATGTGCAAGAAGAAAGGTGATCAGTTGACACATGAAACACCTGGAAATGTGAAGCAATATCGGCATTGGAATTGTGGTGCACTTAACTCTTTTATACTAAAATTGCACTTGAAGTTTGGAATTTTAGAAAAAATTCTATTTAGAACAATTTAATTTCACTTGTTTTTGTATTCTGTTGCAAAGGCAGATGGCATATTAGATATTCCCATGCACTGTTTAGAGGATCTGGTGGCAAAGCCTATTTTTGTAGTATAGGTATTCATATTGTAAACCAAGAAATCCTTGTAAAAAATGTGTAAAAAGAAAAAAAAAAAAAACCTTTAACCCCACAAACAAAAATAATGTTGAGTGAAGATGTGTAAAATGGAGGTGGGGGGTAGTATTGAGCACGCTAAGAAAAAACAATAAAAGGTATAAGGAATAGGCTTGAATAACTAGTTAAGTAATTAGAAGGCATTTATGTCTCCAATCAATGCATATATGATGGTTAAAAAGTTTGGAAGACAGAAAAAAAAAGTACTCCTTCCACATATAGATAATGGCCTTAATGGTGCTTACCAGAGCAAATCAGAGGTTTTGAAGTACATGTGTGAGCTGTTGGTCTGTTCGCATATGCAACAGTAAGTCAGCTGATGTCTTCGGAGAACTTTGGATTCATCACCACCATGAGTCATTCTTGGGCCACACCTCAGTATTGAACAAATTCTCTTGTATACTGCCTAAAAACACTAACCTGGCTGATGTCATCATCAGTGTTGTATAACAAAAAAAGTAAGTAAATTAGGTTACGTTAGGATTTTTTTTTTTTTGTACATTTTTGATTTGGCTGCTCACCTTGCCATTTGAAATGTATAGAAGAAAATCAAATACTCAATTACTTATATACCTTTGTTAAAGTGAGATAGTTACTCTACTGTTACATTTAAGGTAGATAACCAGAATTACATTTCCAAAATAACTTTTGCAACACTGGTTACTGTGCACATCTAAGACACAGAATTACATTCAAACTACTCAGAAAAGATTCCCTTTCTTGTCTTCTTTAACTGCTCATGGTGCTTCTTAAGTTTTCTGATGTCTTTACATGTTTGCAATATCTAGGGTTAACACCAGTATGCCAATTTTCCATGTCAAAAGTTCAATTTGAACTACATGTAGTCAATATTTCTCACCACTGCAAGGGATGGAAGGGCAAAATGTCTTGAATAAACTTCATTTTTACTGTTACAGAGATCTTGTATACATTAACATAAACCCATGTATTTAAATACAAAGCATATTTCTACTCAATGTTTCTGTGGATTAGACATTGATATTGTCAGGTTACATTTCAGTTCCATTCAACTCTGGAGCATTTATGGTGTGTAGTGTAAAATAATAGAATGACTAAACACCATCTTGTCCCTCTTAGTAGCAGATACAAATAAAGACCTACAAGTCAAAAACACTGGACATGTGAAGCTGGCCATTAACAATACATGAATAAAACAATAAAAAGTGAGCTAATAAATATTGGCTCCAAGAGTTTAACCACACAACTTTCCTTAAAAAGAAAAAAAATCTAATCTTGGTCTAAACCTTCCTTCCCAGCTGCAGATAAAATCATTCTTCATTAAAACATAGAAAAATATCCATCATTTGTTTTTATACATATAAGAAACAACTCTGGAGTGCAAAAGTGAGCAACAGTTACCTGAATAGTGACATTTTCCTTGGTATATTTGATGTAGCACATTTTTTGGCCATCATCCTACAATTCCCTGTAGCTTCACAACCCACTATAACAAGCACCAAATGACAAACTGTAAAGAATGAACAAGCATAATTGTTCTTTGATATTCCTTAAAGCCCCCAGCCTAGAGCCTTATTTGGCTTTGACCCCCACCTTGATTCCTTCTTTAAAAGCAGACCACAAACATAGTCAACCTATATTTCTGTTCTTAGAGGGATTCACATTTGCTTTCATTTGGTACAGAACTTTTGAAAATGTATTATTAAATGAGCAAATTAGCCATGTAATGCCATAAGGATTACAAAAGTATTCATGTTTTGCTGATGCTTACAATATTAGTAGACAAGCTCGCTCATTACTGGACTAATTTTCATGATTTCTGCACTGTATGGAAGTATGTGAAACACTTTAACAGAAGAACTATGGACTGAATGTTCCACACTTTTTTTTAACCACGCGGCATGTTTAAGCAGCTATTCACCGTCAACTTTAGTGACATCTAGTCCAGACTTAGAACCTCAGATGAAGTACTCCTTCTTTATGGGAGCCACTGTGTCATTGTAAACCTGGTCCGGATCCTCTCCAGGTGCAGGCTCGCCTGTTGTCCTATAGGCTCCCTTGTTGTGGCAAAGGTATCTGTACAGCAGGAACGCTGCAGCAGCCAGGGTCACAAGCACCAACAGCACAACAACTACAAGTTAAGAAACACAATGTTCATTTCACAAGCTGTGCATAACAACAACGATTAACTGCCCCTCCTCCCTCCCACCTGCACTCATACACACGCCTTTAGTGGAGAGGTGCTGCCACTCCAGTATAGTTTTACAGGTCACACTATTACATGACCCCTTTAGCAGGCCAGAGTGTCTTAAAGCTAGGGTCTATGATTTTGAATCTTTGTAATTATCATCAACTTCATTTATATTGTGATTATGGTCCTGTGGACCGATCTTCACAATATTAATAATCAAAAGAACGAAAAAAAATCCATTAAGTCTATCAGCCGTAATCCATCATAGAAATTGACCAATGTGAACCATCCGGGACAGATGGCTCCTACTCTCCATCCAATCCCCTCGTCTCCCCTGCTCCTCGTCATCTCGCCTCGTCCCCTCCCACTCCTCCTCCGTTTCCGATTACTCCCCTGTGATTAGCTTAGCAGCTGGGGGGGGGGGGGGGTAATCGTTGTACACGGAGGGGAGGTATTTGGTTTTGGGGGGGCGGGATGCTTTTTTCAAATATGTCTCAGAGGCTCAAGTGATTTTCAGAAATGTAGACCCTAGCTCAGGGGTCTTCAACCGGGGGTCCGCGACCCCTAGGGGGTCCGCGGAGGTACTGCAGGGGGTCCGCGAAAATATTTTGTCTAAAGCATTTTCTTTCTCTTCCAAAAAATAAAATTTGTCATAGTTAACATACTGTTCAAAAGAAAATTGCTTCATATTCGTATTTAAATAACACATTGTAGGCCATGAATCATGCATGTGATCATGTGATCCCTGTGTAACATTTTGCTAACCTATGCCAAAACACATTAGCATTCATAAATGTACAAATACAGGTCACCACTTCAGCCTGAGCCTTATGTGACATTGCCTCGCAAATCCCATCAGTCCTAGATTAGAGAGGCTCCACTCACCAGGTTCAGTGCTCTCACTAGGACCTGGTAGCTGATCAGTTATCTTTAATTCTTCGTCCCACTATAATAAAAAATGTGACCCTTGTGATCTTTTTTTTATTAGAGTTGTATCATCGCGATTAAAGCACACTTCCCCCCCGTGCGTTTTAGTTAAATAGCTTCGTTCTTTTCATTCCGGGAGATAAATTACGTTTGATTCGTCTGTTCAGTGTTGGGACTGATGAACCCTGAACTTTGCGGTTCTATGTAATGTTTTGCTTTGTTGTTTTTTATGAGAGTCTGCGGTCTTTGAACTTCAAGGCGTTCTGCGCGAATTCATTCATCCAACGTTCCATCACAATAAAATGATAACGATAATCTCATGTTTCCTTCTGAAAGACGAAGTTATATTTACACAAGAGGAAGAGGCATATTTCTGTCTGTATCAGTTTGAGCTAATGAAGCTTTGCCTGAATTTAGCTGAATATATCCAGCTAGTTAACCCTTGTGACATTCATTCTGTTAGGCTATAGGGCGAATTTATGCAACTATGTAAAGAAACGAGATGTTACCCCCCTGTTAATAACGCTTGTTTAGAATGTGTGCGCTCGTGTGTGTGCGTGCGTGCATGTAGGCACTCATAACTGACGGTTCAAATGACAGCAGGATTTGAGATGGGCAAGGTGTGTAAGATAGCGGTCAAAACGTTTATTTTCTCAGCAGTAATGCCTGTGAATGGGGCGATGACGTATTTTGACAGTTGAGTAACGTGTGCGAAGTCGTATCCATAATATTGAGAGGCGTATTGAAATTTTGATTTCGTACTTGTAATTTTTGAATTCGTATTTTTTATGCATGACTGAACTCATTTGAGAACTCACAAATGTTTATTTTATGCACAACTAAATACGCACGTGTATCAAATATATGGACACAAAAATTTTGACAGCAATCTTACTCCATAGGTGTGGGGGTCCGTGCTCAGTCTCTCTCACAGCCAAGGGGTCCTTGAGCTGAAAAAGGTTGAAGACCCCTGCCCTAGCTTTAAGGACAGATTATTACACACAAGAGTATTTTACAGATTAGTACAGATTATGCTATGCATCTCTCTAGTATACTAAAGCATACTTCTGCCACCTGCTGGCATTTTAAAAAAAAAGGTCAGGTTAAAAAACAAACACCAGAAAGATGTTAAGAAAGGGTCATTTCTACATTAAAATACTAAAGGGCGAGGATAAGGAAAATGTACCTGCCAAATGTTTAAGAGCTTGGCTTTTAATACAAAAAGTGCCATGATACCAGACAGCTGTGCAGTTAATCACTTTATATTGTTTATCCTCCTCTTGAAAATGAATTCAGCTGGATGCATTATCATATTAGACAGAATGGGTTACAGTCTGATGTATCATCATTCATGGTTAATGCAGTTAAAAGATCACCAATCTTTCATTTCTGTATAATCTGTAATACAAGACCTTTCCTGACTCAGGACTGCACCAAGGCAATGTGTTCAAATATACACAGTACACTCAAATAAGGAAAACACATCTTACCAATGATGACTGCAGAGTCTGACTGACTTGGAGGTTCTGTTACTGGAGTGATAGATGTTGCTGCAGAAACAAAAGTGGCATGATTACTTATACTCGAAAACTCTTGGGATTAAATTATTTAGGCTACCAAAGCCCACTCACAATCTGCAAAACACCACAACACACTAAGCCGATTATGACCTTTCAAAGCACCTTTGTGACAGGAAAACCATTTTGCCTGCACTAATCATGTTGTGCATTATGGCCTATAAAAAGTTTTGGATTGGATTAAGTGGTGATGCCATCACCTGTTGTACAGCCCAATGCATTTAACCTAATTAAAAATGCATTTAACCCATTTTTTTCCAATATAGAAAAGAAAGGCAGTATGGATATCACAAAGCTTACCTGCCATGGGTTCAATGCTCGCCATTACTGATTGGGATAAAATACTGCAAGAAAAAGTTGGGAGATCGTGCATGAATGAGGCATGCGTAGAATCGAATGCAATCCATCCATGAGTTAAATCAGTATGCTAATTAAACAAAGGCACGGATACCAGCGACTACCTACTATCAATCCCCAGACAATACCCATCGTTCAATGCCTCCTGTAGTAGCCTAAACTATTACTGCTCGATGAGCTTGAAGATAAAAACTACAACCAGCCTATGGATAGATATTCGTTGCATAATGAAAAGAAAGAAAACAATTAATGTTACAAAGAAAGTTTCCTGAGGCAATATCATCATTCTGAGCTACACATGCTGGTCAAATGTCAAAAAAGTCATGTCCTAACACATCAACATCCAATCACTTCCTGAAAGCAAACCCCTCTGAACGTAGCTGACAGGCTGCGTATTTGATGAAAAAGTTACCCTTTTTATTACAATACAGAGGCGATATTTCTCAAGTTTAAAAACGGTGAGGGCAACTCTCTTGAATATTAGACCTGGGCGGTCAAAAGTTAAATAATTGACAACACACCCCAAAACCACGCTAACTTCTGACTAACATTAGGCTACCTACCGCATAGCCTACAACAAAGGGCAAGATGAAACAATGTAGCTTATCATGTCCGTACCGCCTGGTGGATAAAAGTTAAGCGTCAATGCAATTGATCGGAACCACTGGAAGCTGAATAGTTTAAGTGGGGGAAAAAACATTATAATCATACGAGACTGAACATGACTACTACTTACGATTACTTGTGATTCAGAGAGAACAACGCGAACCCAACGAACGATAAAACCTCACAGGAACAGCATGAAGAAATAAGGAACCACACAAACACCAGGAACGCCTGGGTCACCGCGCATTCGTGTTTCCTTAGCGCTCTTGCCCTACAAATTAAACAATGGTGCTGATTAACGAAGCCAGAAGTTGAAAGCAGTCGACAGGATACCTTGTTAGGCGGGTTGTTGATTCGGGAACAACACACGAGAGCTTGAAAATATAAAGTCAGAATGAGGCACAACACGTGTTTTTAATTGATTATTTATTTTTAGTGACAAAGAAGAGGGCTTTAGGCTAAATATGATACGGCCCATTTCAAATGCTCAACTTGCTTTTACCCCAAAAAGTACTTATAAAACACAGCGTTTAATAGTTTTTCGGAATGTATGTCTATGTCTCACTTTCCTAAAGAAACTTAAAAAAAAAACAGACATTATAATTCATGCTTTTTGCAGAGGCTATGTGATTGCACCTAGGCTATAGATTTGTTGATTACTTGAAAGATCTGTTGGATTTTAATATATAGATTTAAATCCATCCACTCTGACAATAGTTATATTAAATTTAAAAATAGTGGCTGTGTTCCATTTTCAGTTAATTGTTTTTCTTAGCAGACATAGACAAGGCTGTGTTTATTTAAGCAAACTGCATGGCAGCCATCCCATGTCCTGGAAGGTTGTTTCAATGATCCGTTGACCGTTCCATGGAATGTTGCCTATCAAGACACAATATTGTATTGTAAAGACTGTAAGATGTGATAGCAGATTGTGTGATAGTGATTCTATTATGTTTAATCTATCTAAAATGAAACACATTTTACTTCAGCTATGCAATCCAAGACATACTTTGTTACATCACTGTCTCCCTGTCAGGACCAGGGTCTTCAGCTTCTGCTCCCTTTGAGAAATCGGCACAACATTCATGTTTCAACACACACACACACAAAAAAACAGAAACACACTACACAGTAACAGTGACTGGAATGAGTTAATATTTAACTGCTTAGTGTACTGTAACTGTGTATCAGTTATACAGACTGACAACTGTTGCCAATCTGAACTATGAAATATTTACTTACTTTGCTATGTGTGGAGGAGCCATGGGCCCCATCACTTTCAGATGTCTCTCCATTCTCCAGGACCACACTGTTAGCAGGGGCTTCCTCTGCTGCCTCAGGCACTGCTGGGTTGCTGCTCTCCAGCACCGGGCTCTCTTCAGGTCCATCTGTGCTTGGGCCGTTGGACTCTGAAGCATGGTCCGGTTCACCTTCTTCGTTCTCTCTTGGTTTCTCCTCTTCCTCCACCTTTTCACCTTGTTCACCTACACTTGATGCTCCATTTAACACCTCAGGCAGTGGCTGCTCAGAGCAGGTTGAGCTCACCTCGTCATCTCGGACTTCAGCAATGGACTCTGCTGGAGTTGGCCTAGGTTCTGGCTCTGGGCTGTACCCTTCCAGTGTGGGTCTGGCTACACTCCTCAGAGGGCTGGATGGATTCCTCCTCCTGTATGGGAAATGTTCCAACAACGCAAAGTACTGGTAAGCTCTGAAACAACTCATGTTAAATGTTACACGTGTGTGTGTGTGTGTGTTATAATCTTTTAATCTGTTTGTACATGTATTTCTAATATTTATTACACCATTTGAGGCAGAGGAGGAATATTGAATGTACAGCAGAATAAAAATAAATTTGATATGACCTGATGTTACAATGTCCAATCACTGATATGATACCTAGAGGCAGTTTAATGTTGTTCCCTTTGACAAAACACATATTGCTCCCTGTACAGGCTCCCTATGCAGGTCATCATTACAGTAAAAGAGTAAAGCTTACCTAAGGGAGCCTCTTGGGCTGATACTGGATTGGAACTCTGTGAAGCTGGCCCTCCATGTTTTTGGTGAGATCAGTGATCTCCTCTTGAGTGATGCAGAACTGAAGTTAGAAAAAGTTAGTTCAAAAATTTGAAATATATACTCTAGAAATCAATTTTAAAATTTCAGTTAAAGCACAAAACAGGTTTATAGAAGCATTACTTTAAAGAAGTTACAATCCTAAAAGCTGAACCAATGTGGGAACTGGCATACCGTTGGAAGTTGTTGACAGTAAACACTTTGTCTGGATGTTGAGCTTTAAGATCAATGAGAACATCCTGAAAATCATGGTTTATCTAAAAAGAAAGAAGGTTACTCAGAAAAATATTCCAATAAAATGTTGTATTTTCATCATCATCGTCAGAGTGGTACTCTCTATGAACTTTAAAACTATTGGCATGCCAGAGCCAAGTTCACTTATTGTCCATTAAAACGCCAGGAGCCACGCTCATTAGTATAGTAATCAAAGTGCATACTCAACTATAGTGACAGTCCTCTGTCATGAAATTATTAAAATATTGTCTGATAAGTCTGATATATTCAAACAGGACTCAAAGCCACTATGTAAGTCATGTGATGTGATGGCAAATTACATTACACACACATGGTGGTCTTAACATCCAGTGGTATATAATCAGTTAAATAAATCAGTACTTCATTGCACAGTACTTTTTTTGAAGTTGCATTTGCAAATGATACAGAAGGCATGTTCATTTCACTTTAAAGTCCTGTAGTAACCTAGTAGCCTGCATATTATGCATTTAATTTTTTTCTCCAGTGTATATAATAGATGTTGTTCTGTTTGATATAGAAATAAAATACTGGATTTACCGTGTTCAGTTCTTTGTACAAGGTGTCTCTCAGACTGGAAATGGCTTGAAATACTGTCAGATAGCATCCAATGCGGCTGATGTGAAGAAAAAAAAAATATTTTATATAGTTTTCTATGTCATGTTGTGCTATGTTTTATTAATGCACCAGTGAAGCATGTAAACTTGTTCTCACAGTACATTATTATTTAGTTAAACAGAAATTAAAATATATCTTCTTTACAAGACAGTTCAGATAGGCAATTAAATGACAATACAAGGACACAAATATGAACATTCAAAGAAATTCAAATAAATAAATGTGTATAAGAAGAACAATAACACGGTTTTGCAAATTATGTTTTTTTTGTGTGTGAAGGTTGGGTGAAGATGTCTGACATTATTTACATTTACATTTACATTTATGCATTTAGCAGACGCTTTTATCCAAAGCGACTTACAAAAACGAGGATGACAATCAAGCTACATAGCAGAAACGTTAAGGAGCATAGTGCTAGGGGATAGTGCTTCAGTCCATTTTAGTGCTAAGATAGAAGATGTTCTCTGAATAGCTGGGTCTTTAAGAGCTTTTTGAAGGCCTCCAGAGATGGTCCTGTTCTGATTGTTTTTGGTAGGTCATTCCACCAGCGTGGGACGACACATGAGAAGAGTCTGGATTGCCTTGGGCGAGGTGCCGGGACTGCCAGTCGACAGTCCTTGGAGGACCGGAGTTGTCTGGGGGTAGCCTGAGCCTTTATGAGAGCGCTTAGATAAAAAGGGGCAGATCCTCTAATGACTTTGTAAGTCAGCATCAGTGATTTGAATTTGATGCGAGCCGCCAGAGGCAACCAGTGGAGCTCGATTAGTAGAAGGGTGACATGCGTCTTCTTCGACTGATTGAAGATGAGACGTGCCGCAGCGTTTTCGATCATCTGAAGTGGCTTGACGGCACAGGCAGGAAGTCCTGCCAGAAGGGCATTGCAGTAGTCAAGGCGTGAGAGGACCATAGTTTGAACCAGCAATTGGGAGGCTTGTTGAGTTAGGTATGGTCTGATCTTTTTGATATTGAATAGTGCAAAGCGGCAGGCCCGGGCAACAGAAGTAACATGGTCATTGAAGGTTAGCTGGTCGTCAATCATAACACCTAGGTTCCTGGCTACCCGTGAGGGAGCAAGAGACAAGGAGCCAGAGTTGATGCAAATGTTGTGGTGAATAGTTGGTTTAGCTGGGAGGACCAGCAGCTCGGTTTTTGAGAGGTTCAGCTGGAGATGATGGTCTTGCATCCATGCAGAGATGTCAGAGAGGCAATCCGAGATTCGCGTCTGGATGGTTGGGTTATCGGGTGAGAATGACAGATAGAGCTGGGTATCATCGGCATAGCAGCTCATTTCAAGCTTGGGGAATAGGGCTCTCTCACACATGAATGGCCTACATTCAATTTAATGCTCATTTTCACAGCTTTGTTTGGGTGGCGGAGACCATAAAGGTTTCTCTGATCTAGGCTAATGAGCCTGTGCGGTATTGTCAATGCACTAGTACTGTAGTAATCTGCCTTGTTATGTTCTATGGTTTATTTGCAAACAATTTTCAACATAAACCAATCAGAAACATGACATGATGAACATGTAAAGAAACTCCAAAATCACAAATAAATACATAAAAAACACATTAATTGAATAAATAAATTCACACACACACACACACACATTCAGTGCAAATACATGTGAAACTTTGGCAAAGAAATGGTTTTGAGAGATTCAATAATGTGGTTTATTAGATTCATTTAAGTGGGGAAGACAACTTGTACACTGTACTGTGACAACACAAGAACTGCAATCTCACATCTCTCATCTGCAACAGCTGTGGCAGGAGCCCTGAATAACTTACCTCCCAAAAAGGACAGGCAGTTCCTCTTTAAGCTCCTTGTTGAGATCCTCATAAACACTCTTGGCTGTCTGCATCTCCTCCTCAGCCTGGGCAAGGCCAAAGTGAAAATTGCATTATGAATCAGACTGCTCAACTCCCTTTTGAAATGATAGCCCTGGCTTACTTATGCTTGGCCTTATTAAGTTTGAGAGCTGACATGTCACATTCATTTCTCCGAGATGTCACAGATGTCCAATGTATGACTGATTTTTCTGTCCATGGGCTTCCTTAAACATGTATGTTTGCCTTCCTTTTTACAGTACCTTAGCTATCTTGACCTCATCTTTCTTCTTGGCGTTCTGCAGCGCCTCCAGGTGGTGGCGTGATGAATCATAGTCCACTCGCTTCCTGTTGCGCTTGGCTACTTTCTCCTGCAGGCATGCAGGAAGTTGGCAGGCATGAGAGAGATCGTTAAAAGAGCTGGACATAAAAAAGAGAAGTGTTGCTTTTTCAGTATGAGTCCTTATCTTTTTTTACCTTGACATCTGGAAACTGAGCCATGTAGGACTCCACTGTGCGCATCGCCTGGTCTAAGATTTTTGACTCGTAGTCATTCCATAAAAGATCTTCTCCCTATTGGATTTAAAATTGTATTTATTTATTTTTTCATTACATTTCAAATCAAATGAGCTTTTTTCTTTAGGGAAATCGAAAAATAAACAAAAGCAAGAAAAACAAAAAACAATAAATTGGTTTAGATGTCAGTGACACACCTCCACAATTGGTCCTAAATCTTCAAATCCATTCCATTCAGACTCGTAAGCATCAAACAGCGAATGGGAGAGCCGTGTAGATGCCTCTCTCATTACTATACCAAAAGGACACATGGAAACAGTATGTTATCGTTAGCCTCATAGCATAATTGCCTAAATCATTTTTCAGTGTTTTTGGAAAACAAAACATATTTTTTAGAAAACACATTTGTATTTCTTGTTGAAATTGTAACAGTACATTCAACCAGATGCGTGAACAAGAATGCAAAAAGAAAAATACCTACACACAAGAATGCAAAAAGAAAAATACCTACACACATCAGTACACTGTCCTCCCCAATACTTCAATCCTAGCTATCCCCCTCCCCCTCCTCACATACAATAGTAAACATCCATCCCATGCCACTTAACAGTTAACCTCCTCCATACATACACAGCACACTGCCCATTCAATCAAGTCATCACCAGTTTGGCCCATTCTACTTTACCATTACTAGTTTGCCATTCCACCCCCCACATGCATACAGTACACTGACCATGACACATGACCTCTGGCAGTTAGGTTGGCCCTTTGAGTTGTGGTTCTGCCCAAGGTTTCTTCCTTGCCCCTGTTGCTCTTGGGTGCCCATTGTTACTGTGTGGGAGTAGTGCTAATGGCATAACTGTTGCCTTTCTCCACACCATTTTATAACCTTCATTCTGTATAGTCTTCCCCATCTCTATACCCCCCCCCCCTCAACTATACACACACACACACACACACACCTATTACCTTATTTTGCCTCATTCTACACCCCTCTCTCTTTTTTATGCACAACAGACAAACATCCATCATTTCTTTACACTGTTTAAAAAATCCTTGAATCCTTAAATTTGCTAAATTCATAAATGTAAATGCAAATATTCTATGACAAGTCAAAATGTAATTTCTGAAAAATCTATTTGCACTTAACATAAAAGCAAATGCAAATGACTTCACTTTCAAATTTGCTTAAACATGTCTAAAATTGTTTAAATGTCTTTTTATAGTCATGTTTCTTAAGTGTAAGGATATGTTCTGACCAGAAATGACATCATATTTTACTAGTGTTGGCTAGCTACTTCATACTAACTTAGCAAACAATGTGATTTAGAGTTTAAATACACAGTTCATAATCCTTTTAATTGACTGAAATTAAATTTAAAAAAGTATCTAGAAAATTAAAGAAATATGAACATTTTACCAGATGAAACTGAATCGAAGAGAAGAACTAATGCTTCACTTGTGGACAGCCAAGCCCTCTTTCTCATGCTTTCAGTCATTTTGTTTATAGCATCAAAACTAACTAAGTCAAAGAAATGACTTAGGCAGACGGTGTTTTTGGCTTCTAATAAGCGTTGTGATTGGCAAAAGACATAGGCAGAGAGGCAGGATGATGCAGCACTAGTAGGAGAGTAAGTTCATAGGAGCTTAGTCTGGCCATCCTACATTACTAAACGTCTTCTGGGAGGAGGGCTTAACCTGTGTCCATCAGATGCCTCTGTATACTACTTGACGAATCTACAACCAGTCAGACCACTCATTACGATGACGTATACGTAAGCTCGTTTCTCATTGGTGCCCACAGATTTGGGAAAAATTATTTCTCTAAATCGGCACAATGGCCATACTGACTTGCTCAAGAAATTGAATGTAGCGTCACAGGAAGTATGGGCGGGCCCAGGCTAGCTGTTCATCTATTTGTTTGATAAATATGAATACATGGATGTGAATGGTCATAGAGGTGAACATTGTAACATTGACTGTAACGGACATACCTTTGATAGCATTGTGATAGGCCTTGAGGTCTTTGTATATCCTACTTGCATCACTCTAAAAAGTAAATGACATATGTCAGTCGGAGTTTTTATTTTTGACATTTAACAAAAGCAACTACAGATTTTATATGGTACCTGTTGGTCATTTAAATCTTGAACGTAATATTCAAATTGCTCATCTTTGGTCTCCTCACTCTTGCCAAGCCTCTCCAAGACCTGTGACACACAACATCAACCTGAGCCGATTTCTTGTCAGAGGCAGAAATCCACAATGAAACCCAACATTCTGGGTTGATCTAGGATCAATTTTGTTCCTTCCTTCAGATGTGTTTCATAAAGGTCTTAAAGGTCAAATGCCACGTGTTTTCTTTAAAAAAAAAAAAAACTCTGTACAATCATTACAAATGATCAACTGATAATAGTGTATCGTCAATAAACTTGTCTCTCTGCTAGAGGCAGGTTAAAGATGTTCTTACAAAAGTAGTTACACCCAATATCTCTATTTCCATGAGTTAGACATCACAGCCTTGTTAACTGCTTAATTTACATGTTGACGACATAAATTTATATATCTAGAGTTAGTTTTGGTCCGATTCTGGTTTAACTTAATTTAAAAAACAACAAAGTGTAAAACTATTAATTAGGTTACATTTCATAAATAAATCTTGCTTTTAGACGTGAAAATACTAAGCATATACCTTCTCTTGGGCTCTGCTCAATTGCCTCTGAATCCGTTTAGCTACCCCAGCTCCCTTTGGACCTGTGGCAGTGTTGCCACTTGTGCTTGCTGAATCCATGAAGTTTACCCTCTTCTTGACCTTCTTGTCTAGAAAAAATGGTTTAAAAAAGGTTAATTGAAGATGTAGACTGGTAACACTTGATTAGAACAGCTATAAACAATTACCAGGTCAAGTGTCGTTTGAATGCTACCACACTACTCATGTTCATGCTTACAACAGGTTAGACTACCCATAAAATATTTTTTTGTCTGGGGCTTGTCAGATTAGGTTGTCCCAACCTAACCATAAGGCTGCATGCAGACCAAGTAAGCTAGTATGCAACTCCTAGGTTGGTCTATGACAACATTCGTAAGCAGCCTATAACACCAAGACAGAACTTCAAATCACTAAATATAAAGGCACTACAACCGAAAAAAAAAAATAATAATAATAATTTACTACGGCTCCCACAAGACCTTGCGAAGATTAAGCAGTCTCAAGCCACTCCCAAACTATGAGGTGAACTTTGCGCTGGGTGTTAACAGAAGGGTCAGGGGTAGGGATGTTTGACTTCAATTTTATTACTCCGATGCTGTTGGAACTCCTGGATATGACAATGGGCACCACGTTAGCGAAGTGTGCCGCTACAGACTTGGGCATTCAATGGGTTGGGTGGGCGGTGGCCTCGATTTTTAAAACAGAAAAGTTTTATGATTTAGCAGGTACGTTGGCATGGTGTGAGCGTATTCTAGTTGGCTACATAACGACAACGTTAATGACTAGAGTAAGTTGTCTGCAGCAGAGGCTAGCTTCGGTCGTTCAGCCTATCGTTAGCATTTAAGAGTAGCCTACTTTGCGTAATTTGTGTTATGCCAAATGTCGCTTGTTTAGCAACGAAATTAGCATTTTAGACTGCATAACGAGTGAAAAGAGCATGTTATCTAAAGCGAGTTTTTGTGAAACAGTTACAGTTCTCCGCCCACCACCACAACCTAGGCTATGTTGGTGTCTGAAGGCTACGTTGTGGAGCACATAGATTAATGATTAGAGCGTTCTTCTGACCGCCTTCTCTTGGAGATATTTTCTACTGTTCCATGAGCAGCCTAACCTTATTACACACTAAACATGCATGTTTGACATCAATGGCAACCTATCCGCGTTTGTACCGCATTCTAAATGTGAATTAGTGCAGTTTATTGTTACTTTGTTGCAGATTATGCTTGCACATATTCGCTATGTAACAGTTTCACACTGATACATAGAATCCACATGTTGAGATTCCGTTTATGGATGTTACATAAACAAAATCCAGCCACAGATATATATTATCAGAGAAATAGGCTAACGTTAGCGTTTGAATTTGAATGTGACAGATGCTTACCTTTAAAAAGCTACTGGCATCTTCCCCAGCAAATTGAATAATGAAGTTATTGCACCTTAACAAACGTGTGTTCCCTTGTCGTTTCCTGCTGTCCAAAGAGCTCCCGTCTAACGTCTGAAAAAGTTCCTTTGAACTTTGGAACCAATAACTGAGTTCCTCGGTAAAATATTCAATGAACACGCCTAAGTCAGCAGCCTACGCAATGATTGCTGGCACATATTTATATTAACTAAAATAATAATATTTCTATTTTAGGGTCTGGCACATTCATCGTTTTGGCTCACCTGAGTCGCATCTGGGGAGGGACTGGAAACCTGCGACAGAACATACAGACAGGCCTGGTTACAGCATGGGGGCTGAGGTAAGCCTGACAACGTGTGTCAAGGTTTCTTTCTCTGTCACAGACTAACTTGGACCTCCACACCCACTCACCTTGTTCTATTTCAAAGTCATTCAGTAGAAGGCCACAAGTTCAGCGTTGGGTTACCTGGACCACCTGGGCTTCCTTCTCCAATTAATGAATTCCTTTAAGGTATTTAGTTAATCAGTAGGCAAATGCTGGCAATGACTGACTGTTCTGACTTCACTGAACAGACTTGGAACTTTTCTGTTCCTGAGGATTCTGAAGGAGGGACATGATCGCAGGTTCAATGGAGTCAGAGACAGCCCAGGGACATTTTTTGTGTACTGGACTGTGCAAGGTATTTAATATATAAATATATTTATGCTGTATATAGAAATGGCACCATGACCGTATTTCAGTATTTGTTTCTCAAATTAACCCTTTTTCAGGCAAGCCTTGAGCCTGAGAAAGGTAACAAGCGGCTGTAGTTTTGTATCGAAAAGGGGTAGGGACAACACTCAACACCAGAGCAAATAAATAATTCCAGCCTAATGTTGTAAGCAGTACATTTTTTAAAATAGTGTTATTGCCATCTTGCCTTCTTGTGAATGAAAAAAAACAAAACAAAAAAAACACATCTGCAAAAAAGTTGGAGGGAATCATCGAAATAGACAGCACATGAAGTCTGTAAAGTGAAGGGCAACAAGATTTAAGTTTTTGCCTTGGGCTATTTCAGCACCCCCACCACCCAAATAAATTATATGGCTAAAATTGAATGCCATCCACACACAACAGGGCTGCAAAATCTATACGGTCCTATTTCTCCCTCATAAATCAGGACCTTTCCTTCCTCCATCGTGATCAAGGATGGCTCTCACAAACGGTGAGGTCTATTGCGGGATGTGCTGTTTTATATTAGTGTTTGTGAATTTCTCTTGCACAGCTCTCTGGATCTTCATCACCCTGCTTCCCACGCTCATCCTAAACAGTGAAAAGAGAAACATGCCCCTGGGTCCAAGAGACTACATTGGCTGGGGCATCTGGGGCCTCGGTTTTGCCACAGAAGCCATTGCAGACCAGCAGAAGTGGAACTTCAAACGAGACCCTGATAACACAGTAAGTAAATCGAAACCCCATACAGTACTAGAATCCTAAAGTTCAATTAAATTATCCCAAATTGTTAAAGAAAGCTGAGGTATTCCATTCATCTTCTGGTCATTTCAAATTACAAATGCTATTAAATTAACAAATGCTATCCTGTCGTAACCATGTTTTACAGTATTGCATAAGCAGGGTTAGACGAATTGACAGATTTCCCAGATTTGAACACTGCATATGGACAAAGGTCTCTAATTAAAACATGAATTAAGTTGACTATACCATTCATCAGGGAAAGTTCATCCAGAGTGGCTTGTGGGCCTACAGCCGGCACCCAAACTACTTTGGCGAGATCCTCCAGTGGTCGGGTCTGTTTCTGTCAGCGTCTTCAGTCATGCGTGGCCCGCAGTATCTAAGTGTGGTGTCGCCCCTCTTCCTCTGGTTCCTGTTGCGCTACGTGAGTGGGATTCCTATACTGGAGAAACAGGCCATGAAGAAGTGGGGTTCTGATCCCGCCTACCAGAACTACATTAAGAACACTCCCCTCCTCTGGCCCTGGTTCTAGGAAAGGTGCTCCCATTGGTACTCATGGGATTTTTTTTCCCTTGTAAATCTTAAGTAGTTTTTCTACGCAACAATAGTTCATTTTGAAGAACCGCAAGTACACACAGCACCAAGACCAAGTTGTTACTTACCACTGAAGTCTTTGAAAAGCTCCAATGCAAGCTAACTGGTGCTAAGACTGTCATAGGCTCAAAGAAAAAATCCTTTGTATCTGTTTACAAGCTGAAATGGATCTGCAATACTGTACATTGTTAATAAAAATGATCTATGCTAAGCCTGCTGTAAATTGTCAGATGGCCAAAAAGACACACACAGATGGTTGACTTCCTATAAATTCATGTATTTTTACAATTTACACAGGTCCTACTTTTGTGTAATCAGTAACATTAAATGCCTTTAAAATTGTGCTGCTGAAGTCAGGCAGCACTGTTTTGATAACATTACAATCACGTTGAAATCTACTGGCATATACACGCTCGCACAAAACAGGTCCAAGTGTATTTTAGTATTTAGTAGATGACTGCATAAAAATCTTGAAATTATTTTCAAGACTTGATTCAGGCTGACTGGCCATTTTTGTTGGTAACTAGAATTCAGTGTACTTTAACACAATATAAAAAAACTAAAATCACCACACAAATCATTCTGGTATTTGTATTGCCAATTTGAAGAAATTTTACATTTTCTTACTAAGAAAATACATAGGACAATTGGTGAATTGAAATAATCATTCAAATTGAAATGATCAGGTTAAAGTCAGGTTAGAGAAAATTGGACCACTACAAACATGACAGAAATAAAGACTCCCAAAAGTACAAAATGTGACAAACAGAATTTGCCAATGCAAAGAATAGGTGCAAATGAATCAATTTAAGAAACCTTTTGTTATATAATTTAAACAATAATAATAAAAAAAAAAACACAAACAGAAAATTTGATGTCCTTCAAATGCCCCAACAACAACAAAAATGCTTGACTTTACAGGTTACCTTGCCTAACACACACTGCCAAGAGCCAGCTAGAGAAATGCACAAAATACAGAGCAATACTAAAATACACAGTAAAAAATATTTTCTTCATTATCCCATTATACTTTTAAACAGTAGTCTGCCTGTCAGTGTATCTTGATGACAGACACTCGTAACTGACTGACACTGCATCGGACCCAAGTGATGTTTCTTCAGCGGCAGCTTCCCTTTGATTGATTCGAAATACTGGAGGATCGGACATTTATATAAAACCTACTATATACATACTGACAACAACCTACGCAGATACAAAGATAAAATGGTTAAAAGAAGGTGAAGCAAAGCAGAAGCACTAGACAGCACCATACAATAGTAAATTTAAAGAATGTAGCCTGAAAATGGCCTCTTGTAGCTGAAGGAACAGTCAGTCTGGCACTACTTCAGGAGTGGAGAAGCAAAGAAATTTCCCTGTCGGTTGAAGCTCACTGCCGATTTGCTCTTACTTCCAAACCTGCAAAAATGAAATGAATCATGAAATGGAGAACACACTAGAACACCAGAAGCCATAATATTGACAATAACTTTGAAACCAGAGGCAGAGTTTACATTAAGTCCTTTAGTCAACAGTTTCAAGGTCAGAATAAGCCCCTGACTTGGCATAAAATTAACCAGGATTTCAAACATGTTAAAGATAACTGTGTGTACGAGATTCCATGGAGTGTTTTCCAGGATTAGGCATCATGAAACTCCAAGTTAAAAGAGGGCCTACAAACAGTTAAACATCTCATTACAGGCAGGCAGTGGCGTCTGGCCAACATCACATGCATGTAAAAGGGGGATTTGCGCACATACTTGGGAGTGATCTTGTTCATCATTCGGCTAGACAAGGAGCTAGAGGACGGAGTCTTGCTTATCTGGTGCTCTGGAGTGGTGAGGGGTCCCAGCATGCTCACTGCAGACAGATGGAGAGAGTCAGTGAAAGACAGTCTTAGGTCCAGATACTCCCATCAGATATTGTGCACAGTACATTGATACTTGTGTATTAATTAGACCTATTCTATCCAAGTTTCCAGAGTTGCGTGTCAAAATCTTTGCCGCCTTCTAACACCTGAGAAATTCAATTTGATGTCTGAAAACTAATATTGTGTATTTTCTGACTGAAACGTCATCTTTTTTACTTTTTCTTAAATCTCTCTCAAATGAAAACTCACCTTTTTGGTCTGGTGTGGCATAACAATTGGTGTTCTCAATGATCATGTGATCAGGCCGGTCCTGGTCGATCTCTGTAATCATGAACTGGCTCCAGTACTCAGTCGGAAGGGCTAGCAGGCGCTCCACCACCTGCAACCATGGAGAGGCCACGTTAGCACTCAGACTACTGCCTCACCCCCCATTAATGCAGACCAGCTCTCATATGTCAATACAATGAATACTGAAATGTTAACAATGACTTAATGTAAATATCCCACAAACCGGAACACAATAGAGTTGGCAAGTGAACCACGTCACTCTGTATGCTACGAGTTAGCATTTTCCTACTTCCGGTTCTTAAGCAAAAACCCCTATGGGAAAATGAATGGCTCAAATAACAAAACATATACAACAAATATGGCAGTGTCTGACCTACGTAGACCTAGGCATTCGTTTTTTCAATAAAATGAGTAGCAACATAGTCTGGGTGTGTTTTTTAGACGCATTGTAACGATGATAAATGAATGTTGCTATCCCTCTGCTAACAGCGAAAAATTAAGGACCACATGGAGTTGTCGCTTGCCTTTGACGTTAAAATGATTTAAAATGCTATGTTCTTTATTTACAATGATTCAGTGTAATTTACAACGATTACAACGGTCAACAATTGGCAAATCTTTCACAAAGCTTGTTTTAAAAAACTGCGGACGACATGTCGTTGAGCGCGGTTTTATATAGCTCTGTTACCATGACGTCCGGGCTAAGCGCCGCCAACATGTAGTCAAAAGGGCTTTCCTCTTTAGCCTAGTGATAGCAACATCTTATTTATTTTGTCATTAAACTGCAAATTTGCAAACCCATTGTCCATAACATGTTTTTTTAACTTCCTCCATCGAATGCGGAAGTCGTCTACTCACATGCTTTTCCTCACACCTTATTTGAGATGGAGCTCCAAAATTAACATTGGATTTCCCATAGGGAAAAAACCTTAGGAACCAGATGTCGTGAAATGCTAACAAGAAAAACTACAGGCTTCCGGGTCACTTGCCAAATCTGTATGTTGCTCTTTCTTGGTCAGGTGTCAATGATCTATGCCAATACTGTCTAATGGCCGAGTCATCATACCTTTGGCTGCCGTTTGGTGTCCTGAAGGATAGCCATTGGCTCTGGGTCAGGCACAGCATGACCCACAATCGTAGGTCCAAACACTCGTGCCAGATTAGTGACATTCATCTTGGTATCCAAACTCTGGGCCACTCTACCAAAGGCAGTTATTGGGTACAACATTAGAAGCCAAACAGATTTCTTTCGGTACTCAGATCTAAATTTTTTGTTGTGTAACATACTTGTTAAGACAAAACAGACACAATGGTCAAGAAAAACTGAATTGTAGAATATCTATACACATCATCTGTGCATTGATGACTTGCCTTTGCAGATGAATGATGAGGAAGGCCAGAGTGTCGCGGTTGGCCTGAGGCAGGTCACTGATGGTCTGATACATCAGGGCAATGCTGTTGTCCTCATCACTCACCTCTGATAATGAAAATGAAAAATGCTCATATAACAAATGGGCCAAGAGAGAATTCATTCATATGTAGGACATATAGGAACCTGACACATTTATAGATAACCACACACCTCCGAAGTAGCACTTTTTGTGTGTGTGTGCGCGCGCTTTATTTGCTGTTGAGCTGACCTGTCACTTTAACAGGGTGTTACAGTTTAGTAGCCTGACGACATTTGTTGCACAACAATGTACACAATGCACACTGTCGTTCATCACCCCTAAATATACAGCAAGTAGTGTAACAGTCTAACCATTTACCCGTTTCCTGATTAGACAAGACCCATTCTATGCCTCATCAGGAGTGAGGATCTTGCTGTACATCCCTGCTGGCACTCTTTACAGCTAGTAATTCCTCCTCCAGCAGCAGCAATTTCCAGAAGTCACAATATCCGTCTCTGGCACCCACCTGCAGCGTCCATGAATATACGATTGAGTCGGAAGGTGAGCAGCGGCTCCCGTAGGTTCCTCAGGAAGTCCTTCAGAAGGCCTGTGATGGCATGGATGTCATCCACCTTGCTGAGCAGCGGGACAGTTTTCCCACGCAGGAACTTCTCCTTGAGCTCGCGAACAGTCTTGTCGGCTCCAGACAGCCGGTACAGCCCAGCCTGTGTGGGGAAAGGGGGGGCGCACAAGGAGGGAGAGGATTTGGCAGCAGTTCTCCAGAACAGTTGAGTTTCTCAGAGACAGCATGCTGAGGTACCTTACAGGCAGCTACAGAGCATATGATTATACGTCTGTTTCTCCACACAATCGTGGCATTACATAACTGTCTTAATCCTGTAATCTTGATTATAAAAAAAAAATACCTTGAAGAGTCTGACAACATTGTGATAATGGCAATAATGCACATTCCCTACTCTCATGGTGCATTTGAGGTTGTTGCGGCTCAGGGGTACGTTTCCCAAAAGCATCGTTGCCAACTTCCATAGCTACTTCCTGAGTTTGAGCTTAGGAGTTATGGCACTACAGTTTCCCAAATACAGTCCAGACGTAGCACACGTTTTTTGACCATCAGAAATTGTTCTTTGAGGGTCAATAATGGCGTAAGCAAATTTGTGCGTCTGAAAGTGACCTATGAGCACTGCTAACACGTCTTATTCAGGCTCATTTAAAAGGGCTAGAACGAAATGATTCCTATTTCCCATCCCCCTGGCAAATTAATGAAGCCACAGGGGATTGGACCAGAGACGGCTCCAATCGATGTTGGGTTGGCCCGTGCAAATAAGAGAGGTGTATCTTAGCAGTGCCAACGTCAATAAACACCTTGTTTTAGATTACTTTAGATTGTTTTAGAATGCGCCACCGTGGCCTATAGCGGTAGATACAGCACTTGCAATTTTCAGCAGCGCGGACCGCCTCCAATAGAATGCAGTGCAATACTATGCAATACTATGCAATACAGCGGTCTTTATAGAGAAAAAACACAGCACGTTGCTTAGCCCTTCTTTAAGCTACCTAAATTCAACAATGACAATGTAAATGTGGTTTGACATTCTATAACTCCTTTAAGATATTTATAACTTAGTCCGATGCATCGGCACACAATGCAGACGTTTCCCAAAAGCATAGGCTGGGCGACCGTTCGGAATTCCCATCGTTAAACGGAGCTGTCGGTTTTGCTAAGTTATGGTCACATGACGTCTTCCTTTGTCTTTTGGGGGCTTAAAATGTCTGGGTTGTTCCCCCTTTGATGTATTACCACCACCTACAGTTGGCTTTAAATACTCTGAACATGCATTAGCCTGTGGTTAGTTTAGATATTTTCCACCCGTTTGAAATGTAGTACCCTTGATGTAGGCCTAATGACTAGACCATGACGTTTTATGACATAGGATATGGATTGTAGGGGTATTTTGGTAACTAAAGTCACGATGAACAATATTAAATCTTCAAATATTGCAGAAAAACAACCCTGTAAATCATTTTATGTCTGAATTGACAATATAATGTGCCCTTAGCAGGAATCGAATGCGTGACTCAAAAAACAAGACACAGTTGCACAACTCGTAGTCAACAGCACTAACCATTCACCCATGAAGATGCATGGACAGGAGGAGTCGTTCGGTTTATTTATAGCTGCATGTCGTTTTCACTACATATTTAATAATTGATATGACAGTTATGCCCTTCAGTCATTAATTTCAGAGAATAAGGTACATGAATGTGTGGGAAAATATGCTAACAATGCCACACTGGCTTAAGTGAAATGATGCTACACTTCCGTTTTTGAGACGCTTTCAGCAGCGAATGTATCCAAATATTCTCCAAACGCTTCTGAAACATCTGTAGACTTCATAGCTTCATCCAAGCAAGTTCAACCTCACGTTGTTCCAACTTACATTGTCCGATAGTGTTCGGGAAATGCTCGGAAATTAAGTGTGGGATCGTTCAAAAGTACTTTGCATTACCGTTGTTCTATGCAAACTTCCGTCGGTATTTGGGAAACGCACCCCTGTTCAGTGCGAGTTCTCACCTCGTTCAGGCCACGCTGTTCAATCTCATTCACGCAGTGCACCACCAGTGGAGGAATCATGGGAGAGGAGCCGGACACATAGTCGGACAAAGTACCCTGGTCACACAGGAGAAAGCCAAACAACCAGAGTGGATCACCGAACACACCATAAAAATACCATTAGAAACACAAAAACACTAGAAATGGACAAACTTTTTAGCCAGAGATGACTGGATATGATGTAAAAACACATAATTTTTCATTTTTAAAATTTAACAATTGAAACAAGCACAAGGATATTTGGCTATGCCACTGGTCAGTAATGATTTGGGCTTTGAGGGTTAAAGGTACTCTATGAGATGTTGCAGGATTTTAGAGCAATTTTATTTTTATATTAAATCGTAAGCATCTCCCCTTGATCGGCTAGCTTTCTGCCTCTTCAATACACCATAAAAAAAGAAAACCGTCTCGAACAACACAGAGGCTGTAACACTCAAACGAACACACACAAAAAAAAAAAACAAAAAAAAAACTTAAACACAACAAACCACTGCCAACAAATCGACAATAAAGAAGGTAGAGGACGCGCATTACCTCCCATCCCATCTTGTTGCCAACTGGTTTGTCGTTGTTTCTTATGTTTAAGTTCAGATCCCCCTATCGCTAGCGTTTGTTTGAATACACCACTTAGGTTTGAGTAATTTCTGCCCCTCTGTTGTCATTCGGGACCAGGTTTTTTCATTGAGCATTTAGGGGACAGAAAGCTATCCATTCAAGGGGAAATGCCTACGATTTGAGATAAAAATGAAATCGTGCTAAAATCCTGCAACGTCTCAGAGCACCTTTAAAGGAATTATCCGGAGTAAAACACACTTTCAATTAACTATCACTATCAATTTACGGATGATTGGGAGCACATACGTTGAGTTGACATTAAAATCATGTAATTCGGATGTGTTTTGAGAAAGTTATATTTTACCGTTTTGAGCCAAAACTCGTTAGCCTGGAAGTGACCAGGGCATATCATTTCCACCGCTACAAAACACTATTTTTATACCTCTTCTACAGTTCTAAACAACATTACACTTACGTGGTAGTGAGTAGAGGGTTCCTAAAGCCAAACCAAAGTATCCCGAGGTATTCATGTGGTCGGATAGTCCAGAATGAATTTTAACGAGCCAGTACCTTTACAGAAATGTTGCTGCATAGGCTGCCATTTCCGAGTGTGGAGTAACACGCTCAGGAAATTCACGATTTTTTTTTTTTTTTTTAAACACAGTCCTTCTTTCAAAATTGAAATGAAGTTGTATGCAACAGCAAAATGTGAATTTCCAAAGCGTGTTACTCCACACTCGGAAATCGACTCCTACGGACTTTCCCCTAAAGATGGCAGCTAAAGCAGCAACATTTCCGGAAAGGTACTGGCTCGTTAAAATTCATTCTGGACTCTCTATCTGACCACATGAAGATCTCGGGATACTTTAGTTTGGCTTTAGGGACCCTCTATTCACTACCACGTAAGTGTAATGTTGTTTGGAACTGTAGAAGAGGTATAAAACGTTGTTTACCTCACCTTTAAAAGGCACACTATGCAACATTTTTCATTTAATTAATCCGTTTCATACTGTTTAGGATGCTAAAATTAGTCATTACACAGCGAACGAACGGTGTAGAATGCGCCACCGTGGCCAATACCGGTAGATACAGCACTTGCAATGTTCAGCAGCGCGGTCCGCCTCCAATAGAATGCAGTGCAATACAATGCAATACAGCAGTCTTTAGAGGGAGCTCGTGAGAGAGAAAAACAGCTTAGTGCCGGTTTAAGTTTAAAAATGAGGTTAACACCTGATTTTTAGAATACCATCTAGTTGTCTCATCTGATCACAAGCTGAAACATTGCTGTTTACACTGCGCCCAGACCAGGGGCCTATTGCACAAAACTAGGATAAGGGATTAAGCCGGGATATCTTTGTTATCCTGGCTGAATTAACCAATCATTTGTCAGTATTGCCAAGACATCCTGGCTTAATCCCTTATCCTAGTTTTGTGCAATAGGCCCCAGGGCTCTGAACCGGTTCAAGGAACGAAAACAAAAAACGAAATGAATTTTACGAGGAACGGAAACGAAATGGTCTTCAACTGTTCCGGAACAGAAATGTTATTCTGAAATCCATAAAACCGTTTTTTTCGTTCTCTATGTTTTATAAATTTAAATGTCAGGGCCCTCAGTCTACCAATGAACTGTGGAGTTACTTTGAACCTTGTTAATGGTGTCAAAATAGCAATTTATCTGCATAGGCCAAGTTGTGCCCCTATAGCTAGCAGTGTAAGGTTAATGAAAGCTTTGGCTAAAAACGGTTAAATGCAGAATGCAGGGGGTGAGCATTGGATATATGTTTGTACTTGGTAACATCTTCCACTACAGTCCAAGTCACACCGGATTTCTCCTTTAAGAACCAACGTGAACAGGTTCTCACTAGGTGTTGTTCATCTGCACCCTTTACCCCATACCTCGCCAATCTTCACAGGGGTGCCAGCCATGGTTGGTATGCAAGGCAGAGGGCAGCGCTCTCTGCACTCGGGATGGGACACCACACGGCAGTCTCTGCACTTCAGTGAGATCTTCCCAAACTTGATCCTCTTCCCACAGGGTACACAAGATTCTGGTTTGATCACCTGTTTAAAGGGGTATAGATAGGCTGTTAAGATCTTAAGTCTTTCTTTGTCAGGTTTTTTCATGATCTTTTCAAGAACTTGATCACTTGCAACACTCAATTTATAAAAAATAATCCATATAAAACATTAACTCTAGACAATAGACATATTACTCATCAGAGCAGTTTAAGTCTTGGAGTACAAAATATTTACTATGTATAAAAATGAGAGTATTTACCGTTTTGGAGACAAACTCATGCAAGCGTACGCCACCATTGCTGGTAGGTGTGCTGGGCTCTGTGGAGGTGGTGATGAGTCTCTCTGGGCGGCTCGGTTGCTTGAAAACTGGATCATTGGACTGGATGGAGTCTGTGTCCCAATCCTGGGCTGTTGGGGCATGGGGATGGAAAAATAAAAAAAATAGATATAATATCCACTCTACCACAAAAAAAAAAAAAAAGGTGGTAAAAATCAATATGCTAGTTAAGTCCATGGCGAATCAGGAAGACATCTTTAACAGCCAAAACTAAAGACAGAATTATACCTCTGCATCGCAGTGATGCAGAGAACAACGTTTTTGATTTATACTTCCGTGTCAGAGTCACTGCAACGCGTGGCAATTCATTGCCACAACACAAAGGGGGTTGGGTTGCTCTTGGAACGTTTCTCGAACTCTGCTCTGGTGGAGTGTTGTTGCCATAGAGCAGTTGTGTGATAATTAAAGCCATGCGAATAATGAGGTCATTGTTCAGAAAAACTGAAGTAGCAGTACTACACTTGTAAGTTACAGACGCATAGAACAAAATGCGAAGGAAAACTACCAACCTATAAAATACTGTTTGCACAAAGCACGGGGTGCCGTGTGTGTTTAAAATGGATTAGCTTGCTAGCCATCGCAATAAACAAATACTTATGTGAAAGTATGATAAGATATTTGTCTTAACTCCAAAATTAGACTCCAAAATTATATCCAAAGTTTAGACACCGTTTCCCGCTGTAAAGCGGACCAATCACGGCCCTCAACGTCTGCGTCGCTTTGATACGTAGTTACAATTTTGGGGAGGTGCACGGAAGGCGACGCAGAGCATCGGCGAAGGTACGCAGAGCTACTGCGTTGCTGCGACGGAGAAGTATAAATCCAGCACAAGACACCTATTCATCATACTTTCTATAAGGCAATACAATACATTCCTGCTTTAGAATTCAAGTAGAAATCTGGTCAAAGGGTGTTAGTATGAAAAATAACTAGAAAATTGGATACAAGATACATGAAATTGGCAATGAACACTAACTAAATGGGCAAAGAAATGTTCAGTTTATAATCACACTACGTTATTTGGTCCCATCTCCAAATTAACTTGACATTGCATATTATCATATCAAGGCTCGATACACATGAGTTTTATGAGTTTTTGGGTGTGAGGGTAGGAAACCACAAAATCAAAGAAGAAGCATGACAGAACAGCACATTGTTGCTGACCATATTGTTATCAAACACAAATTAGCACCATCCAACAGTGTTTATAAGGCTAATGTTTGTGTGCCTTTTAGATCAACAGTCAAAATTCTCATGAAAACTCTATGGTATCGCTTTAAGGGAGAAATAATCGAGAGAGATATTTCACCTGTCTTTCTTCTACTGCGGGTCCAGTATGGGACAGTTTCAATTGTAGAAATCGCCTCAATGGGACCTCCGTTAGCAGGGACCATCACAGTGGTCTTTGCCACCAATGACTCATTACCCTATAATCACGCAGGACAAGAGAAAGCCAAACACACACATCTATTGAAACAGGGCAGTTTTTTAGGCCTTCAATTTTAAGATCCCACAGAAACCCTGATCAATGCAGCATGAATAACATTTGGAACAGGAACTAAGAAATGGCACAGAGCAACAACGAGCTAATTTACTTTGCAAATATAGATGCTAAAGGTAAGGCAGTTACACAAGCAGAACAACTAAGAGCTCTTGAATGCCATCAAGCATTGTTGTTACAGTACCTTTTCTGATGTGCGGCCAGTTGAGCGAGACTTCTTTGCCCCACCAGCAGGGCCATCTGTGTGGTGTCTGGATGATCGCTGAAATTATATTTTAAGTTAAATGATCTATGGTTTATCACAGTAATATCATTTTCAATGGGTATCAAAACGGAACAACTCACTCTTTTTTGTCTTTTCTTGAGCCGCACATTTCTAACCAAAGATGAATCCCAGTCCTATTGTGTGTAAATTAAGAGGAAAGAAAGGTTGTAACAGGAAATGGTACATTTTGCCTACATTACAAAGACCACTCTTCTGCAGTCACACACTGAGACTTACCAGTGAGTCATCTGTCTTGTCGAAGCTGATGTCAGACAAAATAGAAGCAGACTCATCTATGGTTGGCAATCTGTTGCGATAAACAGAATATGTAAGAAAGCCTCAATACACAGCACAGTGAAAAGGCAGTGACTGAGCACCTTTCTCAACAGAATGAGCCAGAGGTAGATGAGAACAAAATGAGTCATATTTTCTCTACACTACATCCTCATCAACACAACATTTGACAAAAACTAAAAGAAAGGGAGGCGTTTTGCTAAACACCTTGAAATAAATTACTCTGAAACAGGATTAAGAATGTGTGTTAACTTCCTTTGTATAGGAAGACATTGATAACAGGTCCATTGATTTTTCCAGGAACCAGCAAATACAAAAGGACAATTTCTACTCAGTTTACAGACAAGGACTCCAAAATAAAACAGCGGATTTATAGTCTCAGGTAGATTCTTCTAACAATGCATAAGCAGACTACATGATGACCAAATGGCTTTGCTACTTCATCCATCAATGCAAAAGAAAAGATTCAGAGTGACTGTACCTTAGGCTGGTGTTAATGTTGGCATGAGTTTGAGGTCTGACATTGAGGAAGGCCAAGGCTGAGCGTTGTTCTTCATTCAACTGGATGCTGTTACTAGAGCCCTCAGACACCAGCAACTCTCGTATCAGCTGTATTTGACGATCCTGCCAAATCAAATAGCACAGAAGAGTACATTTGCCATCTTTACTCAGTGGTCAGATAGGTGGATGCAGAAATTGTTTGTATATTAATAATACACATCTGCAGCAGTACTCTAAATGAAACAAATATATTTGTTTATTAGTTAACATGACAGCAGTGAACTACCATCATCTGTACCAAGTCCCTCTTACCAGTTTCTCACAATCAGCCTCTGCCTTCTGTCTCCTACGAATCTCAACATCCACTTGATTACGGGCGTGTTTGAGCTTCACCTCCAGAGCACCCCTCTCAGTCTCTGCCTTGGCCAGCACTTCCTTACAGGTACAGAGATCCTGCTCCAATTTCATCCATTTGCGTCTACAGTCCTCGAAATTCACTGCCAGTTGGATAAACTCTGTTAAAAAGAAATCAGAATCAGTTAGGCAGATATTTTTTATTACAAAGACGTTCTGGAAAAGCTGTTTCAGGTAGTGAAGTAGAATTACTTACGCGGTTCAATGCCTTCACTTAGCACATCCACTTGAGCCCGTAAGCCCTGAAAGAGGCTGTGAAGGCTTCTTACTGCAGGGTCCATGGTCTGTGAGCGAAGTCAGACAGACGTAGTTAACCTTGCAGTACTATAACTAGGCTATGACATTTAAGTTTCACTTTGTCTAAATCACTGGCATAACGTCACCTAAATTTGTTTATTATGTACTTGATTACGAATAGTGGAACGACCGCCATTCCAGGTTTTATTCGCCTGGATGTCAGGGCATCATAACTATTCCACAAGCTACTAGCTAAGGTTAACTACGACAGCATTATTTATAAACATTTAGCAGTCCGTTAGCAAACGGTTAGATGTTACAGTAGTATAGATTACACACGCCGGGTTAGAATAACCTAATAGGTTCCTTTTGAACAAACATTTCATCAAGATTATAAAGTGAGCATGAGTCGGATACGTGGCGTACCTTACCCAGCTACTGCTAACATTTTAAAAGCTCGGAAATAGCGGGTAGCCGTAGCAGTTATGATAAACCCGCTACCATGGGTTGTCTTAGTCCAAATAAATGATGCTAACAGCTAACTGAACTTTAATATAACAAACGTTTGCAGTGAGATAGGCGTATGCATTACTTACATGATTCTCCGCTCCAAACACTACTTGATCTTGTCGTAGTAAATGTGATGGTCCCGTACAATCTTTCCAGGTACTTCAAACACTTCCCATCACCATCATGGTTGGAGTTGTCGCCACAACAGCCTACTGTTTGTAAGGATAAAAAGTTGCGTTTCAAATTTTCCCGGCGACCAATGGTTGTAAAGACGTACTATCGAAAACGTGATGACGATATTATATGGGCGGAGTCATAGACGCCAGCGTTTCAGGAATATGCTCCTGAATGGGAGGGAGTCATTGATTTGAAAATATATATTGTATGTATACATTATTCTTTGGACACCAGTTGACTGATCACATGGGAGGAAAGGCAGTGTTTTCTTTTGTTTGTTTGTTTTCTCAAAGCTGACACTGATCGTTGACTTGACTTGATTCAGACCAGATCAACATTAGATGGCAGCTCAAAATATTGCAGGCCTATCCATAGCAATTTCTTAGCGTTGCTACAAGTAGCCTATTTGACCAAAATAAATGCCGTTGTAAAAGTAATGCATTAGAGATAAATGTAACCTATTATATTCTAATGAGTAATTTGTGAGAATTCAGTCATGCCTTTTAGGCTGGGTATCCAAGGGGAAATTCAAGAACCATTCAAGAAGTCTGTTATTGTAAAAGTAAAGCAGTATACTTTTGCCAAACAAATGTAACCAACCTTATATATTGTAATGCATAATTTGTAAAATTTCAGTCATGCTTGGGAAGAGAAGAGGAAAGTTCATTCTGGCTGACCAGCTTGATCAATGCTCATCATTTTTGAATTGGATCTTTAGTGTGCTATGTCCTGAGCAATATTATCCTGAGCTGAGGCACTTTATGGGCACTAAATGGTCTATCAGAAATCACCCCAAAGCTGTCCAGACGAACCTCCAATTCCAAACAGTGTGCAAATTTACCAGTCTGTTTGTATCTTTGAGATATTTCATTGCCTGACTGTCACTGAAAAAATCGTCACAACTCAAAGCCATCTCCAAAGCGCAGCTTCTGCATCCAAATGCTGCTAAAGCGAGGAAGTGGTAATTTCGGTAAGGATAGCCTGACTGTATAGACTCAGGTTGACGGATGGCGCTGGTCATCCCAGTTGACGTGGTCCGCACAGAATCTGTCCATGATTAGTCCCAATGTGGTGCACCTGATCAGATAGCTACATGCTGCAGGGGACAAACGTACCAAGCCAAGAACATTATTCCACCTTATAAAGACAGAAACAGGAAAAGAATTAAATAAAAACACTCTGTCATATTTGAGACAGCAGACCTAGCTGAAACAAAAGTCATTATCTGCATAATGTCTTAAAAAATAATAAGATTCCAAAACTCTCAAGACATGATCACTTCTATCTGTTACCAGATAGGCCTTTGGAAATGTGGCTCAACTGTAAGGGTTGGAGTTTTGGTTGGAGAAATTTCTGGAGCAGATTACATATTCACAGCAAGACACAAGCAAGTGTGCCAGCCTGACTTTTTTTTTGGTGCCCACTGGCATGTGGCACTGACCGCATGCCAGAGGTCTTACATATTTTGTCGCCTTCTTCAAACACAAAGTGAGTGACTGTAATCCTATAAAGCAACACAGTGGAGTTTCAAAATCGCACCCTCTACAGCTTGGAAGCGGAAGCTTTCCATAAGACAAGTCAACTGTAGTTTTTAGTTTTACTTCACTACCCACATTGGGCAAACTTATTTAATGCCATTCTAGCCGATAGAGGACCACAGAGCAAATACAGCAAGTGTTGTTCACTATGTTATGAGTTGCTGGACCACTGACAGCAGTCTTACTCCAGTGACATGTAACTGGAGTAACTGTGGCGAAAAGAGGACCCTGAACATATTTATATTCCTCTGGGACAATGATCACCAACTGCACAACACACTCTTAGGACAAGGGAGTTTGTTCATGGTAGACTCCTGTGCCAGATGTGTTCGTCTTACTGAGAAGGTCCTTCTGCCCAAACAGCTACAATACCACAAATTGAGTAAGGCAGACTCATGTGCTTCACTATACACTGCACAATGACGGCATGTCTGTGTCTTGCAGGACATGTCTTTTTACGTTTTTTTTTTTCTTTAAATGAAATTGAAAAACATTTGTGCATGGCTATAGAATTGTCATGGACATGGGGCGTGATTGTGCCATTCGTCATGTGAAAAACTTAAACCTATATTTAGCGAATAAAACATGGACTGGAACAAAGACTATGATGTCAAATAGCACAAAGCAATTGTAGTTCAGTTGCAGGTAGCAAAACAGGTGCCATTTAGGCAAAAGGACAATTTCAATAAGCCTTCTAAATATATAGGTTTTATTCTGGATTGTAAAATTGCACTTGACCTTATATTTTATCAATTAAAGCTGGGCACCATGGTCTTTAGACTTTGAATTAGTTGTTGTTATCCAAATGTCTAATGTGTCCAATCTTGAGCTCCTGTTTTGTCAACGAATTTAATGTATGATTTCAAACGATTTGATGAAACATAAAAGACAGGAATGATAATGTACTTTTTATAAACATTTTCAACGTTTTAGGACTGTAATTGGAATCTATTTGGGACTCCAACCCTGTGCACCAACCAAGATTTGGTTCTGAAACGCTATTTTGAGATTAATATTTAAAGAAAGGGTATTTGTCTTAATATAATAAGCAATTTGGTGAAATTCGCTCGGCACGTTTTCCCCAGGTGGTGGAATCAAAATTAACGCAGACAAAAATATTTTGACTGGACATTACATTGATACATTGATGATGGATTGAATAAATGTTTATGTCTCGTATTATAGCCTATTTAATGTTTTTGAGACTCGTGCTTTTCATGATGATGCCATGAGCATGATGTGAGTATGCATATTCAACCATATACGGAAATTCTGTGCGCATGACATCGCTGAGGGAGAAGTCTTGATTAATTCCTGTTTATCGATCGCACTGATCACAGTGGTAAAAGAAGCTGCAGCTGGGGGGAAGGAGGGTATGCAAGAGTCTGAGCGAGCGAGTGTGTGAAAGAGAGAGAGAGATTGCTGAGCTCCTGTCCGGAGGTTTACCCTTAACTTGCATACCGAAGTCACCGGGGTGTTCAGTCAGACCATTCAACGGGACTGTCCAGCGCGTGGACGGGCCGGATAATCCCCGAGAGTGGCGCTAATTAACGACCGCAAAGATGATTGCAACCACGCAACAAAACATGACAACGGACATGGTAAAGCAGTATTTTTTATTTCAATTAGTTTGTTTTTGAATATGTTATACAGATGAGCGATTTCTGAAAAAGAAAAAAAAAAAAAAAAAAGCACCATATTTTAACTCTCCGTGTGCGCGCGCGTGGTCATTCGCGTGCAACACTAGCTTTTTGTGACAACTGGTCGTATGCTCCTGGCTGTTGTGTGCAATTTGTATTCATTGGTATATTGGCTGTGGGTCTATTGGAATTGTTCCCATGAACACGTCCTCATTCATAGTTTCAAAGGGGAAATCAATAACCTACCCTCTCATCTCAGTTCCAGTCCCATAGACTGCAGTGTAGCCTATACCAATGGATTAGGTTTCTCAGTAGGATAAATACAGCTATTATTCATTGATTTCGTTGCTGAGTTCTCTTAGCATTATCAAATCATTCTTTGTGGTTTCGCTTTTCATCGTACATAACTTATTTGTAACGTGTTTTTGTTATGTTGACACACGGTTAATTAAACCCTGATCTGATCTTGTTGTAAATTAAATTATGGTCACTTCTTTCACTAATAAAACTATTGTTTGTAAGTAGAACATTCATGTATGACATTCATTTAGACAGTGCCAAAATGAATGGGATGCTAGAGAATATCAGATAGAAGTGTAGCATGATTTATTTCCTTAATGGTCAAATAAGAATCTAAGAAGTGGACAGCGAGGAAGATTAACAAGCACATCCATGTCTTGTACATTAGGAGTTAATGTTTTTGTCTAATGTTTGTGTCTGATGATGAATTCTGAGAGATGTGTATGTTCAAAATATCCAAATAAGCACTGTACAGGGTTTATTTTCCAGAACACTTTTAAAGCACCCTGGACAACATCTTCAGTGGTAAATAAAATAAATCTATTGGCAGACATTTTTGTCACGTGTAAGTCCTGTCATGCTTGCATATGTCAAATTGTCATAGGCCAAGGACAAAGTGTCATATTGGAGGCTGTGTTGCCTTGCAGATGTCTCTCTCTCTGTCTGTTTGTGCATTATCTTGGAAGCCTTTCTAGTGAAGAACTTTTTGCATGTCACGTGACGTTAGTGGCAGGCTCCCTCAGCAACAGAACTGCTGACACCCAGAAAGTGTCATGGTGACTAAATGTTATTGTTGTTGTCTGCACATTACTTTGAAAAGGGGGTAGAGGGTAGAATAACTTTTATTTCACAGCTTTATCCAGATGACAGCAGGGGTCTGGGTGCTGAGTATATGGGTGTCATGGTTGAAAGGTCTTGCATGCAATTTATTCTAATTTAAATGAATCTAACAGGAACAATGTGTTGCTGTAGTGTGCCAGTGTGGAGGTGCACTTTTTACTTACAAGCAATTCTCTGCCTTTCATTTCTGCCCATGGGCTTCTGCCTACCTGGGTAATTAGTTTCTTGTTATTACATGGTTTTCTTGGCATTTTGTTTTATGATCGAAGGCAATATTGTCCACAGTAATTTGGTTTCACATTAGCAGTCACAAAAGCTACGGTACATGATGGCTCATCACAAGAAGAAGTATTTCTTTCTGTTCTTGTCTCTGTAATCATATTTATTCTCATTTGGTGTTTTTAATGACTGTTTTATTCAGACAGATTTCCCAATTATGTTTGAGGGGAATGCACAGAGTCATATAGATGGTGGTGTGATCAGACTGTTGTAATTCTTGAGTGGTGTTTTGGGTAAACAGTTTGTGGTGTGTGTGTGTGTGTGTCTGAGGAACATTAGCTTATCTTAAATTACTTGATCCTCTGTAGAACACTGTCAGCATTCAGCAGCAGCACCTCGGAAGGGCCATGACTGGGAGCTCTGTTGCACTCTCAATTCATTTCACCACATCACATCTCATCTTGGCAACACTCCTCCTTCTCACTGCCCCCCCTCTTCCCCTGCTCCTTTCCTCTACTTATGCCTGCATCCATTCCTGTGTCTCCATCTCTCCTCCACTCCTCTCTTTCCACTTCACTCTCATCATTTCTGGTGTTTCAAGACACCACTGTTATCACTTCACTGCCTCCTTCCAACGAACAATTCTTTGTGCATTATGAAAATGAGAGGTTGATAAATTTGAGATTCATGAAAGTGCTTTCTTTTATATTCATCAGGGGACACATCATAAATGCATGTCTCTTTGAAAGCAAAATTGCCATAATGTTTGTTGTTACATCTAGAAGACATCAATCCCAATGATGCAAGAGCTTGTAGTGTGTGTGTGTGTGTGTGTGTGTGTGTTCCCCTCGCTTGTTTTTTAGTATTAGACAGCGGCATCTTTTACTTCCCCACAGTACCTCCCACTGCCCTACCACTAGAGACAGCTATAGTGAAAGCCCCAAACCTTCCCTGCTTTTTGCTCTTATACTCCTACGCACCACCACCTCCTGTCCCAAATATACTATATTATTACTGATCAGTGCTTGACAACCATTTTCAGTGATGTTTTTTCCCTTCTTCGCCTTTTTCCTTTCTTTGCCTTCGAGTTTGTGTTGGGTACTGAGCGCGCCACAGGATGCTGGTGCTCCTCTTCATTTCACAGACTGTGAGTGTCTCTCAGGATCACACAAGCCATTGTGTGGAGATTAGTAAGGGTCTGCCTCCCTACTATCTCCCTCTATTGCCGCCGTGCTCCAAAACTTAGGCTCCAGGGAGCCAGATTTAAAAACAACACACACACACACACACACACACACACACATAGAGTATAAGCTTACACCCTCTGAGGGTGGAGAGACTACTCAACCATAACTGTATGTCATGGTGATAAATCCCCCCCCCCCCTTTTTTAATAGTTTGTGGAGAAGCGAAAGCATTTTGCCGTCGGTTAGGTGTCGGTTTATAAGTACAGGGAAGTCTTTGCAATTAGGGAGAAACTTGTGGAGACAGTGCCGGACTCTGATTGATGACACTAAATGAAATCTTCTGAGAACTCGTTGCTCAATATACTGTATTGTCATTCTGAATGCTGAATGAGGAATCTTTTGAAAGACTTGAAGAATTACTTTCATACTTTTCATGCTTGTTGAGTAACTGAGTAGGATGACTTGTGAACCTTTAACTGTATGTTACACTCCTCCTGCAAACAATGATCACAAACAGCGTAGCTGTTTCTGTGAGCTAAAGTGACCCGAGGTTTAAACTTTGCTACAGTAAAATCTGAAAATTTAACTCCGTGTCCAAGCACTTTTGACTCCAGACTGCCGTCTTGAGCATTTTGAATTCAATTTATGTTATATTCGCTGATCTTTTGTGAATATGTCTCTTGTTTGCAAAAGCTGCTCTTACTGTCTGCATAGTTATTTGAAGTTGTGAAGAGATTAGATGGATCACATCATGTGGAAAAACCTACAGTGTGTGTGTGTGTGTATGTTTGTGTGTGTCATTGAAGCCGATGCTGCACTCTTGGTAAAGCATGGGAGCTTTGCAGTCATCTGTTTCCTCTGATATGATTCACTGAGCGCCTATCCCCTCACAACATTGAGGGCTATTTCACTTGGGATCTTAAGTCCTGTGTTGCCAAGTTTCTAGATTAGAGAGCAGAGCCACAAGCAACTAACCTCCACTTAGTCCCCCATTTTTCTACCAGTGCCAAATGCCAAGGCATGCTTCTGGCCGTTCAGTGCCTTTCTCGGTTGAATGGACTCAGTCCAGTGCTGCCCATACTCTCTTTCTGCTTATAAAGATTTAATGACGAGGGCTGTCCATCATGTGGTGCCATGGCAGTCCGTTGTAGTGGCTCAGCAGCTAAGTGAATGACGACTGCTGAATATGGAAAAAATTGGGGGGTATTTACCTTCTGCAGAATGCAATCCCCCATGCATGATGCCTTGGTGTAAGACTAAGTATTCACTCCCATGAGTAGAAGAAGACAATGTGATCAAGCAAGTAGAGAGAGACAGTAAAAGAGAGAGGAGCAAAGGAGGAGAAAAAGTGTGTGTGTGTGTGTGTGTGTGTGAGAGAGAGAGAGAGAGAGAGAGAGAGAAAGAGAGAGAGAGAGCAGAGAAGTGAAGAGTGAGATAGAGAAAGACAGAGAGAGAACAAGAGGGGGAAGAGAGAGAGAGCAAATGTGAGTTGAGGAACAGTGTAGTAGTGGATGGCTGTATGTGTACAGTTCTGTGTCCATGCCTGTGGTCATGCTGGGTGGGAAGCAGTGGGCTGGTCATGACACAGGAAGCAGGGACTGCATAGACCTGGTAATGCGGAGATTGTAAACGTTGCATCTGAATATTCCCAACACACATACTCTCACATAAACACACACACACACACACACACACACGCACACACACACACACACACACACACACACACCTAGAGTGTCTTCTGTGCTAGACTAGTGAGGGGAGGCATGAGTTTCAGAGACTGCAAAGGTGCCATTCAACAGTCCCCATCCACCCACCCACACACACACACACACACACACATGCGCGTTCCCCTCGCCCACCCTTGGTGTGTGCTTTCCTCCTGCCTCCTACTTGCCAGAGCCTGGAGAGGTATGGCAGCAGCGTCTTAGAAAAGCCCTTTTTCACACCATAAGCAGCGCATATAATTTAGTTGGAAGAAGCGCACCGCTGGCCACCAATGCCGTTGGCAGAAAAAAGGCGAGCATATGTTGAGAGGACAGCAATATGCCCGCACAGCAATATGCCAGTGGGTCTCGTTGGCCTCAAGGTCTTTTCCCATCTCCCGTTTGCAATGTGTCCTTGTTAAAATACAATTACAGGCACACAAAAAATCAGCCATCCACACAACCTGCGGTGAATATGAATTACTTGACCCTTTTTTTTGGGTGTCATCACCACCACTACATCTGCACTGCGGATGATGGAGTCATTTTGAATTACTTCATTTTTTGTTAGAACAATTTCTACTCTCTCCCTCGCTCTTTCTCTGAGGCCTGACCAAATTGAATTTCCGTCCCTTTTTCAATGTCTTATTGATGTCTATGTGCTCATACCATTTACGTAATGAGTGTATAAAATAGGTAGCTTGTTGGTGAGATGAATGCGTGTGGCATACATTCACAGAATCAGGGAGCCGAGGTTGTCACTTATTTATCACTTTCGAGCTTTATATATTACCTTCTCAGGACTGAATGTCCTATAGCAAAGCGGAAAGCGAATCATTCCTCAGGAGGTACACAAAGGGATGGGGTTTTATCTAGCAACATAACAAACAGAACCATGTAAAAAAAAAAAAAAAACATCCAGTCAGACTAAACCTATAGCTTCATGAAACAGAGACAGTGCAGGTCAGCAGATACCCCTCCGGTAAATCGAGTTAAAACGACAACTTGGTTAATTGCCTCCATTTTTCCGCCGCAGGGACAAATTGGCAGTACTGCAAATTTGAAGATGGATCTTGTGTTAATCTCAACATCAATGGCAATCAGTCATTTAAAAAAGGCATTGTAAAACCACTTTGATGGCTGGTACACTTATCAATGATTTTATACCTCACCACATTCTCTGAAACCCCACAAGCTTCTCGATCACATGTTTTTTTTTTTCACTTTTTTTTGAGATTACTGCCTATGGATTTGTTTTGCATGGTTCACCAGATGTAACAAAATTATGCAAATGACTGTCAACTCTGCGTGCAGTGGCTTCATTAGTGCTCCTGTTGGGTTCAGGGTGATTTATCACGTTTTTTTTTTTTCTTTTTACAACCACAGAGAGAGGAGACGTTGTGGAGGAATACCCCTCCTTCTCCCCCGAGACTAATTTAAGAATCACTCACACCCCCTGTGGAACATGCAAAAAGTATAGCCCTGCTGCTCAGGGAGTCGCTTCTCTATTTGTGTCCTAAGGCTTGTATTGGCTTGTGCTACTTACTATGCTACTTACTACTAGTAATACTGTTCCTGCAAAACTGCCACAGTCATTGTGCGTGCGTTGCATGTAAACTAAATCACACAATCTGATCAGGAAAATGTCCTAGCGAGCACAATCTTTAACTCCAAAATGCAGCATCCTCAATCTGTGCACCAGAGATGTTTTGGCTGCCGGGTCTATGTACGTGTGTCAGAGGCTGGACAATCTCCAGAGGCACGTCACTGTGAATAACACGGCTGCCTTTTTCCACACAGCATTCCTCTTATAGATTGTTCCCTGCTGGAATTGCCTCCTGCGCTCACAGCATTGATCCCCCCACCGCCCCACCTCCCTCCTGTGTTGTTGTTAGGAGTATGGTTCTGCACGACTTGTTGTGCTTTCTATGATATCTGGCATGCAGCTGAAGTCTGACACCTGCAGACAGGGCCTCTCTCCTTCCTAGTGCCAGGGCTGCTCTTCACGAGGCGAGTGGGCGCCGGTTCAGCGCCGGCTCTGCAGTGCAGGAGCGGCTCGCTGACTGACAGTTTCATTAGGTCCTCTTGTTGTGAGTGTGTGCGCCACTAATGAGAAATATGCTTGCCTTTAAGGCTCAGCTTTTCATCGATTCCATTTCTTGTGACAGTAGACGTGTGTGTGTGTGTGCGCGTGTGTGTGTATGTGCGTGTGTGTGTTGGAGTCCAAGGAGCTGTGAGCTCTTGAACATTCAGGTCACACTCAGGTTAGCTTTGGAAGGGAATTCTCCCACCCCTTCTCCCCCCATCAGCTCCCAGCCCCTCACCAACCCCCACCCCCCCACCTACCACCACCCCCCTGCTGTAGTCTCATTTGCAAGTTTGATGAAACTCCATCTCGTTTCAAGCTGGAGTCATGCCCACCACTCCCCACACTTCCAACTGTGTGATAACTGTATGATCTTAATTGGGAGTGCGTACAATACATGCGACACACACTTCAGCTCTTCCAGCAACTGATGCCACTTCGAAGCCTAATTAGGTCCCTCTCTGAAATAAAAACACAGTTTACATGTTATCTCCAGTGGAACTAATTGCATTCTGTTGTATGCCATAACAGCGCCAACTAATACACATGAAACCTTGGCCACTTGTAGACTGTAAAGTCACTATAAAACTGAAAGTGATGTTGCCTTTATGTCTGGAGCTGATGAGACTGTTAAGATAAGACACAATAGAATAAAGAGCTGTCACTGATGAGAAGTAGCTGTTCTCTCTCTCTCTCTCTCTCTCTCTCTCTCTCACACACACACACACACACACACACACACACACTCTTCCTGGGTCCAGAGGCCTAGATGTCTAAGGGGTGTCTCGATCTCTCTCTCTCCCTGTCTCTCACTCCCCCTGTGTGTAGGGGTGTGTAGGATGTGGGCAGAAACACATTTTTTGGATGTCTCAGCTGATGCAGCTGACAGCAGTTTTAATTTGAGCATGTTATGAAGCCTGGGCCAAGGAGATCTATTAAAGATGAGACCTTGGCTGTAGCCCAACTTGGCACCCAGACAAGCTGAAGAAGTTTTTTTTTTCCCCTGCAGCAACTATAACAGCGAATGTTAAGTCACTAAATGAGAATACATTTTTAAGCAGGCTGGTCTTAGATAGGGAAAGGTTTTTTTAACGAACTGGAAAATTAAGGCAAGATGTAATCCAACTTTTTTAAATTGAGATAAGACGCAGGCATATTTGGATATCAGAATGATCTTGTGTTGGTTTTGTGATGCATTTCTCTTTGATCATAGTCCGTTCAGTTGATCAAATATACTCCTCAGTTGCTGCACCAACTTGCCGAGGGTGTCTAATTTGCAAAGCCCTATTCCGCCGCTGCAGTAGAAGCCTGATAGATAAGTGTTGTTATTCTACAAAAGGGATTTAAAGATTTTTTTTGCAAACAACACAAACAGCACCCTTAGCATCTCTACCATCCCAATTCAGAGGTTAAAACTGCACTCATGTTGTATACTGTAGTCGTGATCTATTTGGCCGATGAGGAACCACATATGACACATCCTCCAGTGGAGTGGACCTTTGCTAAATGGTTGCCCATCTCTGCATCTCTCTGGCCAGATGGGAAGAGTCTCCCCTGCGAATCTGGCCCACGGAGGGCAGTCACCCGTGGACAGCCACTGATGCATGGCCAGCCCAGCAAAATGACAGGCTGTCAGGATGCAAGCCGGATGGATGGCTCCATCCCTCCTCCTACTTACTCACACACACTCTCTCTTTCTATTTCTTTTACTCTCTGTCCATCTCTCTCTCTCTCTCTTTCCCTCTCTCCTTTGCACTTTCTCTTTCTGTCCATCTCTGTCTGTCTCACACATGCAGCCTCCACCTACAGCAATCTCTGGAAGAAGGTGAAGAGGGACGTCCATTTCTCAGTGGACAGGGGCAGCAGGTCCCTTGGCGTAGCCGCCATTCCGCACCACAGGTTCCTGATTAAGGCTGCACTTTATACGTGTGCTCTGTGATCACCCTCTAACGCACCTTTGACTCACGCGGTCCATCATTACAAGCTCTGCTCGACTGTGATAAATTTGCTGCGTTGAGTGTTGCCTGTGAGCGATGCAGGCTCCTGCGGCAGACGGACAGATGAGGATGTTCTCTGCGGCCCAGAAGGTAGTCTTACCTGCCGCTTTGACTCAGAGAAGCTTTATGCGTGTTTATTGAACGCGCCTCCTTTGGGCATTCACCTGCTGCATTTTGCATGGCTGCCCTGTAGAATACCAATCAAAGCGCCAGTTGGTTGAGTGCAAGCTGGCGGATAACAGATCCTCGGCAACTTGCCCAGATGTTTTTCTCTCGTGTTTCATCCTCCGCCACCTATGCCCCATTAACAATACTACAGGTGTAATGAAGTGGCAACACTGGGGAAATTACCTGCAAACGAACAGATATCAATCACACGCAATTAAACGATCGTTTTATCACTCAAGATATTTTTCTTCTCACGCCTGCTAATTTCAGGCGCATGCAATGACGCGTCTAAAGCACACAGATTTGTGTCCAGACTGGGTGGGCCTGGTGTGACACCCCCCCCCCACCCCCCACCCCCACCCCTGAGGCTCTGAGACACACTCCTTCTCTCTCTGTGGAGAGGGCCCTACTGTGAGCTCAGGAAATGAAGCTGCGCTAATGGACTCTCCCTCAGCTGTGCAGTCTACCGTGTGTGGGTGTGTGTTTGTGGGTGTGTGTAAATGTGTGTGTATGTGTCTGTGTTTGTACAGTATTTCTATTATCTATTTTAATACCAGACGCTGGATCTGCAATGATGTGTGTGTGTGTGTGTGTACCTGTACCTGGAAATGTTTCAGTTTTTTTTTTTCCTGTACAGGACCTGGGGAGTTCAGGTGGACCCCCACGGAACTGGAAAGGAATTGGCATTGCCATGGTGGTGATCCTAGCCGTCATGTCCCTGGTCCTTCTTGCAGTGGTCCTTCTCACACCTGGTAAGACTGGAGGTGGGGGGTGGAGAGATTGAAGCAAAGTGGAGCACAGGGGAGAGGGACTGAGGGGGAATAAGAGGGGAGGCTGGAAGGCAGTGAAAATTGGAGTCGAGAAAGAGTGTTTGAAGAGGGATGGGAGGGAAATTGAAATGCACGAGCCAGCCTTAGGTGGTGATGGCAGGGGGCTGGGGCTGAGGGTGGGGGTGGGGGTAGGGTTGGGATGGCTGTTTGATGGTGAGCCAGATGAAGCAGAGAGAGAAAGAGAGAGAGAGGGAATGGGGGACAGGTTCAGAATACACCGAAGAACACAGAGCCTTTTAGACACCACAGCCAGACACGCACAGTCACACCATTCAAAGGCATAAAGGGATAAAGGTATTCATTCAACAATGCAACAGAGCCAAACAACACCTAATCCGTGACACCAACTGGGCTTTGGATGTATATGAACACAGATACATTACTAAACTGTTCTGCAGTACAAGAGTGTAAACAAATGGTTCGCTTGTTACTGTCTCATTTTCTGCATCTTTCTGTTCTGTACAGACGAGTCTCACCTCCTACTGCAGTCCCCCCTTACAGTGGAGGACATCGAGAACAGCAGGTTCAAAGTTCATGACCCCTGCGTGAGCTGGCTGACTGGTCAGTATCTTGAGGAGTGGATTTTGATCAGTGGCCAACACCAATTTTCCAGAGGACCAGGCCAGGCCATTATCTGTTGATTTGTCCACCTCTTTCCTGCTCCTAATTTGTTTGGGATGAGTGATAATATCTGGCCTTCGGAAAAGCTCTTACTTGGCAATCTACGCACTTTACCAGTTGCTAATAAATGGATTGTTTGTAAAGGAGGAAGTTTATTATCCATAGTAAATTATTTAAATATAGATTGCCAGGCATCAAAAACATTTCAAGTATGTAGTAAGTTTTAATTTTAACATTCTTACATAATTCGTACAATTCTTCTCCACAAGACGATTTCGCTAACACATTAGATTACAGCCCTGTGGCTTACTGTGTAAGGAGTAGGTGAGAATGATGTAACAACAATGGCTTTTTTCCCACTTGTAGGCATTTATTTACAACATATCGCTAAGTAATCCACAATATACCTCTGTCATTAAAGAAAAATACAGTGTAATTACTCGAACTGTCTGCAATCTTCTTATCTGCAACTACCCTCTAACTTTGGATGTGCAGACTATACAATAAAGTTGCACATTTAACCCTGCCTTTTTGTAAATAATCACTGTTATAGGTTTGTTTCATCCGTGTTGGTTTTAACCTCTCGTTATTTATCTCTTCTACAGCGTATCAGTTTTTTTGTTGTTGTTTGTGATGACATTACACATTAAGTTCCATTTTGTTACATTGTTCTTACCTACTCCTTACACAATAATTCACAGGCTGTAATCTAAAGTGGTACCATGATTTCCTTTCAGATCAATAACTCGTAGTAGAAATGACTTCCACAGTCATTGGTTAGAATTACATTTTGACCCCTGTAGGATACGCCCATTGACCTTTACTCTCTATTGCAGAGAATGAGGTTGTCCTGCACACCAGGGAGGGTCATGTGTTGACTTACGGCCTGCAATCCAACCTTACGTCCACCCTACTGGACAACAGCACACTGGTGAGTATAGTGACACATAACACATCAAAGGTTGGGATTCTTTGGAGATGGGTAAGGAGATAGTAGGGTAGGGTAGTGGATCCGGTGTGTAATGATTTAGTCATATTGGCCGACAGCACGACAAATGGACCGGTCAATAGAGGCCTGCCCCCAGCTGCAGGGAGAATATGGAGTGCTTGTTTAACACTCTGTGGATGAAAAAAAATGGTTCTTCCGGGAAGACAGGAAAGAAATTAAAGTGTACACATTTCCACGGTTCGAACGTCACCTCTTTTTCTTTCTCCTCGATTGCCACCACCACCTCCGCCACCTCCATCACCACTGCTGCCACGTGTGCCCTGCCACTGTTCCCATTAGCTCTGGGTAACATATGGCTTCAAAGTGATTCCGCTGAACAGGGGCTCCTCTTTGAACAGCACATCGCTGTCACTCGGAGAGACTTATGTGGGTCAGAGCCTGCGAGCTTCACGGGCGAGTGAGAGAGTGAATGAACGAGTGAGCGAGCTAGCCTGTCTGTTTTCTCCAAATGAGAAAGGAATCTGGGGGCTTGCCTTCCTCACAGCTGCTCATTTCTAGTGTCACACACACCACAGAAGCAGTCTTCCTCTTCCTAAAAAGCTCTGCGAGCTTCAGACTAAACTGTCACACCTTTGTCAGTCATTTTCTCTCCACAACTTTTTAATCGTCTTGTCCCCAACATTTTTACCATCAAAGTATTGAAACTTCTATGGACTATAATGTTTGTACACTTGTGCTGGGTTTCTTTCTTTACTGTAAGTGGGTGGGGAAAAAGAATGAGACATCAAGGCATTCACACTTGTTGTCATATTTATTTCAGGATCCTGAAGGCATGAAGTTCCAGGTGTCAGTGGATAAGAGATTCATTCTGCTGGCTTACAACATTCGTCCAGTGAGTATAACATTCAACTGCTAAGGATCAAAGAAATTAACATTACCCAAGGAAGCATATCCTCCATTCAAATCTCAACTGTGGACATATCGGGTCTGGCCTCATATCTATGGTTGTCTGACCTCTTATGTCTTTAGGAAGAGTAAACCATTCATGTGTACTTTTCAACGTGAACTTTGGTATTGGTACTGTCCTCGGTGTCTTTGAAGTCACAGCATTGTTGCATAGAGCCTGTTTATATGCCAGCCCTGATGAAAGTCCTTTATATTGCAAAATAGATTAAAGCACATTTCCCTCGATTCCACATAACGCTGGTGTAAATTCAATTGATGCCCAAACGCCTCCTCACGCACGCCGCAGGATGGCAGCCAAAGGGATCGGGGGTGGGGGTGGGAGGTGCTGGGGTCGAGAGAGATGTGCTTCTCATCCACAGGCTGTGCTAGTCTGTTTGTGTTCAGATTGCCTGGTGATAACTATGGCACCAAGGCACCAGCAGGAGCTCCTCTTTAATCCCTGTCCCAGGACATGGGTGTGGTGAACAGGGGTAATGATGTGGAGGGCTGGGGGGTGTTTGAGGGTCTGGGCAAGCCATACAGAGGCACGAGGCACAAGGCACGAGTCTGGCCCAGCAATGATGTTGCTGCTACTGCAGTGGCAGCCTCTGCAGTACGGCCGAGTGATGCCACACGCTTTCACACTGAGCATTGGAGCTGGATCATGGAAAGATGTGTGGAATTGAATATTCATAGGGGCTAAGATGGATGTGATGAGGGAGGCAGAGAGGTGGATGAGTGGAGGTTGGGGAGGAAGGTGGGAGGGGGTTTGATGGTAGAGGAGGCCTGATCGGTTTGATGTAGAACAAATGGGTGGGGTGAGAAGGAGGAGAGATGTGGGAGCTTGGGTGGGAAGAATAAGGCAGTGGGAATGAAATCGCTCTGACGCGTCTGCACAGCATTTTAATGAGGCAGGACGAGAGAAAGAGAAAGAGAGAGAGAAAGAGAGAAAGCGTGCACGCGAGAGAGAGAGAGAGAGAGTGAAGGAAGAGTGAATGACACAGAGAAGGTAGCCGAGAAAAAAAGACAAAGAAAAGCAATTGAGAGTGTGAAGGGCAGTGGGGCAGAGAAAGTGGCTGTGAAAGAGAATGGCATTCAGGAACGGAGCGAGACAGCACTGGAGATTGAGCTCCTGCAGGACTTTCTAAAGCCAGGTGGCCATAACTGGCCATCACAGACACTCACATAACCCCAAAAGCTTTTCTCTCTGTCTTTCTCGCCCTCTGTCCGTGTCTCTTCTTAGCATTCTGCTGTAAAGGAAGAAATAAGCCTCTCTCCCCTTCTGTTAGTTTTCCGCTGTACTCTGTTGTATTTGTTGTCCAGGGCTTTTCCCCTGTCTGACCCTCTGCCTCTGCAAATAACTGCATGCGTAATAGATTTTGCCGTTTCCTCCGGGAGTGGAATGCAACAGTAATGGGGGGGGGGGGGGGTGTGTGACTGGAGACGAGCGAATGAGAAGCTCAACCCAGGGATCAGTTCAGCCTTATTAAACATCCCTCACTGATATATTAGCCTAGTCTGTCACACTAGGACTTTGCCAAGCTCTGGGAGTGCTGTGTTTCTGCTCATATCAATGCACTGGATGATGACATTAACCTAATGTGTGCACAAAGATACCTACAGTTTCAATTTAAAGTTCTTGGGCATAATTCGGATCTTTTTGTGAGCATCTTCCTTATCTTCCTTGCGAGCATCTTCCTTCCTGGGATGGTTTCTGATGCAATAAAATATGGATGAAGAAACAGTGGTGGGTCTGTCAGTAAAGACTACATGGTTTCACAAAAAGACCAAAAAGACACTGAATGCAAACTTATTTTTAGCTGTCTGTGCATAGGAATCAGTTGTTGTTTTTGACCATGCATTGTGCGAGACCCACTTTGCTAGCATCATGCCTTCTATAGTGATTCCATACAGGACTTGTCTCACTGAGAGCAAGATACCAATATTTCTAAAGGATGCTCTGATGGGGTTGACACCATAGTGAATACCTAAGAGAGAAAAGGAAGCGTATGTGTGGGAGCTCTGTCTTACAGATAAAAAAAATCATCCCTGTACCTTGAAAGAAGACTGTTTGGATGTGCTATCATGACAATCACGACTCTGTATATCATTTCTGTGCTTTCTGCTGTTTCTTTGCATTCCTCAAGTGCCATCATCATCTGAACTTTTAATCGCACCCTACACACAAACACACACACACACACACACACACACACACACACACACACACAGATACACATATTTCATAGTGGCTTGTTGTGTACATATGAAGATCTATTTAATACATTGGATGGGAATGTATCTTATGATTCCCTCACAAGTCCTTTACATCCTGTTAATAGAGCTTGAAGCTCTAAGCTGTATGTTGGGGGGTTGTGTGTGTGTGTTTGTGTGTGTGTGTGTGTGTGTGTGTGTGTGTGTGTGTGTCTGTGTGTGTGTGTGAGAACATTTGTTTCTGCTTTCTCTGAGCTCAGCTCCCATGTGTTATCTGTATGCAATGGGCATAAGTGAGTGGCTATGCTCCATCCCTTAAGAGGTATTTCCCACATAGGCGTTTCCCACATTCATAATCTATGTGTTGCTTTTATGTGTCGGACTGGGTGTGCTTGGATCTATAAGCATGTGTGTGTCCTCTCTGTCACAAACCACACCCCCCCCACACACACACAACCAAGCCCTTTCTCTCTCTCTCTCTCTCTCTCTCTCTCTCTCTCTCTCTCTCTCTCT
>JAGFZM010000022.1:807797-844669 GCA_017657215.1 Limnothrissa miodon
TTCTTTAAGATTTAGTTTGATAATTTCACAGTGGTTTCTCTCATTCAACATGCTTCAAATGTCTATTTTAGTTATGTTAAGGCCAACCAAACAATACTACAATCAGCAGTTCTGATGAGCATTTCTGATGCCTTTCCAGCTTTGTTACTATTAACCCAACTATTTGTGACTGTCTGCTGGAGAAATCTGAATATCAGGAAGTTGAAAAGCTTAAATGGGATGACCTTTTTGCAAGGTAAAAGCCACAACACACTCAGAACCAACCTTTCCCAATTTTTCCCAACCTATACTTTTGGTGACCTGAGGGAATAATTTGATTTCTGTGGAGTAAAATGTCGCCCCCTTGTGTTTACAGAACACTGGGCAAATTGCAGCAGTGCCACCAGCTGCAGTTCCCAGGTCAGCCACCAGTACTGAGAAAAGGCACTGTAGAGCCCATTGACATCTCTGTGGCATCCAGGGGCTCCAACAAGAAAGTAAGAAGAAATATTTGTGGAATTACTTATTACACATTTACATTACTATGTCTATACTAAGTGGGTGTGTGTTGTGTAGGCTACTGTGTCACAATATCATTTAATGAATGTTTTTTTTTTTAGGTCACCATCATAAAGAACCTGGAGGTGTTTGGGCTAGACCCGGCTGTGGTCTCGGCAGCCCTTCAGCACCGAGTCCAGGCCAGCTCTGTGCTGCACAATGCTCCCAGCTCCAAAGACCGCATTCTGGTGCAGATCCAGGGAAATCAGATCCAGCATGTGGGCAAGCTGCTGCTAGGTGGGGTCCCACACATATGGCCCATCTGTCCTTGTTCTGCACACAGTCTGCCTGCAGTCGGCCTTCTTCTGTCCTCTAATGTGGATTATACGGCCATGTATCACAGCCTGAGGTGTTCATTACAATTATGGATTAGCAAACTCTGAAGCTGTGGTTTTCAAAGTAGAGTACTGTTAGTCTGGGTTTATTTGGTTCAATCTAGTCGGTAGACAAAACAAATCTGTTATTCATTCTAGCTGAATCCCAGTGTCCTCTCAGACCCTAAGCCCTGAATGCTAAAAGGCTTAAGCCAATCATGAAGTCTTTGGTGGTTCAGGGCCCAGTATTGCCTCATTATGCTAGCACATCTGTGTATATTTGAAGTATGTTGACAAGTTGTTTCTAAATTATATTAATATAAAAGAAAAAACAAATAATTGGATAATAATCCACCAAACCCTCTCTTTTTTTGTCAGATGAATACCACATCCCTCGGAAATACATCCAAGGACTAGACAAAGCACCAAAGGCTGGCAAGAAGAAATAAAGAATCACCCAGGACTACACCCTATTCAGTCCCTGCTGCATAACCATGGCAAGCACTCATGCAGCTCACTACTGTTGTTGCTCTGAGAGCCGAACCACCTAGCATTGGACCCTCACACTCATTCACTTTGCTGGTGTGTGTGTGTGTGTGTGTTTGTGTGTATTCTGACAAAGGCAGACCACGTCACGCATCACATTCAATAAAACACCTGTCACTCTGGCAACAGACTGTGTGGATCAGAATGCTTCTTGGCCGAGAATAAATGGTCAGTTCGAAAGCATTTGACTTTGCATTTGAAGGACGTCACAATGTGTTTTCTGCTGTCCTGATAGACCAAGCTCAGCTAAATGATTGTAATCTAGGTGTAGCTCATTCTGTTTCAATAAGTGTAGCTACGCTGTAGGCTATAAACTCACCCATATAAAATATTTACGTTGCATTGATTGCTTTACTTTGCAGTAGGTGAAACCTATGTCTTAGATTAGATCAGGTTTTCCTTTATTCATCTTGTAGGAAATTTATGTTGTTGTGACATGTTTAAACAAGCTGTCCCAATAGGGCTGCTCCTTAGAGTATGCTGGATTTGTTATGGCATGTTTTTCATGAAAATAGCTATGGGTGTGAGATCCTGTGGTTCTAAAACAGCCATGGTGTTTATTGTAATAGAAGTCAGAAAGAACTCCATTTTAAATTGTCCTGTAAATCCATTTGGTGTGTATGCTGCATTGTGCTGGCATTGGAGCACAACATTGTCAAACAATTCTGCCTAAAATCGCCCTATTGTATATGTTTTATATGGAGACCTGAGGCCTCCATTGCATCATATTCATTCAGTTTCCTTCCTGCTAAAGATATTTCCAAGAACTATAGTTGCTTACCAGTCAGCAGCTTGGTTGTTTGGCAGTGAGCGATTGTATTCTGAGCAGCAATGTTTGTAAGTTGCTTAGTTGCTATCTTGTAAGAACTTACTTAGCAAATGTGGTTTGGGGAAATGTGTCAGATCTATGTTACTCAGGGGGCACAAACAACAACATTGATGGTCAGCCACGGGCCATGTCAAAAGGTCAACCTCTAGCTTTTTTTAAAGCACTAGTTTCAGTTTTGAGTAACTCCTCCACACTGTCACAGTAGACTGTCATTAGAGCTGCCTCACACGCCATCAGTCTCTAGGTACTTCAGACAGACGGGGGGTGGGGGGATTGGCTTGAGACACGTGTACACAATTATCCAGGAATTTGGATGGGGCCCACAAGCTGAGACAAGGTCAGCTTGAGTCTGTTTATGGGCGGATGTGTTGATGGAGGCCTTACATTAACCTGTTACGTAAGAATATTTTCTATATATTATTATGAATTTCCTTCCACCGCCCTGTAATAAGCAAAAAGGCATACAAATACCACAGGTATGTATAACATATAGAGTCCAACGATTCTCAAAACATTCAGCTGGTTTGGACTTTTCAAAGGTTTCAGACCATGCTGTTTGATGTCAGTATAGTGGTGTCCATAGAGAGAATAGCACAGCTTTATGTCTAGTGTTACTACATTTTCTGGCCTGCTTTTCCAAAGCAAGCAGAACCTTAGGTCCAGCCCAGCATGTAACAGCAATAACAACCTTACTGTTGTCCTTACAAAGCCTTTCAATAACTTTGGTCAGGAACATTTGAACTGTTATCAGATTTGTATCTGTGGATAAGAATTGCCAGAAAGTCCCAGCGGTTGGACATCAGTCAATAGCTGTAAAAAACAAAAAACAAAACATGTACCCTTTGAAGACTCTTTTAAAATGGGCCTTAAAACTCTTTGTGAGTGAACAGGCAGCAAAATCTTTAACAGTATTTAAATCCAAGTCAGTCACATCTCTTTGACAGCAATAAAACAAGGATGCTGAAGAAAATGGAACTGCACCCTTGGGAGCCTCTCTCTTTGTTTAACCCAGAGACAATAACATCTGCTTGTCTCCATGCTGGCGGGCTACATTTTGAAGAGCAAGAATTCTAATATCCATCTCTTGTCCCTTTTTTGCATGTGGTGATTTGATGTGCAAATACAGTCACTTAGGTTTTATGGCCCAGTTTAAATAAGTTGGGTACACAAACACTGAAAATTAAATATGCTTTATAGAGTCGCGAGTAAATGAGAAAATGGCAAAATCTGATAAGAGTGCACAGAAAGTATATGCACTGATTATCATCTCAGCAGGAACTATTTTTACTTCCTTATTTCAAAAAGAAATGGATGAAATATTTCAGGCACAGTCAGTTAATGAAAAGATCTGTCCTAAAGTGTGTGTGTGTGGGTAACACTTTGTACTAACTCCTCCCTATTAAGCATTTATTAAGCACTTTATTAACACTTACTTAATCATTTAGAGGTAATTATCTCTAAATTATGTATCATCAGTTAATCATTCATAAACTTATTTATTAATGTTTTGCATGTGGTGAGTAGGTCCAGCAAATTAATGTACTTTTTTAACTTCATTAACTTAATTTTAACTGCTTTAGTTAAGTACATTTTGGGAGCTCTTCTAAAGTAAGACCTGTATATATGCTTTTCAAAATATTTACAAACTACTCATTAAGGCTTGTTCATGATTAATTCAGAATTTAATACTGGTTACTTAAGGATAGTTTAGGAGCTCATCTAAAGTGTGACGTGTCATTGTCTGCAGTCTTTTTACAAATGACTGAAAGCCTGCATTACAAACAAACTTAATCGAAGAGTTCATGAAACCACACCACAGAGTGAAAATTAAATAATATATTTATTTGAATTCTGGTGTACTGCACTTGACACTTGAGTTAAGTGTCAGTCATTTAGTTAACAAGTCATTTATAAATGTTTTGTAAACAAATTTCATTTTAGAATAGCCCCCGAAATACTATTCAGTTTTAACTCTTGAGTTATTGTCTGACGAATGTCATTAATTAATTAATAATACATTGTTAATTGTACTTAAATAAGTCAATTTATAGATGTTTAACAAATTATTTATTAAGTTAAAATAGTGCCGTCATAGGTTGGACTTATTCACCAAATGAAAACTTTAATAAATATGTTTACTAATGACTAACTTATGAAAAATTATTAAGAGATCCTTATCAAGAAATGATTAAATAAGTGGTAACTAAAACCTAACCAATGCTTAATAAATGATTAATAGGGAGGAGTTATTATAAAGTGTTACCATTAAGAACACACACACTCTTCTGTTTCTGCTTTTTTTCTCAGCGTCTCCTTTAGTCACTGTTTGTGTCGTCTGCACACTCGATGGATGTCTCCTTCAAGAAGTTGAGGCAATGGCTGGAGTCTTAATGCATTTCTTGCCTCTGTACCTTGTCCTTCCATTTCAACTCTCAGTGGAGTGGCCTTGTTAGAAAGCCGCAGCCATTCAAAGGGTCCGGGAGAGGTCCGCTGGGGCGCTTCCACTGCAAATGGACTTAAATGAGTGTGTCTGGCCCCTCTCCTGCTCTCTGCAGGGGATAGCACAGCCCGATTCAGAGAGACCATTAACACAGGGCTTACAAGGAGGAAGAGCTTCCAGAAATGATGTCTTTCAGAGTGCCAGGGAAAGATTACTCTTCTTCCCTCTGGTGCTGTGCGCTGTGCATGAATTACTGCGAGATGATGCAGTCGCTGGCGACAGTGGTCATTCAAGGGCAGAAGCAGTCCTGCAATTCATTTCTTATATGAATCATTAATACGACTTTGGTTCTCTCAAGCTTCCATTCTTCTCGTCCAAAGAGGTTTCATCCCCAGCAAATGTCTGCCTGTCAAGCAGTTAGTTACTGTGGTTTGACTGTTTTAAGAGGTGGTCGACGGGGTCAAGCAAGACTTCATGACTGAGAGGCTGTGTTTGGCGCAGGCGATGACTTCCAGCCTGAAGCGTGTCTGAGTGGCAGCGTACAGGTACATGTTGATGGCCGCTTTGCAGAGGCACAGCATGGAGCCCAGGTCGGCCACCACGTTGAGCGTGAGCCTGTAGTCCAGGCGGTCTAGCTTGGGGCTGGACTTCGTTCGCAGGATGAGTTGGGTCACAGCGCGCACCACAGACAGCAGCAGGAACGTCATAGAGACTGTCACCAGCAGCACCACCGACTTCCTCTGCCGCGAACGGAGCTGTGGTGGCGGCCCGAGCCTGGGTGCAGGGGAGACGGGGGAAACAGGGGAGACTGGTGGCCCACCGGTGGTCCGGATGCGGTTCAACTTAGTGATCTGCCGCAGCGTGAGCCCATTGAGAGTCAGGATTATCAGGAAAGGCAGGACATAGGAGAGCAGCGTCTGGAACCCCACCAGAGCGTGGATGAAGAGAGTGGGCGCCTGTGCGTTGTACACACACCTCCACCTGCCCAGCTGCTGGTCGTACTCAGACGTGTTGGCCCACAGGTGGGGCAAGGCCACCAGGTGACTGAGCAAAAATATGCTCCCTATGGCCCACAATGCACTGCGCGGCGTGCAGAGCCGCAGCTTCAGGCTCCAGGTGTTGATGGCTATGAAGCGCTCGGCCGTGAAGGTGACCACCAGCCAGGTGGAGGCGTTGTAGGAGCCGTAGGTGAATATGTCGCGGATGCTGCACCAGGGCTGGCGTGACCAGAATGGTTCTGCGCTGTAGAACCTCACCACCAGCTCCAGCACCACAACACACACTAGCACGCCTGTGTCCGCTACTGCCATGGCCATGAGATAGAACGTGCTGGAACGGGACAACATGCAGTTCCTTCTCCAGAAGATCAGCAAAGTGATGACATTGGCTATAGATTAAACACACAGTAATCACATAGACACAATCTCTTTGAAATCCTTACAAAGGGCAATAATGAAGTTCAAATTCCAGGTAAACTCAGGTAAATTATGTGGAAAATCTGTGCTGCCACATTCTGACCAGATTGATGAATTATGACTGTTGACAACAGATATGAGGGTTTGTGAGGGTCTATGTAGCCTGCATTATGTAGTGTGTGTGTGTGTGTGTGCGTGGTGTATTCATGTCTTTTGAGGTAAATACTTACAGGGTATGCCAATAGCAGCCAGTATGGGGTAGTAGATCCTTTGGAGGGTGACCATCCAGTGTTCCTGTGTGACCATACTGTCAGCCTGATCTGACCACTGCAACCCAAGCCCTGTTTCCCTCTCTTCTCTCATCCCTTTTGCCACTTCTCAGATTGTTGTCCTCAGCATTTGCTCTTTTTCTTCGTCAGGCCACAGGGAGAGGGAGAGATAGAAATCTGAGGTGCTTGCCTGAGCTCCGCCCCTCTGATCATACCTGGTGGTTGCCATGGCAACTGGGTCCGAGCAGCAGGAGTCCAGAATAGCCTCATTTTGAGAAGTGGCTCCTATTTTGACCCGAGAGCCATTCCCAAACACGTCACTAGGGTTTTCTGAATTGCCTGTTTCCGTAATAACAGTGGGCTATCTTTTACGGTTAGTGTTTATTAAGATGGTACACACACCCACACACACACACACATACACACAGCTTCTATGCACATACATGAATTGCCCATGATAATAATTTTTATTACTTACTTTGTCTCTTACACTACTATCTCACCCTCTCTTACACACAGACACACACACACCTGCACAGTCTCTCTCCTTCTCTCTCTCTTTCACTCTCTCACACACACCTGCACAGTCTCTCTCTTTCTCTCTCTCTCACACACTGATACACACCAATAGACCCTATAACAAGAAAGCAGAGCAGAAAAAAGGGTCAGATGATTCGATTGTAATAGTTTTGTTCTTTGGTTTGGTTTGGTCTTGCCCTCCCGAGACCCTATGCAGTAATCTCATATGAAAGATAATTTCTGGTTGTACCTTCGCCCACCCTTTAAGGAGCTTAGCCCTTCAGTAAGCATTGATTGTTTGACTGGTTTGTCTTGTAATCCTCTTTTCTGGATGTTGTCTACTGGCTGTAGCATGAAGATAGATTAAATAATGTCTGGTCATTGTGTGAGTTGTCTGTCATTGTGTGTGTTGTACATTTGAACTATGGCAGGTACAAAAGCATGTTGTCTCGTAAGAATGGACACTGATCTTAGCCGCTTACAAATTCCAAATTGCTTGAACACTGAATTCATCATAGCTTAAAGCCTAGATTGAGTATGGGCCTTACCATGTTCCGAGGACAAATGGCTTGTCCAGCTACAAGAACAGAGGGCGCCGAGCTGAACACATGCAATGCCATGCCAAAGGTGTAACTAGGCATCCTGCCAGTAGATGGCACTGTAGAAGAGGACTTCCAGCCAACCTCCCCATCATATGGTGGATCATGCGCTGCTTTCCTTGTGTCCTCTGCCAACTGGGTGCAGTCTGCTTTAAAGCTGGTACGTTCTAGTCACGGCCATCAGATTCTTTCAGGCTTTCATTGAACTGCCATTATTGATGATTTTTTTTCTCCCAATCTCTCTGTTTTGAAAATGCTTTGAACAAAACACTGAAGCTTGTGGTCGCTAAACCGCCAATCTGAATCGAATTCTTCCAGTAGAGTTGGTTCTGGTTTATTGTGTCAAGGCACTCTCCCACTGAAGTACCATTATCTGCGATGTTCTTTTCAATTCAGTGATGTTCCTGTTGCGCACTTCATTTACTGAAAATGCCTTGGGAGGGTGGTGGTGATCTGTTGCTAAGGCAACTAAGATTCAGGATTGGTTTACAGAACCTAGGGGTTGGATCACTGTAGTGATTTTTTTTTCCTTAAACAAACATCTGGGATCAATCAGCGGATACATCATATGGTTTGAAAGAGTAAGAGCCCGCAGTTTCATTGTTCTGGGGGTTATAGCTGTCCTACTGAGCTTAGTCTTCTGCATTCCTGAGCTGGGTTTATACCCCTTTCATTTCTGCCAGCTCCCTTTTCATCCCTATTCAGATGTATTCTGTGCTCATCATGCCACATTACAGTAGTAAGGATGTTATGCAATGTAGCCTATTTGTGTTTGTATGTAGAATATGCTAAACCAATGTGGTTGGCCTAATACAGAAACCTAGGATTAGGGTAACAGTGCAATCATATGCTTACCTTAAAAAAATATTGATTTTTATATAATGTGTAATTTTGATGGTGTAGCTGTGAAGATAGTATTCTGTAATTTTTTCAATTGCTAGCAGGCCTTTCAATCTTTAGCCTCATTTTCAAATAGAATGATTCTGTTATAAAGGCTTTCTTGCTGTTTTCACACTAAGCAGTCAATAAATGCATTTCTATTATTCTTTTCATTGCAGCCTACAGGATCATAACAACGCCCAAATAATGTCTTATTAGCAAATACACACAGTATGCCAGAAAAGACAATATTACGGCCAAAACTTACAATATAAAAACCTTAGTTTAGCTATATCGTTTTTCTGATTATTGTGATGCACTCAGTTTTTTATGGCTAAGATTCACTTGATGGATTACACTTCACACTAAACGTGGCAGAACACAATGCTTTTCATCTGTATCAACACATTTTCTTTGTTTTTACATATAATTCAAACATTAATACAGCCTTCATTGAAAGTTTCCAAATTCCATTAGAATGCTGTCTTAATCGAATGGCACCTATTGACAGATAGATATACTCTGCATTCATATTTCCAGTGTCTCTGTGTAAATCTCCTCCTCCAAAATGCTTCAACCCACATTCTTCAAACATAAGATACTACCTTTGCAGTTTGCTATTGCTCACAGAGCCATAAGTAATGGTGAATGTATCCACGATTTGAAAGGATTTGTGTTTTATTGCAAAGGCAGTTATATCTTTTATGTTTATGCATTTTATGTTTATGCGAAATTGTACAGTAGGTCCTGTTTACAGTCACTACATTTTCCAGACAAAGCAAAAACAGGGTCCCTGCAAAAAAAAAACGAAAAACCTGACAATTTTATGGGTTATTTTTAAAGAATAGAAATTTATAGAAATTACCAAATGTTGTGTTTTCACTTCTTAATTTTTCAGTTTGAAACAGCTCGCTGGAAATGCTCAGTGTACGCCAGTGTTTGGATAGTTTTCCACAATCCAAGAGACATTTATTTCTTTAAAACAGTGCAGTTTCAAACAGTGAGTAACAAAACAAGGTCAAACAACTCTTATTATACAGTACATCAATGCTTAGTTGGCATTGCCCTTGTAATTTAGCATATCGATAAAACTAAGTTAACAGGCTAAGTAGTGCTAATAGTCAATTCCATGCATAAGTTAAGAACAAAATGGTGTTAAAGGTGCTCTATGAGATGTTGCAGGATTTTAGCGCAATTTCATTTTTATCTCAAATCGTAGGCCTCTCACCTTGATCGGCTAGCTTTCTGCCCTCTGAATACACTATAAAAAAAAACCCGGTCTTGATAGACAACACAGGGCCTGTAATAGTACTCAAACGAACACTCAAACAAACCTAAACACAACAAACCAGCCAACCAATTGACAACAGGATGGTAGAGGAAATGTATTAACTTCCATCCCATCTTGTTGCCGATAGCTGTTGTTTAAGTTCAGATCCCCCTGGCGCTAGTGTTTGTTTGAATACACCATTCAGGTTTGAGTAGCCGTGTCGTTTTTTGAGACCGTATTTTTTCATAGTGTATTTAGGTGGCAGAAAGCCAATCATGGGGAGATGCCTACGATTTGAGCTAAAATCTGCAACATCTCATAGAGCACCTTCAAATCTGTGACTGAAATGTATGACTGTGTGACAAGATCCTGTCATAATGTTTCAGCTCCTAGAAATGTCCTGGAAAATAATTCCTTAAAAAGATGGAAAGTAGGCTACTCACGGACCTGACAACAAATTTTGTTGTTTGAAGGAAAATGTTGAAGAAAATGTTGAAAATGTTACCATTAGAGTTGTCGGCAAAAAAACTAACAGCAACAGAAAATATCTGTGTATGTTTTGTTATTTGATACATGTACTGTAAGCTGAAAAAATCACCAGTTGTTCCCATGAAAAGCAAAGAAGATCACATACATAAAATAGCGAAAGACCAGAAAAGTGCATAGGCAAAAACATCTGTACCTTCTGAGCAATGATTATTGACAAACCACATGTGACTGTAGTTTATCACATTCTGCCCATGTCACTGTAGAGGTCTTTTGGAGTACTTGACAGGTCTTGACAACAAATATTTCTATGGAATGTTCACTGTATAAAGAAAACACAAGCTAGTTAGTTAGAATTTGTTGATTTTGAACCAGATTGTCTGTGTTTAGGTTGCGTTAGCATAGATTTTGCATTTTAAAATGTGGACTGTGTTTTTTTATGTGAAAACGGACCATGGCAAATTGTGGCAAATTGTGTGAAATACATGTTTAGCTGTCAGCTATCAGAGCTAGCTAAAAAGTATTTTATGTAGTGGTTAAATCTTTTTAGCAATGAAAGAAAACTGTAGTATCTAACTGTGAGAATAATTGCAGTAATACCATACTGTTCAGGGTCTGTGGGTACCTTTACTGACTGCCTCTTCCCTTTTCCATGTTCAGCATTGGCCCCGCGTGGGCAGTAGTCTCAGTGGGCGGCTCCTACTCCTAAGGTTGGCCTGGTTAGCCTCAGGGCCCCACTTGTAGTTTCTATTATAAAAATATAAACCAGCTTTTGTATACGGCCCATTCACATGATGAAAAGCCCTAGGCAACTTTTAATGGAGAAGCAATATATTATTTATTTATATATTTTTAAATGAAATTTAAAACGTCACACGTCTGAAATCCTTTGAGTTAATCCGTGGCTATATGGCAACTATTATTTTTATCTGTTAACTGGAATAAGCTTTATGCAACATTTCAAACGACTCCTGGGATTGTCAGTTATTTAGCAGTGTATAAACTGAAAAAAAAATTAAGAAGCATGCATGCACGCAAGCCTGTCTTTTGCAAGCTGATTGGCATTCCAGAGGTATCCTGATTCTTCCATAATTACCTTGACTTCTGGCTGATAATTAAATCAGTCATATAAAGTCTATGCAGGGGCAGACAGCAGCCTCGTATTGCTTTGGCTGTGTGTGTGTGTGTGTGTGTGTCTGTGTGTGTGTGTAAGTGTGTGTGTGTGTGTGTGTGTGTGTGTGTGTGACAGAGAGAAACACAGAGAGTCTCTGCAGTCACTCACGCATGGTTGGCCTTCTAACTGTAGCCTGAAGGGAGCAGGGAGGAACGCAAGATATTTTTGTTGTTGTACAGGTTGAGAGAAGCTGTTGTTTGAGAGACGGGAAGACACTTTATTCCCACTTCCAGTTTCAGCAGGGCACAGAAGCAAGGAGCAGCAGCTTCCGACTGTTTGTTCCAACTCTGCAGTGCTAGTTTGTGTGGGGTCACACATCTCCAGGAAGATGTATTTATTTAATGGGAATGTTGTTGCTACCACTGTGTATTGTTGGGGGCCTTTTGGAAAGTGGTGCATATATTGACACTGTACAGTATATGTGAGATTTCACAAGATTACTATCCCCTAATTAATTCCCAGACATTTACAGTAATAATATATTCATTTAACGTCTTTGTGTGTGTATGTGGCTATGCGCGTGCATGTGTGTGTGAGTGTGTGTGTGTGTGTGTGCCATATTTGTGTTTTACTTACTGTAGGTAGTATACTACTTTGAAAGTATACTACTTTGTATTCAGCCTTTCACTTAGGGAGTTATGGTCAGTAAATATTTCACAGTATGCAGCAGGTCTGTATTCATCAGTGATGGTTCCTGTATTGCTGTGTGGGTCATTGTATATTATTTAAAAGGATGCACTCTCATTGTCCCATCAAACTCTATATGTGTGTGTGACATTTTATATAAATCTGTGTGTGTGTGTGTGTTCAGTAGTGATAGTGTTTATATATTTGTGTTTTCCAGGCTCTGCTGTGGAGATGTGTCTATGCTGACGCCTGCTGCATGAGTTGAGCCCAAGAGATGCAGAGAGCCTCTGATCCATCGCCCAGATTATGTTTGTCGTTCCGAGAGGATTGCAGTGGTAAAATGGATTACACCGCTGGACATTTATGTTTTTTCTCCCCACCTCCCCCTCCTTTCCTTTTTTTTATTTGCAAAACTACTTAACTGCTTTGATGATGAAAAAAAATGAAATAAAATGGCTTATGATGGAGGGATCAGATTTTTTGCCCCTGTTGTACTTGGATTGACTCACAGATGGATAATGGAGGGGAAAAGAGAGAGAGAGTGAGAGAGAGAGAGAAAAGAAAGAAAACAGAGAACATGGAAAAGATAGAGGCTCTTTGATCTAGAATTGTTTGCACTAAATTACAAATGCATGTTTTGTATTATCTGTGTTACAGTGCTCTCTCTGCAGTCAGTCTCGTCTCCCGTGTGTGTGTGTATGTGCATGTGTGTGTGTTTGACATTGTTCACGTGTGCCTGTTGCTCAGGTCCATATCCATCTGGGCAGTCGTGAGGGGCTTTTGTGGAATTTGGCCCGTCACCAAAACCCATTAAATCTCCTTGTTTTCTACCGCCTCCAATCTCTGTTTGAACTCTCAGAGCATGATGCGGGGTTTTTCAGGGGAGAGTGGACTTAAAGAGCAGATTAGAGGCGGGCGAGAGGCTGGACGGACGGCCAGGAGGGCAGGAAACGCAGCACCGGTGTCCTGAAAAGGCCTGTATGTTACCGCCACAGGGGCCAGCAGCTTACACTTTATTCCTCCCAGCCGGCAGAACACGCCACTTCCTGAGGCATGGAACACATCAGTCACACAGACGAGTTCATGCGTGAACACACACGCATACACACTTACACACAACACAACACACACTCACACACACAAACACACACACACATTTTTAGTATTTCTATCGACACAAAATCTGAGTTACTCTCTGGCATCATTTTTCTCCAGTGTAATTGTACTCTTTTACAATAGCATATCTGGAGTTCCAAAAATGTCTTCCTAACAGCCAAGGCTCCACATTGCAGTAAAACAGTTACTAGTGCAGTAAAACATTCCTAGTGACATTTAAAGGTGCAAAACGGACATATCATTTTTCCGGCAGGGTTCACCTAAGTTATGTAGTGGGTTACAAATGATGGGTGATCCAATGGAAATGCCAAACACCACTCTGCCTACGATGAATCCAAATGAATTTACAACTAAATACTAAAAGGCTTGTTTAGTTTATCAATTTAGTGTTTATTTATATGTGTATCTAATCATCAACTATTGCTATGTCTGGATATGTTTCCACATGCGTGCATGGAGTATATTTTACTACTTTGTTTATTATTTATCAGTCACCTGCAAGATGCTGGTAAATCATTCCTGTGTGCCGTGAGGAGGTGGCGAGATGTATTGGTAGTGCTGCTTTGGTATGCGTTGCCATGAGGCACGCTGCGGCACAGTGAGTGTTTTACAGGCATTAGTCCTATGTCAGTCTGGCTATGGCCGCTGCCGCAGTAAGTAATTGCCTTTTCCTGCACGGCAACAGTTGTGTGTGATGGATGGGCTTCCTCTTTATAAAGACGCATCGCTGCTGCTGCCGCTGCTGCCACGCGGCCCCTCTGGAAGCTCATGCAGTCACACACACCATGGGGAAAAAGGGACAGAACCGTTGGAACAGTGATTGTGTGTGTGTGTGTGTGTGTGTGTGTGTTGAGACTGCCTGTATGAATTTGCCTCAAAATGCATATTTGTCTTACATCTGTTTGTATGTGTGTGTGTGTGTTGGGGTGAGAATGAGGTAGATAAATAGGAGCTGTTTTTGAATATACTGAGGGAGTCAGCAGTAGACTCAACACCACAGATTGCATGCGAGTGAGAAAAGGAATGCTTAAAGTTTATTCTGAAGCAACACACTTGCACTGTACATGCAAACATCTGTGAGCAAGTGTTTTTGTGAGCTGATGCTCTACGGCAGTGTGTGTGTGTGTGTTTGTGTTTGGTTGAACTCAGATATCCATGCGTCAGAGCATGGCACGGCAGGCGTGCTGTGCTCTGTGTTGTTGAGTGCCATGCCAGGGTGTTTGAGAGATGTTTTGTGCCAGATATCGTGGCAGGAAATTGCATGATGCAATTTGAGAGTTGCAAGGGGGGTGATTATAATGATGGGTGTGAATTATGCATGCTTTCGCTCTGAGCTGTTTTAGCAGCGGTAGAGTCTCAGGCACATGGCTTCTCTTTCGCGGGGGTGAGAAACATCCGGCCTGCTGCCTCTGACACATATTGCTAAACCCTCTGCTCTGGTCAGAACTCATCAATTTAGAGAAATACATGAATTCTTGAGAATGCTTTCATTTTCTTCATTCAAAAACCAGTCCGATTGTAAGAGGATATTCTATTCTAGACTAATAGGCCTGCCTGTTGTTTGAAGATATTGAGTGCTGGCAATAGGAAGAAAAACAAGAGAATTTGGTACAGCATCGTTTGAATTTGTGACCTGGCAGCTAACAAATGGAATGGGGCAAAGAATATTAACTGTCCTTACCAGTTAGAGTTAGCTTATAGTTTGGCCTATCTGACAACATTCAGTGACCTCAAACTGGGCCATAGATCAATTTACCCTGGGATACCGCTTTAAATTGAGCTCAATTGTGTCTTTTTTTTTTTTTTTTTTTTTTTTTTTTAAAGAAATAGGCCTTTTCAATTCTATTCAGCTCTATTCAGAGGTTGGGTTGAAAAAATGTTAAAAATATGCTCATTCCTGTTCTGTCACAACACTGAACACAACACTGGGTAATTCACCCAGAAACGGAACTCAGTAAAGTCTTATATTCACTTCCATCAGCCAAACTAGACTGCTGAAAGAAGGAATATTGTCCTCCGGGTCATCGCTAGCAGCAACCGTTACCAGTGAGTGAGTTTACAATGAACTGCTCTGTTGACAGGCTCTTTCTTTCTTACATCTTCCCCTTCACAGCAGGCTGATTTCATCTAACATGGAGCCCGAGCAGCAGATCCTTTTTATCTGAGTGTGTGTATGTCTGTCTGTGTGTGTGTGTTTATGTGTGTGTGTGTGTGTGTGTAACAGCAGACTCTGGAGGTGGCGGGTCTCCTGTGGGTGTACAGCACATCCACGACTTTCATTCCTCTCGCTCGCCGGCTCACTGGAGTGAGGATGGAGAGATCATTTAAGCCATCAAGTCCCAGCATGCACTCTGTCATACTGCTGGCTATGATGCCATCTTTTATCTGACACTAAAACAGAAAAGTGTTTGGTGTCACTACTCCCGGTGACCGTCTGTCTGTCTATCTATCCATCCACAGAATTACTGTAGTCTACAAAGAGTACAATAATACCCAGCACAAAGCCAGGCAAGTATACACTGAATGTGTTGCTACTGTGGGGCTGGTGAAAAAAGAATATTTCCTAACTGAAACTGAAACTGAAACGGATGAAAATAGACTGTGTGGTCATGGAGAGAAGTGGAAGGAGGCTCTTTATGCAGCGCTACTCTGACATCAGCGCCTTGCCTGGGCATTGGATGGAGATTGGATGGCTATCTTCTCGGACACACACAGACGTGCTCGCGTACACATGCAAACACTCACACACACTCAGTGAAAGCTCACTCATACGCTCACTGAAAGCTTTCTGCAAAAGAGCAGGGGAGATGTAAGTGGATGCATATACTCATATCCTACACACACACACACACACACACACACACACACACACATTTGCTTTCTATGGATAGTGAGATTAGGGGACATTCCTGTGTGTGTGTGTGTGTGTGTGTGTAAGAGAGAGAAAGAAAAAGAGGAGGTGGGAGAGATGTATTTTTAATGTAAATAAAGAACAGAGAGAACTGTATGAAAGCTGAAAGGCACTTACCTGACCACTAAATGTTTTACTTTTTCTCAACAGGGTCAAACTGTAGATTACTCACTACACCCCTCCCCCTTTTTCTTTTTCTCTGTCTGAGTTATATCGTTATATCCAGACCCCAAAATACAGCAACATTGATCAATATCTAAGCAATTTGCTTCCATCTTGGCAACTTGATCGATTCATATAGTAGCAACTCTGGGGTGCAAGACTACCCACAGTGAGGGCATGTAAATGGGCTTTTTAATAAATGTCTGGTGCTAAAAATGGGCCTTTTCATTCCACTTCCATTAAGTTGGCCAGAGTGGTAGAATTTCTCCCAATATGGTGCTCCTGTCAGCAGCACATTCAGAGAAATATAGTGAATTCCTTACTATCTCCTACTATCCTAATACAGTGATTCCTTACTCTCTCTCTCTCTCTCTCTCTCTCTCTCTCTCTCTATTACACACACACACACACATGGCCATGGCTGAGTATAATTGGGATGTACTCATAATTGTCATCCCGACTGTAGCTCAGCAACCCGTTGAATAATTCATCTGCCAAGCCTTCTTCCTCCCCTCTCCCTAGTCTATTTATAAACAGTCTTCATTCATTCCCAAACATCTCTCTCTCTCTCTGTCCATGTCTTCAGAGCACATCCCCACATTTACTTAGCCTTTACACCCCCTTTCCTCCTTACTTATGGAAAAAGCGAAGGGCCCTTGAATGCTTAAAAGAATGACCCAGTGGGATGGGAAACTCAAACGCAAGAAGAGAGACTGAAAAGGGATGTTGTTCTGTCTCTCTCTCTCTCTCTCTCTCTCTCTCTCTCTCTCTCTCTCTCACTATAGTGACAACAAATATTTTCTGGAGTTCCCTTTCTCTTTTCTCTCACCAGTGTTTTTTTTTTGGAGGATTAGAAAAAAATTCTTAAAAAGGAAGGCACACAGAAAAATGTGGGAAGTGAAAGAAAGTGTGAGAAAGACACTGAATATTTATATAACCTTCAGAGACTGACCTCTGCACTGAAAAGTACAGCAAGCAGTGTTGGTCTCCACTCATCAGTTGGCTGACTTATAAGTTTGTCTCCTGTTCGCTTATACTTGTATTAGAAGAAATAATAATGATTATTATTAAAATAAACATTCGTAGTGCTTTGCAGTTAAAAATGAAGAGAGAGCTGCTTGTTATACACGGTGTCAGAGTAAGCTAAGATTGGCTCGACTCCAGAGTGCTCACTTCAAAGGAACAGAGATGTTCGTGTGCACTCACTGGAAACACCAAGGGATTGGCATATCAAGGTTTCTGCATCAGCGAAGCATTTGCATTTATTTTCCGAGGTAAAAAAAACATAATATACTGCATCAGATACAGCTCCTCAAAATAGCTTTCAGTGTCAGGCCTATTTTTAGCACTTTGAATGTTGTTGTTGTTGGAGTTTGAAGAGCATGATTATAAACAAATTCCCACAATTCTAGGCGATAATCATTTTGCTGTTATGTGAACCAGTCTTGACATGCATATGCGATCTAGGGTTGTGAGAAGGAATAATGCCCCCCAGGCAGCCTGTAGGACAACCCCTGTGACTATTGTTGATCCCAAATCTCATTTGGGGAGACAGAAATCATCCATCACTTCCCTAAGCGTAATTAGTGAGAAAACGATTTTCTGCTTTTCAGCGCCCTCCCCTTGCATCATTTTTCATTGGAGTTCTGTACCAAGGACCACGCTACTAGGTGTTAAAATGGCATGCCTGTGATTGATCTATTTACATGTAACTTTTATCTCTTTCTCTCTTTCGCACAAACACACAAACACATAAGCAAAACTTAACCATCATTAAAACAAATGAAATGAGACCTGATTGGATTTTAAAGTATTAGTGTAAAAAAAAAACACAGTTGGCATTATGTTTTGTAAAAAATCTAACATACAAAAATGAAAAATTTGGAAATGTGTATTTATGTCTGAGATTATTCTGTATAACCTAACAGTATAATTTAGTAACTGTAATTACCTTGGTCTGTATCACAAACTAAACTTAAAAAAAAAAAAAAAGAATTTCACTTGAAAAGTCGGTGGATTTTATGCCCAATGAAGTGTGGGAATACAATTCAATTCAATTCAATTCAATTTTATTTATATAGCGCATTTTTACAAAAGGCATATCACAACGCGCTTAACACAAGAGGCCCAATGAGCAACAGGGGCAAGGAAAAACTTGTTGCAGCGTTTTTTGTTTTTACTTGTTATGGTAGAGGAAGAAACCTTGGGCAGTTCCGTCGGCTCAAGGGGCTAACCCAACTGCCTAGGGTAGGTTTTCAGTCTCTCAGATGGTGAGTAGTCCACTATTATTCCATTAGATACACATTACAAGAAAATTTTGGTAAATAAAGTAATATAGGAGTCCCATTAGAATCCCAGGATATAGTCCCATGTCATTAGGCGCAGTCAAGCCAGGGGCCAGCTAGAGGCTCTATCAATCATGTCAGGGTCATCTGTGAAGCTGAAAGCAGACCGCCCAGGAAGCCAGAGATGCAGGATCAGGCAGCAGGGAGGCAGTGGCATGGACAGTGGAAGGGTTGAGGACCATTCAGGAGTGCCGCCGGATGACGTTGGAAGAAGGTCCCAAGGAGAACCCAGGAGGTGCAGGCGCAGGCAGTGGAAGGCAGTGATGACTCATGGCAGGGTGGTAATGACATGGAAAATCAGAGAGGAGATGAGTTAGAACAGTCTCCATCAGATTTCAGGGAATGTGAGTTATATTGCATGTGAAACCATGATGTTGGCTAAGTGAAGAGAGAGAAGTAAGTGGAGAGGAAAGAGAGAGGAGGAGGAAGAATAATGAAAATTGTACGGGTTAACAGATGGGTGGATTGTGGCGGCATTAAACTATAGCAGCATAACTAAGGTATGATGTATAACAAGCCAACACCACCAAAGGAAATGGTCAGTGGCCACCAAGCCCTGGACGGGAGCTTACAGCAGAGGCAGTCCTTTCCAATAATACCCTGAGGAGGTGTGGCTTACCATACACCATCCCTAACTAAAGGGGTCAGTAAATTGAAAAGTTTTGAGTCTAGACTTAAAGGTGTTGAGAGTGTCTGCTTGACGAATGTTAGAAGGGAGTTTGTTCCACAGGACAGGCACACAATGGCAGAATGCTCTTCCTCCCATTGTCGATTTTGATATTCTAGGAATTACTAGGAGACCAGCATTCTGTGACCTTAGGGGTCTAGAAGGGTGGTAGGGAACAAGTAAGTCTTTAATATATGCTGGAGCAAGGCCATTAAAGGCTTTATATGTTAGGAGAAGTATTTTAAAACCAATTCGGCTTTTAACAGGAAGCCTATGTAAGGAAGCAAGGACAGGTGTGATATGTTCATTTTTTTTTTTTTATGAATACCTGCATTTGAGTGTGATTGCCTATTTTCAAACAATCTTGTTACTAATTAAAATGTGTTGCTTTGATAGTGTAATTTGTCCAAAATATACAGATGAACAAATTCTCATGTCTGTTCAATTGTTGTCTCTGCTTTGTAAAGTGTACTTGGATTTCAGGAAATTTGCTGTATAGAAATTCCAGTAAAGGTTCTTGACATTGATATCTAAAAAGACATGGGAACACAAATGTGCAGGGATGTGTGTTGTGTATCTCTCTCAGTTCTCTTTGTTGGTGAAATAGTCTTGTTCTAACTACATTTACATATCTATCATTTAAAAGACACTTACAGTATATTTGTCATCTATTAATTACTTCGGGGCCTGTCTCCCATAGAGTAACAAGACTTTAAGTGCCTTGCTCAACCAACATGTACAGTAACATACAATTTTTTGAGGAGATAAAGAATATTATCTTGCTGGATAATTTGCTGCATTTATGAGCTTCGTTGTGTATCACTGTGTATGCTTGTGTGTGTGGTTTGTTTAACCACTGTGTGTGTGTGTGTGTGTGTTAAAGTGATCCTCATGTGTGCTGTGTGCTCAGTGCTCTGATGAGAACATTTTTGAGCGGTGCATGTCTGAGCCTCCAGCGTGTTTAATGTCACAGAGCTGAGTCAGCCTCTATTGCTCCTGGACTCTCTATAGAGAAGTGGGGGTGGTGGAGGGGGTGGGGGTAGGGGTGCGGCCGGGTGAGGAGAGCAAGAACAACAAAAAGAAAAGACAGAGAGATTAAAGACAGCAGATTGGAGGAACCGGACAATGACGGGGTCAAGGTTCATGAATCATTATGAATGTGTTCTGCTGGATGCTGAGGGAGAGCCTCTATTAGAGATAGCACTGATGGCCAGCGTGGCTGTGCTTTGGAGCAAGCAGAGCTCCAAGATGTGACCTTCACCCTACAAATCCTTGCTGCTAAAGCCAGGCTGCACTTATCTATGACACATGCCAGCATTGAAACACACAAACAGACCCCATTAATGTGATGCACAGGTATACTGGCATGCCAACACACACACACACACACACACATGATGTATGAAGCATTGCTCACCGCACATGTAAATTTAGGGAAGTCATGCAAACAGAGCAGAAAGCACAGACACACACACCCATGCACACACAAACACACACACACTCACAAATTCACCCATACTGTATGCATTTTTTTTTTTTTTGACAGACAGATGGTTTGGAGGTCAGTGGTAGCGCGGGGACTGCAGCCCCCCTCTAAATGTCCTTGTCCTTTCAATGCGAGGTGGAGCACATCTCTTTCAGTGCTCAGTGCTCTCTCACCCTCGCTGCTAGCTCGTAAATCTCCAGCGCTACCTCAGAGTATGCTCTCAGCCCCACCACCGACTGCCCTACCCACTGCACTCCAGCACAGGTACAGTACAGTATCAGCAAATACAGCCTCACTTAGATGTCTAAAAATAAAAAAATATTTATTTTTAAAATTACATCTCGCTAATCATCTGTAATTATGGAATTTTAATCTTGGATATGGACTCACCTCGAAAAGCACTGATTCAATTCAGAATTATTAGCATTGAACCAGAGAGGCTGAATCTCATCACAGTTATTGAATCACTGAAAACCAAATTGTGTAAGTGCTTGAATCTCTTGTAACAGAATAACATCACCAACAGTGAATCACTGATACAGAATTAAGTGAAGACAGCAGATTAAAAACATGCAGCATCTGAGTCACTGAAATAGACATAAACAAATATAGCAGGCCCATGCTACTGACTATCAATATCTACTATGAAATAACTCCAAAACAAGACAATTATTGTCTAATGCAATGCCATGCAAATAAAACAAACCTGAACCCAAGCAAACCTGAAAAAAAAACATTGAAATTTAAAGATATTAGAAGTTTCATGACACTGCATATTGATTTAGGTCACAAAGTACTGTCAGTGGGAAAACGAAAATGAAAAAGCAAATACATATGAACATATTAATAGACAAATAGTGCCGTGACAGCTAACACAGCTAACTGTTCAGGCAGGAGCTCACTTTCAGTATAATTTCCTATGCCCCATTAAGTTAATGTTAGCTGCCTGTTTGCTATTAAAGTCAGTTCAATTCCCTTTAGAGCTCTTACTATTCCGATCAATTCAATTCAGAGGTGTTTGCCTGATCTGCTCTGTACATTTTTATCATCACTAAAAGTATTCTGTTCAACCTTAAGCTTAAATCTATGTGATTCCATGAGGCAACTTATAAGAATTAATAGACCTGAGGTAAATGTGAGCAGATAACACGCTGCCAATCACTGAATGGTAGATTATGAAACCCATTTACATTAATGCTTCAATCCAGGGCCATTGACTCTCAGAGTGTTTGAGCTACACTTGGTCAATAAATCAATACCTTTATTGTCTAAGTTGAGGCATTTGTACAGCTGTCGAGGGACATAAAATTGCCAACAGCTGTTTTAGAATGGGGTGTGTAAAGAATTGGAAAATCATTGCTTTTTTTTTGGTCTAATGGAAAGACTTGGTAACCAGAAAATGTATACAACATAAGACTGAATGTATTTTTTTAATTGATAACAAACTCTATATTTGATATTTTGCCTAATTGTTGACAAAAGATTAAAAAGTCTATAAAGCCGTTAACGGCTCGGAACACACATAATCATGAATTGTGCAAACTGAGCTAATTGTAGATGTTTTGCTGTTTAAAGAGTTAAGAAAAAAATATTTTCTTTAATGCTTGTTAAAAAACTGCAATAAAAAACTAATTTTATTCTAACAATTCTAACATTTACTGGATGGGGTAGCCTTAAGGAAAATTAAATTGAAAGTGAGTTTTTAGGTCCAATTTGTGAGCAAAATAAAGCGCTAATACACAATATCATACTTTGGTGAACAGTGTATTTTGCTATAATTTGTAATCAACACTAGGCCTACAGAAGACACAACAGTTCCCTATAGTACCCTCCAGCACTGCTAACCTCAGCCCAGTTAGGTCTATTTTAGGGGGGCTATAAGCACCCCTAAAATATTCTTAAACCCACTTAAGAAATTGTCTGTTAAGTTCTTTTTTTGCAGCCATATTTAACCTAAAGACGCATAAATATGTGGTTAAATAAATAATAATATAAACCTGTCGTTATTCATTTGAATAATAATCATACAATTTCCTTTCCCTTTACCGCCGTTGTGCTTCGTTATCAAATCCGTTCAAGTTGTTCACAGCGAACGCCGACATGATTGAAAATCCAGTCCACGTTTTCACTGCTAACTTACACTCAGCTGCATCACCTTCGGTCATACTAGCGTACAGTGCTCACAAGGTGCTAGGCAAGACATTGCTACAAATAGTATATGGAAGTTTTTCAAGAAAGTAAGTCTTCTCCACAGCTGGTCGTAACAATTAGTTAGCTCCAGCTAACAGCAGAGAGCTCCATGTAATTAACCAGGTGCTCACCATTTTGATAAATAAAAAAATCCTGGCTAGCACTCAAAGTTAAATTGTTAGCATAATGTTTTCTGACACTTGTTTTAGCTATGAAAAACCGAGCTGAGCTCATTCATGTTTAACTGAATAAACAGTTGTTAGGTAGGCTAGGCTACATCTTATTGAACATGATTTATTTTCATCACCAAGTAGGCCTATCATAGTAGAACAGCTTTATCAAGCAGTTTGTGATGCATTTTGAAAATAAGAGATGAGATAACCGTCTAAATACACTGTGTCCTAACCATAGCCTGTATATAATGAGGTCCAAACACCGTGTCCTAACTGTAAGCGACGCGGCCGAATAGGCCTACGACAAAATCAGATTGCTCATTGGATTCTCGACTGTCCGAAGCAGCGCAACAGAAACGCGATGCTACGCGATTGTTTGAAGACTTTTTGTAGATCCGTCCGTTCCTGTTTTAGTCACGCAAGTCGCGTTAACATGTATATTTTTTATTGGATACAGCCTGTCTCTTCAGTGCATTTCTTTACAATCTTGAGCTTTGAGCAGCACGCTTTTCAGGTTAGAGCAATTTTACAAATACTCTCCCAACCCAACCCATTGGATTGGATTAGATTCAAGTTTTTAATCTAATCATTTAATCTAATCATTTAACACATGCAGCAGTCTGTTGTTTTTCCTGCACACACACACACACACACACACACACACACACACACATAATATGCCCCTTCCAATGCAACTCCACACCCACATAGCAAAGTTTTGCTGGGCCACAACTGGGCCACAAAATTTTTGCCAGTCTCTGACAGTTGGACCGATTCTGGCTGGGCCGTCGGCCCAGAAGTGGCCCAATTGTGTAAAGCACAATTTCAATGGCCCAATTCTGGCCGATATACAGTGAAATGACTCTTACGGTTTGATTGTTGCTGATATCGGGCCGACTCAGAAAAAATATAATCGTGCCGACCATTGCTTAAAGAGACTGGCCCATTTCAGATAAACAGTTTTTCAGCCGATCCGGAACTCAACAGAGCCAACACTCAGCTGTAATCGGGCCGATTGTGCTTGTTACCTGGGAGAGAGGTCTGTTGGCTTTGTAGAGATTTTATTAGGGGCAATCAGAAGTGGGGGCAAGCGACAGTAAAGATGCATCCTGATAAGTCTCGGGCAATATGTCATCTAGGATAGCTCATGTGCTACGTTTGTTCTTATGCCTCAGATGTAAGGTGCCTTAATGTACTAAGGCTGTTCAGTGAGGTAATCTGTAATCCAGGTCTTGGGTCCACTCTCCTGCGCAGAAGTTTGTATCTCCACAGGAGGGTCTGGATACTGTTGAACGTACCAAAGAATAAAAAAACATGATCCTTACAGCATTGCCTTCTTTGTAATTAGATAAGACCATGGCATCCTCTCCACTCACATTCTCCTGGTAAGCAAGCTGTAGAGGATCAAGTGCATGGCGAACTTGTGGGTTAAGGAGGTGGAGCAGTAGCTGGTCAAGGGTCTTTATTAGGAGTGATGTAAGGGCCACAGACCTAGTCATTAAATACCAGTCGACCCATTTAGACAAGTGCCATCGTGAGGAGGGTTTGTCGCAGGGCCTCTGCGAAGGAGAGTCAGTCCTGACATGGGGGGGGGGGGGGGGGGGGGGGGGGGGGGGCTGACACTGGTGAATGTGGGTAGATTAGGCAAATGAGTTACTGTAGGCTAGTTTAGTTTCATGGTTATATTCATGGTTATAACTTTAACTATTAACTATTAACTTAAACTATTTTTTGCATTTTAAACTGAGATATACATATATTATCAATGTTTCGCATAAAATTCCATTAAAAACCTCTGACTGACAACATAAAATTACAAAATCAAAACAAATATTCAGATCGATGGCTTTAGTCTGACAGTGACGTGAGTAGCCTTGGACACGAAACGTGAGGTTTAGGCTCTGTCTCAAATCACGCTAATCTATAAGGGCGCTGAAATGTAGTGCACACTGCACTGAGCACTCACTTATATAGTGTGCGTTTTTTAGCCTTGATTAAAAGCTGTTCTCCTCAGCCAAATGACAGTGTTTCAATTTTCATCCAGGCCTATAATGTTAGGCTACCTTTATTGGAGTCTACTGTTACATGTAGCTGTTAAGCAATCTGCAAATAAAACAGAAATTCACTGAAATTCTGTAAACACACATTCTGTTACATATAAGAGTTCTTAGATTAAGGTTAGTTGGAGGTGGTTGTAAACCTCGAGTTTACGTAGGCCCATGGCCACTGCTTGCGCATAGGGCCCTGCTCTTGAATATACATTTATTGAAAATCTTTATCATTTGTGTTATTTGTTCATTAACTCCTTGGCCGTACAGTTAGATTATGAATATTTTTGAAAAGGAAAAAAAGAAATTTGACTGGAGTACAACAGTTTAAGCATGTATAGAGAGAGTTTTGACACATGACAGTTCTGTAGCAGCACTAGGCTATAACTGCATAAATATGGTATGAAGCATGGCAACTCAACACCACTGCATAGGTGTGGAAAGTTCTCTCCTACTCTGTGATTATGTTCAGATTTCAGCTCCCTGAAGCTAAAAGTGAGCAAAGTGTGTGCTCTCACACTGGCTGTCCAAGTCTTGTGTTTCCTCGCGGGCCATCCAGTATCTGGGTCTGCTCCCTGACATTTACACAAAGCCCAAATGAACTGCCCGGCAACAACCTGTCCTGATTCATCTCCTCATCTGCCCTTTTCAGGGGAGGAAACACAAACGCTGATGGGTCCTGGATGGCCTGCCCGCTGTTTGAGAGGTTGCTACTGAAGTCTGGTTGAGTGTGTGTGTGTGCTTGTGTGTTTGGCTGTGAAACTTGACTTCAGTAGCCATCAATTTAGTGTATCTGTGTCGGTCTGAAATGGCTACGGTGAGGAGAGTGTTATGGCACTGGTGAGTAACAATGATACTGCTCATGGACAGAGGTCACTCATCTATAAGAGACTCAGCCAAAGTTAGAGATAATGGGGAATGGGAGAAGGCTTTTGTTCTCTCTCTCTCTCTCTCTCACACACACATACATTCTCCTCTCTTTCTCACATACACAATATCTCTCCCACTCTCTCTCTCACACACACATCTCTTTTCTCTCTCTCTGTCCCTATCTCGTATTCATTCTCGTATTCCATCACAGAGCTCTTATGTTTCGTCAGCTCGAATGATAAGGAGGAAGTTCTTTGCTTCTCATTTGACTGTTTTGATAGAACTGGAGAAAAAAAGATAGCGAATTCCGGCAGAGTCCACTGGCCTTAATCTGAGGATTACAGCATCAGTAATGTCTCTGAGGGGTGCGTGTATGTGGGTGTGTGTGTGTGTGTGTGTGTGTGGATTAGGGCATCAGTGATGTCTCTCAGTGGTAGAGTGTATGTGTGTGATCTAAGGCCTGTGTTGGTTTTGTGTCAGCCTGGGTGGTGCCCGCGAGGGTAAGCGGTAAATCCGCTTGGCGCAGATGAAAATGGCCTTCGGGCCGACTGCCAATCATGTTGTGTCCAAGCAACCACTCCCCAGAAGAGGGAGGGGCCATTCGTGGGACACACCCATAGCTGAGGTACATGGTGACGAGAGCAATCCCGAGTTTGTTTCCCTACAGTAGCAATCACATTTAAACTGTCAAAGCAGTCGAAAATCTGTGAATATTTTCATTACTTATGGGGCGTCTCTTAACCAATACAACTGAAGCCCTAGAGACACTGTGCCACATACCCTCAACAGATCAACAGGACATTAACATTTTCAATATAAACATGTCAACATAAACATTAACAAAAACATAAACAGTCCATGCAGGCTATGTGGAAATAAGAAGTCCCTCACTGCTCTTTTCTTGTTGTTCCAAAACTCTGAGAAAGTGCTGCTGAGAAAGTGCTTTGGCTTACCTGCTGCTCCCCACTCAGATAGATGTTTTTGCAAGTGTAAATAAATAAAAAGAGAAATATAGGGCAGAGTTCTCATCCAAGACAGAGGAGCTCTCCTCCTCTCGCTTCGCCTCTCACCTGCTCAGCATCTGCCTGGGTCAGGTGGAGCCTAGCTGGGTGTCTCCTCATTCATCAAACACCAGTCCTAGCCTGCCTGTAGGATCCAAATGTGTGCCACTGCCAGCCCAGGTCTACTGCTGCCCCAGACACACAGACACACAGCCCTCCATCAGTCTCTTTCCATGTGGAACACCTGGTCACAGATGGGGCACAGTACTGGGGTAAAAAAAGTCCTAGCTTGAGGTGCAATTTTCGAAAAGTCTTAAGATCTATCACATCAGGAATTACATGTAGCATACTCGTATCAATGTTCACACTGACTAACAATAACAAAGTAATGTAAACAAATGTCTAAAATTGATTATATGTCATTGGCTGTTTATGTTATTCTTTAAAATCAGTCTAAAAATTATACTGATGATTGCAGACATTATTGTTTACAGTAAATGCTGTCAATTCTAGCAATTGTAGCTTGACTTAAACATTTACATAAAGAGAAAATTAAGCTGAAAGCTCCCTTCTAGAGGTTTACGTCAAATAGTTTTCAATGAGTGGGACCCCAGTTCTTGGAAAGATAGTTTGAAAATGCTACTTTTAAAAACAGATGTCTAAACACTTTTGGAAACTGAAGATAGCAGAATGAAAGACTTACTAAACCTGGCATCAATGCAACACAAATTCCTATTAAACTGTCTCTGACTCAGTAAAGAAAAAAGTGGAGAATTATTGCAAAGCTAGCCAAGAACCCCTAAGTAGGCGAGTTGTGAATTCTGCCCTTTTTCAGTGATGTATTTTCATTTTGATTTTTCATTCAGATTACTTTTGACACATGAAAACAGCATTACTGCAATTATGCAGATCCCACTACTAAGCTTATGCAAGAGTAAGTTGTGCCCTATACAGCCTGAAAGCAGAGCCTGCCAATCTGCACGTTAGACAGAGTCTGACAGAGTGCCATTTTCAGAATGCACATAATGTAAATTGTCATGCAATTCAGAAGAAGTTGACTATCCAAATCCTAACCACCTGCACTAATCTCAACCGCAAATTTTACATTATTAATTACTATAGGCCTTAACACAATAGGCAGCCATAATAATGTAACTTTGTCAGGCATACAACTAGTTTGATACAACTTGTCTACGACTCTGTGTTGTGTAACTCCCAGCGCTGACCGTTTCACACTCTGACCTTGGAACAGGTGCAGTATGGGAATGACTCTGATGATTGTGTATGTGCCAGCAGATTTAGGTGCATATTTCCATCACAGCAAGGTGAACACCCTATAAATTGAAATTGCTCCTTGCACACGTTATGTAAGAAATCTGAGTCATCTCACATACTGTTGGATCTCTCACAGAAAGCCTTAGACTAAGAATTTTTGGAAAACACATAAGATGCTTTGAGAACCGGCTCCAAATAAAACACATGTTTAGAAAATGATATACATACATACAGTAAATTAATAACATGATGCATATGGGGTGGTAAATACTCAGTGCGTCAAACTATAGTAGTCTGAAGGAGAGTGAAAGACAAATGTTTTTACAGTGCTGGCAGGAAGACTCAGTAGGAAGTGACCATTGACACCATTACTGCTGGAGTCTTGTGCTACCTGCTGGGTATGTTGATAAGACTCAGTGGGCAATCCATGGCCCTCCAGCACTGGGGCTCAGGCAGGCGATCCACAAAGAGCAGCGGGTGTGAATGAGCAACCACAGCAGTTACAGGCATAAACAAATGCAGTTTTACTTGTTTAACTTATCTGTTCAAATGTGAGTTTTATTAAAGGTCTCATTCCATCTTATTTTCATTCATTTTGTGGTGGTCTCCTGTCTAAAATAATGTCATGAGAGTTGGTTTCGACAAAAATATGCTGAGGTTGTCTTGTTTCAAGCTATTTTAGCTTCGCTCGTTTTTCCCGGCTGTTTTCTATCACAGGCGACTACGGACTACATTTTGAAGTTGAGCATACAAGTGCAACTTGGGCTGACCTATGGTAATGTAAAAAAAATCAAGTATTAAACGGTTTATTGTGGAAGGAGACATTTAAAGGTGCCCTGACGTATGTATTTTAAATTGTTCTGAGTTTTCTCTGTAGGTGTATGTATCTTTATTCGAACTGAAAATGGGTTCTATGCAAATTATTACTGTAGACCCAGTGTTAAGCGCCTTGATTCTCTGCCTATGATAATGAGCTGTGTTCTGATTAGCTGTAGCATGTCAGCATTGCACACTGAGTGAATATTTACGTTAGTTCTCTAATGTAAGAAAGGCAAGGGAAAAATAACAAAGGGAAGGATATGTACATTTGCTTGCAGATTGGAAACAGTAACTTAGCATTAGGAAGTGTAGGGTAGCCCATGCGCTAGCCGATATAACTAGATATCTGTGTCTTTATAGCAAGGACTGTGTTACAAACATGTTGACATGGACATGTCATTCTCTACTTTGGGCGCTGGACACAGAATTAATAATGGACTTAATAATGAATCCAAAATGTAACTACAGCCTGCACAGTTGACGTTATTCAGGCATAAGACTTAAAGCATGAATGTGCCTTTTCTGTCTGTTATCTTTATTTCACAGATATTTAGAGACCTGCATAGTCTGCAAGATTCCATGGTGCATTGATTCGTCAATGATTTAGTTCTACCAGCCAATGGCTCAGAGTAAGTCAACTTCATGTACAGTAACTGACTGACTTTGTGAATTGACCAGATTTCTCAGTTTTTTCATTGGCTATTGCAGACAGCAAAGATAGTATTATACTTCCATTCCAATATAACACAAATTCATTGATCTATATTATCTAAAAAAAAAAAAAAAACAAGTAAAAACATCATCAACATAAATGCAGTTTGTACAATGTTACAGATACTAATAAAAAGGAAAGAGAACAGTTTGCTAGCAATAGGTTGTTATGGGTTGTATTGACATTTTTCTGCAAGTTGATGTGATTTCCTGCTAATTTTATCTCATTGAATACTCTGTTAAAACGACAGAATTGAGACAAACATTTTTTTATCAGTGGGAATAAAGTACTTCCAATATTTCACCATACTGGATGCTGACAGTAGATCATATCTCTATTTATACAAAACTCATAAACTCTTGAAGTCCATGCACACACTCGCACGTACGCACATACACACACACACACACACACAGCTTGGTTCTCTGAAGATGCATTGTGGCGGGCTAATGAGTTTTTAAATATACAAATAAAAAAATGACCGCATCTGATCTCAGCACAGCAGGATGGCTTGTGTTATGATTAAAACTGAGGCACGAAATTGTGCGTATCCGTGTGGTCACATCTATGAAATAAGACCGTCGTGGTTGAACTGCCACGGCTGTGATGACAACATGACAGGCGCTCACAATGAGTGGGCTTTTAACACGAATCAACAAGATGGAGAGAGTGAGAGAGAGAGAGAGAGAGAGACTTGGGAAGCATGATTTATTTAGGCAAATCTAATTAGGATGTTTGAAAGTCTGTATTGCACCCTCATAAATCCCAGTGTTGTTAACGGGGGTTCAGCTAGAGGGTTAGAGCAATTTCACCACATCAACACCTCCCCCATACTGATGCACCTCCATTTGAACTTATGTCTCACTCAGGCCCAGCTACAGGCGGCCTACTGCATGTGCATGTGTCACGGTCACAGGCCTAGCTATACGGATCCCCCATGTTTGGGGCCATTCACATCTGCAGTGATAACTATATAGATAACTATAACTATATTGTTTTAACTTGGTGCTGTTGGTGAATGGTGCCGTTCACATATATCAGCTACGACAACAATGACTACTGTACATTGTAGCTGAAAGCTATTGTTAACTTTCAGAGCGATTTTATGAACGATTTTATAAAGCACTCTCAGCCAATCAGAATTCATTAGAATGTACAGGATGTCTCACACTCTGCTTGTTGATATCCGCAAGAAGCAGACTTTACTTTGTTATAGTTATGGTTATCTTTATAGTTTTCATTGCAGATGTGAACGGCCCTTTGGCTAAAGTTACCAGACCTACAGGGGAATTTTCTCAGAATTCTAGAGACCTTGGGGATATTCCTATTTCTGCACTCAATATCATTCAGTTCAGGGATTGTGTTTTTTTCCAGAATTAAAAACTGTACTGTCGTTAAGGAACGTCTGGTCACTCCAAGTTACTGTCATACTCACACTAGGCAAAAGGCCTATAGACTTTTACTTTCCCCTCTTTTCCCTGATGGAAGTATTTGTTTTTTGTTCGTAGAAAACTTTGGACCTGCAATGCATAATTTTATTACCATAATTACGAGACCCTGCTTGCTATCATAGGGAAATCCTTGATTTTCTTGGAAAGCACTTTGTCGGTGGAGACACTGGTATTTATGGGTTTCAGACATGACCGATACTTCTAAATACAGTATTAAAATTGCAGAGGATTTTTAGCATTTAGGAAGAAACCCCTATTGTGTGCTTACTGTGAAAAAATGTGAAGGCCTCCCATAAGGATCAATGTATTTACTGTAGGCTTACGCTAAAGTATATGATGCAGAAATGGGGATGGTTAGCAAGATCTTTGCTTAACAAGATTACACAAGCTTTATGGACCATATGGCCATGTTTGCAGCCACTGGTGCATAAAACTGATAGATGGTCATTACGGCGACCATACCACCATCATGTCTGCTGCAATTTAATTTAAATATGTTGCATAGGGGTACACACAGTCTGGGCTGCCTGTAGTAGCATGAGCTCAGTGGCCTATTTCTCTTCCCCATGCTTTCTCAGTTCCTCAGAAATACCAGGACATGAGAGTTTAGCTCTCAATGGCATGATCCTTCCCCTCCCCTCCCCTCCTAAAAATAGAGTACATGAAAGTCTAAGATGCTTTCAGGAGCGCTACTCCCATTGCTTTTGCCTCGGCGGAGCGAACAGAACGCCATGCGCTGCCTCTCCCACTCTCCACACTCTCGTCGTCCGCGCATTAGGAGACACACACTCCTCACACACTCTGCTACACTCAAGTCATGTGCCACGGCCCCGGCACTGAAATCTCTGTCCCTTTCACCCATGGAGAAGGATGCTTCAGCTCAGCAGCACACTTGCGGGAGTAAATATTTGCCCATGGCTGTGTGCCCCAGCTCAGAGATTGAATGAAAGCTCTTGGAATCACTGTGTTAAGCTGATACAGATGTTCTGTGACATCATTCAAATGGCAATGGCGTCACTCATAGATCAGTGACCGATGAATGATTCCCAAGACTACATTACAAATTGATGTGAAATTACAGTGTCATAGCCTACATGAATGTTGAGTTGTCGTGGTTTGCCTGAATGGGTGTTGATGGTCTTTTGAGTTACGCAAACAGCATCATTATCCATCCTTTTCACTAGATTGAAAACATCTTGTCAGTAGAGCATGCTTTATATTTATTTTTTTTTCTTACTGATATCCGATGGCCAAATTTTAATAAGCCTTTGCTACATTCACTGTCAGACCTGGGTGCAGTATGCTTTTATGTCTAAATAATTGAGTCTGTCAGAGGATGTTATTCACTTACTGCTAGTTAGAAGCTACTGTTGAACTGGTCACACAACACATTTTTGGTAATTTTGCCTCCAGTTAAACTAGTAAGGGTTGTCCTCTAATCAATAGCAAGAAAAATGACTTGGCAGGGTGAATGGCAGGGTACCTATTTGGACGTAATTTGCAATATTGACGAATAGACAATTTCCTATCCTTTGACAAATAATGTTTTTTTCTTGTTCTTCCATCTCATTTTCCTCCCATAGATGACTGAAATCCATGCACTTTCAAGCAAGACCGCTGTTAAGCAGCTTTTCCTATGGCATTCCTATGGCATTATAAGTGCTGTGGACAGGTGATTTGCAGCATCAGTCAGAGCTATGGCAGAGGTTTGTCCAAATTCAATCACAGAAGGTAATGCACTTCAGGCTCACAATGAGTTTGATGCCACTGACTGCACAGCACTCTGAGTCTGCAGTGAAGCGTCTCTGCCATCCGGACGACGGCATGCAGCGCTGCAGCAGAGAGGCAACCCGTGAGAAGAATTTATAATCTTAAAGTCAACCCCCCCTCCAACCCTTTACTCTCTCTCTCTCTCTCTCTCTCTCTCTCTCTCTCTCTCTCTCCTCTCTCTCTCTCTCTCTCTCTCTCTCTCTCTTTCTTTCATCCCTCTTACGCTCTCTTTCTCAGTCTCATCCCCCACCCCTCTTCTTGTCATGCATGTGGTTTAGTGCCAAAAGGCTGTGAATCTTAAGACGCTGTTGTTTCAGGTGCTGCATGAATCTTTAAAATCCTATATGAAAGATAAATGCCACCTTACTATCTCCTCTCCCAGGACACTTTCAATTGCCCTTTTTCTCATTGTACAAAAATAACTGGCTCGATGATCTAGGAGATGGGGGATAGGAAATGGCCAGAATCTCATTTTGGCATTATCACATGAATAATCTATAGGAATGGCAGTGGAGAACAGTGAACCGTGACCACAGACACTTAATGATTGCTGCAGCGAGTAGCATTTTGTTGTTTTTGTTGTTGCTGCTCCTGTTGTTATTATTGTTGTTTTCTTTCCTGAGCATCAAGATTGATTGTCTTTCTTTTGTAGGAAGGTCATGTCCCATTGCTTTACATGGGTATTCATTTTTAGGAAGGTAGAATGCAAAATGGGCTCCTCATTCAAAAAGAATGAATGTCACAGTGCAAGACTAGTCTCCTCCATCAAATGTTCATCTTGCTCTCTCTCTCTCTCTCTCTCTCTCTCTTGATTGCTCTCTCTCCCTCCCTCTCTCCCTCTCCATCACAGAGTACAATCCTGTCAGCCAGTGGGGAGAGAGAGAGAGAGAGAGAGAGAGGATAATACCCTGTGAATGCTTGATGAATGTGGTGGTCAGGCTTAGCCTGTCAGGCTGCTCTTTGGCTGTGTAGCAGGCAGGCACACTGGGAGAGTGCTAAGAGACTGTGTGCGTGCGCACGCCTATGTGTGTGTGTGTCAGAGTATAAGCGTGCGAACGTGTGTGTCTCTGTCGCTGTGTAAGCGTGTGTGTGTGTGTGTGTGTGCATGTGTGTGTTGCGTGCACACACAGCACAGTAAGAGACCGAAGCTCTGAGGCATTCCATCATCAGCTATACCCCTGCAGCCACTCACTCTCCTTACCCTCCTCTTCCTGGAGAGAGAGAGAGAGAGAGAGAGAGAGAGAGAGAGAGGGAGCGAGAGGGAGAGGGAGAGAGAGAGTCACGCAATACGCAAGGCACACCACGACAAGAAGTCTCAAATCTGCCCAGTCGAAGACTCCTCTTGCCTCTCTCTCCTTGCTGCTGCTCTTCCACGTCGTCTGGGAGAAAAAAGAGAGAGAGAGAAAGAGAGAGAGCAAACAAGAGAGCGAGAGAAAAGGAAAAGAGAGTCGTAGAGCCCACACTCTCCTCTGCCTCCGTGGCACTAGTGTGTGTGTGTGTGTGTGTGTGTGTGTGCATCTTTTTCCTCTCTCCTCCTCTCTCTCTCTGCATTCACTTGGTGTGGAGCGACAGAAGGTAGCTGCTGAAGCCGGTGCCTAGTCTCTGAAGAGGCCAGGATGCTAAACAACGTGACAGACGGCGAGGAAGGGGACGGAGGACCCAACAGTCAGGGTGAGTCAACCCCACTGTGTGTGTTTATGTGTGTGTGTTGGTGTGTGTTCATGTGTGTGTGGGTGGCCGCACTTTGTATGCAGGGAGTTGGGCAGCACTGTATCACCCTCTTTGCAGCAGCTTTGGTGCCTGCGAGAGTGTGTGTGTGAGTGTGTGTGTGTGTATTGGTGAGCTTTTACTGCAAGGCTGCTGTGAGGAGAATAATAATGCCTTTTCTCTGCCTGGAGAGGGACAGTGCACGTGTGATTAAGTTTGTGAGCGTGTGCACGTGATTCTGCCTCTGTGTCTATGTATGCATGTGTGTGTGTGTGTGTGTGTGTGTGTGAGTACGTGGACTGCATATGAGTGAATGAGTGAGTGTATGATAATCAGCCTCTGTATTTGGGAAGAGGACAAAAGGAAGAAAGTGAGTGAGAGAGAGAGAGAGAGATGAAGAGAGATGCTTGCTGCAGCATCGGTTCTGACTCTGATTGGTTCTGTATGGTTTCTGCTAGTTGGCACAGGAGCCGTCCAGTTTCATCACGGTCACCTCCCCTGGACTCACGCATCAACCCGTGACTGCTTGCCAGTTTCTCCCTATGTTCCTCTGTCTCCCACTTACTCCCTCCATATCTCTGTCTCCCACTCATTCTCTCTTTCCTTCCCTCTATCCATCTATCTATCTCTCTTTCCTTCCAGCTATCCATCTATGTCTCTTTCCTTTCCTCTATCTCTCTATCTTATATGTATCTATCAATCAATCAATCTCCCTATCTATCTATCTATCAATCTATCTATCTATCTATTTATTTATGTTTTTATCAGTCTCTTCTATCAATCTATCTAGATATCTATAGAACTAAATTTGAATATGCAGCAAAAAATGGCATCTTTAACCAACCCCCCACCCCCTACTGATCTCGGAGGCTGACATGTCTCTGTTTGCCGGCTGCTGTCTCCTCTGCCTCCGGCTGACACACGGTGATGCCGGAGCACTGAGAGCTCACTTCGCTTGGACGCCAGAATGCACACACACACACACACACACACAGGCATACACACACATATTCTCCCGCCAAGCGCTGTCACAATCCTACCACCCCCTCCCCCACCTCCACCACCACCTTCTAAATCCTTCATTCAGTACCTTCTTTGCAAGCCTGCGTTAAAGGCTACCTCTCTCTTATCCGTCACGAGCTACCGCTTTATGAATTGGTTTGCGTGGTGCCACTCCTTGCCTATGGGTGCTTGCTGACAGACAGATAAAAATGACAGCTTTGTAGGAACGAAAATGACAGAGAGAGAGAAAGAGAGTGAGAGAGAGAGAGAGAAAGAGAGAGAAAGAGGAAAAAGAGGGGAAAAGAGGGAAAAGATGGTCATATAGATCAGACATTTGGAAGAAAAAGAAATCAAGAAGCAATTCGGGAGAGAAAGATGAGCATATTTTTGACAGCATGGATCAGATTTGAGAGTCCTCAGATGGGGCCTTGGATTTTGTCCCTTATGTGCGCACTGCAACAAATTCACAGCCCTTTGATGTGTGAGGGTGTGTGTGTGTGTTTGTGTGTGTTTGTGTGTGTGTGTGTCTGCTTGCCTGCATGCATATGCATGCTGATCCTCTGACTGTGGCTTCTCTTCTTTACAATATGAGGCTAATGGTGCAGTAAGTTGGAACTAATGAGATGCACTACTGTATTTTTTTTAATGGACTGTCATTTCTTTGGGGTCACACGCGCACGTACATGCACACACACACATATAGACACATGCACGCACGCACACACGAACACGCACAGACACTAGGTTCTTCTCAGGAAGCTCATTAAGCCCTGAGCTCTGAGCCAGGGTCGCTGTCCAGAGTGCTGAAATCTCATCCCAAAAATGGAGCTGCTTTGCTCCTTTGCTGACTGGGGTGCTGAAATCTGTTGGCATATGGCAGCTCCGACTGACTGTGTACTCTCTGTGTACTGCAGAGGGATGGACACGAGAGCTCAGAGCTGTGGGGAAGATGGCGGGATTTTCATAGCATTTACTTTTAGAAGAAAGAATCAAGGCGGTGCAAGAATATGAAGATAGATTTGTTGTGTATCTGTGCGTATGTGTGTGTGCGCGTGTTTGTGTGTGTCTGTATGTGTGTGGGAAGGTTGTACATATGCAGCATTGTACAAATTGTCTTTAGCTGTCTTCAGTTTAGTTCTATTGCCTGTGCATGTATGTTAAAGGCAGAGGTAATGGGTACATACTGTGTTTGGGTTTAAACACAGTATAGACACAATGTATAGTCTATATATACACAGTACGATGCAAAAGTGTGTGTGTGTG
>JAGFZM010000022.1:858780-861280 GCA_017657215.1 Limnothrissa miodon
TCTCTCTCTCTTTCTCTTCCCACAGATAATTCTCAATGCCACACACAAAACCCCTAAATGAGGGGACGCAAGATAAATGTAAATGAATAAATGAAAGGTGAACGGATGATTACATCAGTGGCTGAGTGAATTTCTGTAATGATCCGTCACAAATGACTCTTCACTGGTACAGTTCAGCCTGTGTAAAATGGGTGGCTGGTCCTCTCAACAAACGAACATGCTATTGAGGAAGGATTGCTCTGCAGCTGTAGTAAAATCATTTTACTGGCTAAGATGGCTGCACTGATACATACCACAATCAGTGTTTTCCAACTGCCTGTAGTATGTCAGCGTTGCAACAGCTGCTTCACAGGGGGTATGTTGTGCATGTGTATCCCTTGTTTTTCGAGCTTGCCGCGTCATTGTAAGAGTCATTGGTCCTTACTAAGAAAAATGGGACTGTGTCATTTTGGAGGGAAGTGCATACGGTGAATGAGATCAGCAGTTTTGTCCGCTTTGTTTTTCGTTTTTGGCCTGACCTGCAAACCCCACTCCTCATAGTGGTGCTGAGGCAAACCAGCTGTTCCCATGAGCATCACACACCCATGAGGGAGAAGCTGCTACTGAGAACTACACAAGACCAGGTGTGTGTGTGTGTGTGTGTGTGTGTGTTCTAAATGTGGTGTTTTATGTTGTCACTCCCTGTGCTGTACTGAGCTGTCGTCACAGTCGTGTTTGCGAGCCGCGTGCTGCTTTGGGCTGATGCTCGCTTCCATAAACGAGTCTCAGGCTCAGGCGGTGTCTGTTTCCCTGACACATGACTCACAGAGGCTCTCACTCTCTCTCTATCTGGGTCACATCACCTCAATTTTTCTCTCATTCTGTGTCTCTCCCTCCTTCTCTTTTTATCCCTTTACTGTCTGACTCTTTTTCTTCAGCTCTGTGAGCCGTCCCCCCACCTTGGCCCTCTGTGGCATTCCAATTCACCCTTATCTCCATCTCCCACCCTCTTAATGCCTTTTCTGTCCTCTATCCTTCTTTCTCTCTCTCTCCCTCCTTCCCTCCCTCCCTCTCTCAGTCACAGTTGTGCCCATCTCTGCCTGTCCTGTGTTATCTCCCTGATTTCCTGTCTATGTGGCTACATCTCGCCGTCACTATCGCTCTCAGTCTCTGCCTCGCTACCTCTGCTTTTCTTTTCTTTTGCTCTTTTTTGCTCTCTCTTTCTCTCCCTTTTCCTGGCCATCCTGTTTATCCCTTCCTTCTCTGTCTTGGTTGATCTTAATCTCGTGTCACCTCTATCACCATTGCCTCATTCCTCCCTTTCTTGTTCTTTCTCTCTCTCCCCCCTCTGTCTCCCTCTTGATCCTGTTACGGTACTGATTGCACCACCACCAGCAGCAGGGACTTGAGAAGCGAACAGGCGTTTCCAGTAAGATTAAACATGGCCCGCTCTCAACATGACTCGTCCAAAACACTGCAGCAACACTCAGACTCCGGCAGCCAGCTGATATCCAGTGCACGAGGCCACCTGCTGAAGCTCCTTGCCACCCTAACTGGATTGCTGTCTGTCGCATCACCCATTGGTGTTGTTGATAATTTACGCCAGTGCAATACCCCTCGCTAATCCCTCTAGTGAGTGTGGATTACCACTGAGCAATTTATTCTTTATTTTGTGTGGGTGTGCTGTCTCCTGCTTCATGTGCCAATCTGCACTCTCTCATCATAGACACAAACAGAACAGTCAGTCGTCGTGACGATAGAATCGAGGCATCTGTCTGTGTCTATTGTTGCGAGGTCTAATGAGATCTTATCTGACTGAAACTTCTCGATAAACTCATCGCAGGTGAGCTTCAGACTAAAGATTAGTTGCTTGGCAACATGGTGCATTGTTGGACATATTTCATGGGTTGTATGTTTTTTTTTTTTGACTCGAACAGTTCCTTGTGAGGCGGTCTTATGCCATAAACTGACTTCATTTGCAAAATGCTGGAGGAGATAGCCTGATCAATAGCCATTATAAATGTGTGATGTGAAGTTAGTGTATTACAGTATTACGCCAAACCAGAAGGGCAGGGACAGGATGGGGGGGGGATTGGGGTGAATGAGACAGGAGAGAGAGAAGCTCGTCTGCCAGAAAGACCATTACAGCAGATTAAAACTGGTTTGGACCAGGAGTGACCCAGAGGAGAGGAGACACCGCAAGTTGGAGGGAGAGAGAGAGGAGGAGGAGAAGTAAGTGGAAGAAGGGAAATAATAAGGTAGAGGAAGGCAAGAGGAAGGGAGGGAAGGAGATGGAGGGGGGATCGAGAGCATCGCCTCTAATTTTGTTAATACATGTCAGCAAGTGTCAATAAATGTAAGCCAGAAGACAAGAGCTTTTCATTTCATTACTCTCCTGGAAGGGCTCATCCCAGCTCCCTCCTGTCCAACTGTCTGCATCTTGGGGAATCACCATTGACTCTGCACACAAGTCAGCTGAACACAATAAACTAATCAACTAATTCAATTATGATAGTGCACT
>JAGFZM010000022.1:866280-871047 GCA_017657215.1 Limnothrissa miodon
ATATTTCAAACTAGGCTAATAAGACATCTTTGCATAATTATATGAGTATATTTTTAATTCCTTAATTTTTTTTTGTGTTGGTTTCGCAATCCATCACGTCACAATTAAATGCATCTCCACTTACATCTAGACAGTCCCAACAGTGCCAGTGGAGGCAATAATATGACAAATTGTCATACTTGAACGTTCACACATAAGCGGCATTTTCATTTTGCCCACCCAGCATCTTGAAAGCCTGGTACTTCATTTTGACTTGTCTTTTGTTTCTCTTTGCATAGCCCACGTATGTTTCCAGGCTGGATGACAAATCCTGGATGGGTGTGACAGAATAACAACTACCCAGCCAGACTAACTTACTGTTCAATAACATTTTGAACAGTAAGACTTATACTATTGTGTGTGAAATGCCACTCGTGTCGACCCTTTGCGAACTAACTCAGTATGGCAGTCGTCTAGTCCTATCCCATTCTTCCTCCAACTGATTCCCACTCCAATTCTCTCTCCAGTTTTCTCAAAAGAAAAGCTGCCACCAATCTCCTTTTGTTCTCTCATCCCAAGGCCATTACCACACTGGCCCTCACAAAAATCTACATATCTTTAGTGCAGTCTTGATGATGTCTCTCAATGTGACCCAAAGATAAGTTACTGAGACACTATAAAGATAGCTCTTGTCCCTGATTCTGTCTGTCTTACAGAAAACACACAGTCTACTGGTATTTATCTGTGTATTTCACCTTTTAAGATGGCCGTGTTGAATGCTTATTTTGGCCATGGACAAAGAAAATATAGGTGAAATGAATCTCCTTTACCTCTCCCTCTCCCTTTTCCTCATGATGTGTGACGTGACCCATAAAAGGACTAGGTTAAATGTTGTTCACAGAACCATACATATCTACAATAGTCAGCAAACTCTACCTTTACTCACACACAAACACACACACAACCACATATGCATGCCTGAACACACACATACAGTCTCGTGCCAAATATTTTTGGCTCAGCACATGCACTGTACTGCACAGTGTATATACTTATGAATCTGATTAAATCTCCTCTCTTGTCGTTAATCAGGGTGACATTGTCCTTGGGTCATTCTTACAGCTGCTTGGCCCACCTACAGGCCTGGCATGCGTAAACGCTGTGCCGTCAGCACTCCGTCCCCCAGGGTTCGCCCTCTGGAGCCAGAGCTCATTAGACAAAAAGCGACATAATATAGTATATTGAAGTATACTTGCATATAAAAGGAATTTGACTCCGGTAGAGCACTGTACCGAGGCTGCCATTCATGGCGCCATCTTGATGACAGGGGTGATAATGATGGCGGTGGCGGTAAAGCCTGTCAGTGCCATATTGTTCAGGCTGGACATGGGGTGGTTTGAGGTGCTTTCAGAGTGAAATAATTTATGTGCCACTCTGACATTACAACTGTGTAGAGATCAGAGGGTCATATGTGCAGCCAGGATGGCTATGGCACATTTGAATGTAAAATATTGTATTCATAAATCATTGCACCCCTGTGCGATTCCTCTATGTATTCTGAAACAACCTTGACAGGCTTAAATATATATATATATTGTTTGAGAATTGTGAGTATATACAGTATATATTGTCTGAACTTACTGCAGTGAGGTGTAAATTGTGAACAGTAAACCAGCCCACTCAACATGTTCACTGAGTGATGCTGAGCTGATTAGTCGTCTTTCTGTGGCTTCAATCAGCTCTGAATCATATTACTGTTTGAACACTGTTTCTTTTTCATCAATCTATAAATTGTGGGGCTGAACCCCGGGGATGGATTTATGCTGACTACTTTATGCTTTGCGTAGCAGAGACCATCACAACTGGGCAATTTAGAGATGCAGTCAGCCACACAGAGATGGAAGGGAAGCAGGGAAACTCTGGGTGTTGATGGACAAATATTGTGCTGCAATAATGAGAAATAACTAACTTCACACTGAAGTCAGATTGTCAAAGTAATTTTACATATAACAGTGAACTAAAACCTATGTTTTGTTTATCCACTATCTGACTAAATATGACTTAATGGTAATCTAAAGCAATACTTGAACTTTTTACAGTACAGACAAGGCTATCGTGCCATACATGATGCTTGTAACATTAACTTTGTATTCACATAAGAATTTAGTGAAATCAGCTTAATGATGCACAGTTTGTCTGTCCCCTTGCTGTTTTGAAGCAAGCAGGCGAGCAGATGCCACCAATTAAAAGTCTTCTTTTTAGCTCGAGGTTACATTTAACCTTGAATGGATTTCTTTTTTTTCCATCTAAAAAATTCTGGAAATCCCTCCAAAGATTTTATAGTGAACACACAGCATGCCAAAAGCTGACTGCATTTTATTCAAGTCATTATTTAAATGAACTTTGCAGACCCTCTCTTCCATAGAGCGTCTTTGAATTCTGCTATCCCCTCCAACTCAGCCACTTTTCATCTGATCACTCTGCCATAATCAATTAATCACATCACAAGCTCAGAGACACGGCACAAAGACACATACGCACGCACACACACACACAAACAAACACACACACACACACACACACACACACACACAGAGACATTTTCTGTGTCATGTAAAGTATGGTAAAGACTTTATTGAGAATCCAAAAACATAGTTAAAATGAACTCTAACTATTGATCATTGAGTCAGGCCTTAAAAAAAAAAAACGCAAAAGGGAAAGGTTGGGTTGCTTGGATTGGATTATTTCCACACAAGATTTTAGAAAGCACACAGGCACACAGGTCTGTTAGTCTTCATGCAGGTTGAGGCACATGCCATTTGAAATAGATTTTTTACAATACTACACAAGGGCACACTTAAATCCTTTTGAACTGTAGCAGCGGGTAGGTCAGTTGCTTGACAGCCGGACCATGGGTGCTGTCCCCAATGTAGAGACATCAGCGCGAGGGGGGAAGCCTCTGCAACAGTCAGTGTGTCATACTGTGAGAGTGTGATGGCAGAGACAGAACCATAACAGCCACCACTGGCAATCACAGTGGAGGCCAACACCAACATTGCATGGCTTCTAACAATAGGCACAGAAATATCCTACATATTTTTATGAATACAATGACAGCATGTTACACACACACACAAACACACATTGTGCAAGAAGCGATTGCTTTGCACTAACATGGAGACAGACCAAGTTTAGAAATATAACTATACCAGAACATGCACAGAGCGTGTGTTGCAAACATACATTACAGTACATAGAAGCACACAGGCCCACACCAAGTAATATCTAAAATAACAGGTTTTACAATTAAAGGGGACACTCTTTTCACGAGTAAATATACAAATCAAAATGTAATTGCACTCATAAATTCCCCTAATTTTATGGTGCTGCAGTGTATTGAAGTTGTAAACTGAGTGTTCTCTCTGAGTTGATGGCACTGGTTGCAAAAATTAAGTTTGAAGGTCATCTACTTACTGTGAGGATTAAAAAGAGTATTTACAGTTTAAATCAACCTGATATAAAACTAAATCTTTAGGCTGCTGGATTATGTTACACAAACACTTCAAGGCAGTTAGTTACAGCCCTCTTTTAATGCCAAGCGGAAATTAGAGGCTGTTGGATGAAAGGCAAAAATCAATGAGGGATATTGTTGTGACAGCAACGCGGGGGCAAAAGCAGAGGCCTGAGACCAAAGATATCAGATGAGCATGACTCATGCAGACCACTGCCTCTCCTCAGGGGGTGCCTCAGGAGTCATGTCTGTGGGCTGATTGCTGAATGCTACAGTAGCTGGTAGATACCTTTTAGTTCCTTTGTTTGATGATGAAAATGATCAAACTGCTATCAAACTATTATTAATAATAAATGATTTCAAACTAATAATAACAACAACAACAACAATAATAATAATAATTATTATTATTATTGTTATTATTATTATTATTATCAATTATACAATGTTAAAATAGAAATAAATGTTCTTTAATATAAATTAGTATAATTTAATGAGAGAAAAAGTTCCTAACATGCTTTATGTGTTTCAACTTCCAAATCTAATCAATCTGAGTCACATCTCACTTATATGATTAATTTAAACCACAGGAAGTCCTTTAACAGACAGGAGTTCTGTTGTTTGTGCTGCCATTATGCTTCTGTGTTTCTGTAGTCAACATATGAATCCAGGGACGTAGCACCAAATTCTGGGCCTTGGGCACAAGGAAGGGCCATGGACACCCCCCATTTTAAACAATCTAATCAGACAAAACTTCTCTGAAGTTTCACTGCCTTCACTTGAACCATCCTCTACGTCTTCTCTATCTGCATGGGCAGATGCCTCTACAAGCATGAAGCATATGATATTATTAGGTAATGAAGCCGTACTGATGTGATTAAACATGCTTGATATAAATATTTTGTGTAATACTCAAACTTCCTATACTAATTTGCATCATAAGACACATTAGGTACTTTATTTTTTAAGGATGTGACGGAAAAAGAAACTTTAGTCTCTTCTTCTAAGCTATAGCCCAGTAAAACACAAGTCAGTAAAACACAAAGCATGACTTTAGTGTTGCTTAACATATTACAGTAACTACCTAAAATGATGTGCTTCAATTTTAAACTAAAGGCTCACCTTCTCTCAAATCCACAGTAGGCCTATCAGATGATGAGGGGTCTGTAGCAGCACCACCGCCTAGTTAAAAAAAGGCCTGGTTAAAGTGGACTAAACCATTTTGTGCAAAGTGTGTGTGAGTGTGTGTGTGTGTGTGTGTGTGTGTGTGTGTGTGT
>JAGFZM010000022.1:875054-921910 GCA_017657215.1 Limnothrissa miodon
ACATTAGTTCTTTAACTTTAGGTTTGGCTTCTTATTTGGCCTATGTTGTATCATTTTCTGGTTCTTTTCCCTACAGTTAGCATTCAGTGACCTTGAACAATAGGGCCACTGCTTGATTCACACCAGCTTTGTCCTTTACAGCTTAGAATACAATAAAACAAAAGGTTAACTTTAGTGCATAGCAGAAAGTGTTTACCAAAGTGATAAAAAGCTGACAGGGGAGTTGTGAATAGGGAAAGGAATGAAGAGGAGTCTGAGGAAAGAAAAAGAGGGAGAGAAAGAGAGAGAGACAGAAAGAGAAGAGGGGAATGGGGGGATGCGCGTGGGCTTCCTCCTTGGAGAGACATTAATCAAAATGAGCTCTGCTCTCAAGGACTCAGAGGACACACTCCGAAAGGCAGTTATCATCCGAGCACAGCCCAGTCTTAATTACACAACACACACTCATGCATGTGATGGACACACACACAGGCACATAAAAACGTACACATGCCTACACATATTTGCAGTACAAACAAGTAAGCACACACACACACACACACACACACACACACACACACACACACTCATTCAAGCATGCATGCAAACTAGTACACACACACACACACACACACATACACTCACTAACACACTAAACTGCCCTCACTGCAGATGTGAGCTCATGTACAGGGGACTGTAGGGCACAGCGATTACGCAAGAGAGGCAAAGAGCAAGAAGGAGAAAGGAGAGTATCAAGAGGAGAAAGAAGAGGAGGAACAGTGCACAGGGAGAACCCGGGAGGGTGGAAACATGCTGCACATTGGGACTTAAAGACAATCTGAAGGTCAAAGCCAAAAAAAGAAAAGAAAACCAGAGAAAGTCAATAGGAGGAAGAATCCAACTCTTTGGGGGCACAAAAATTGTGTGTGTGTGTGTGTGTGTGTGTGGAGCGGGGGTGGGCGGGTCAAAAGAATTCATTCATATTCATACACTACAGTAATACTCCCATGACAGAGGTCAAACCTCCACCTTTTAGTGCTCCCCTCCAAAACCCCTGCATCATCGCCGAGGGGAATAGGTGAGGTGGTGACGTCATTGAGTTCCCCCGTTGTAACACGGCTCATTGGCAGGCAGTGCTCAGCCATGGTTTACTGTACAGTAATTCTGAGTAATGGCCACCATTACGCGGTGCCCGCAAGCGTGGCAAAGAGAGAGAGAGAGAGAAAGCGCTCCGAGTGTCCCCTTGGACCAGATGCTGGGGCAGCTGACTTTAGCAAACCTGCCGCTCAAGGTCATCAGGGCCAAGGCAGCACAAGCCCACACAACACAACATGCATGCAAACATGCACATACACACACATTAACACACACTGCAGTGACTGATCTGAGATCTACCCCCCCCAAGCCCCCTCTCGTTTGGGGTAACATGTATCTAATGTTTAAATACCTTATTTTGGCTATGATTTCTGCCATGCTTGTTATCTTGTGCGAACATGGAGAGGGGTGCTGGAACATAGCAGACTAAGGCAGGTGATCACTAAAGAGAAGTCTCTGCCTGACAGTCTGTCAAACAGCACCCGCTGTAGATGACAGCCTTGATGACTGCGGATTCGTGATGCGAGTGCACAGAGCTCTCAGAGAGAGAGAGGGAGAGAGTGAGAATGAGAGAGAGAGAGAGGGGCTAGTCACTGCTGCCACCGCGGCTTGGCCCATCAAATAGCTCAGTGACTAGATGCTCATTTGTCATTATCCTCCCTACAACCCACCTATGAATACACACCAACACCAACAATCACACCACCACAAATACTCCTTCATAATTCCTTCCTCCAAAGACACACACTTACTCAGACACACACAAATTTGCATACACAAACAACAAACACACACACACATTTGCATACACAAACACACACACATATACATGTGTACATATACATATGCATACATCATCAATGAGTATCTGAGCCTCCGGTTGATGCAGTGCAGTACCTCTTTAGTATTCCTCCGTCTGTTTGAGAGCGAAGGGGGGAAAGACAGAGGGAGCAGAGAGAGGCGGGGGGAAAAAGATGGAAAGCGGGAGAGAGGGAGAGAATGAGAGAGATGGGGGTAGGGTAGGGTAACTCTGAACCTCTCTCTGTGTTAGCACCGCTCGAAGGATGAGCTAAATTTAGTGTGTGTCTGTGATCCTCCAGTGCAAGAGTCTGCACAGCTAAACAAAGCCGCAAGGCAGGCCCCGAGCGAGAGGGGAAGCTTATACACACAATCACACTGCGACACACACGCACACACATCGCTTGTTGGTTCAATATGTGAATACAGTACAATGTGTGCCCATTGAAGGCTCATCTAGGGGAGTGCTTGCACAAACCTCCTGCCTTGTGGCATGTCAAAATGATTAAACTGAAACCTTTTTTCTCTTTTTCTACCGTGTGTTTGTGCGTGTGTGTGTGTGTTGTGTGTGCGCAGGTGATGGAAACCCCAAAGAGAGTAGTCCGTTCATCAACAGCACCGGCAGCAGTGACGTGGAGAAGAGCCAGCAGTATGATGGCAAAAACATGGCCCTTTTTGAGGTGCGCTAAGCATACACACACACACATACATACATACACATGGCCCTGTTTGAGATGCACTAAACACACACACACACACACACATATGCAGATGTGCATGCATACACACGGCCCTGCTTAAGGTGTGCCTAACACACACATGTGCTAATGCACACATGCACACACACACACCTGCATTTTCACAGTTCCCCTGAAAAACTAAAAATACACTACACAGTGTGTAACAGTGTTAGGGATTGTGTCAGACCATTATGTCCTTCATGTCATCAAGGGATGTGGTTGTACTATAGAGTATATAAAGAACTGCTGTAATGCGTCCACCCTCTCTACGATCTGCAGGAGGAGATGGACACTGTGCCCATGGTGTCGTCTCTGCTCAGCAGCTTGGCCAACTACTCCAACCTGCCGCAGGGCAGCAAGGAGCACGAGGAGGCAGAGAATAATGAGGAGCCCCGCAAGAAGCCAGCCACTCAGGTAGCTCTACAGCAGGAGTAACATACAGTATGAACATACATGTATGAACACAATACAGTACAATTACACAAGCACAGCACAAATACTGCACAGAAGAATCATAACACAGCATAGCACAACACAACACAGCAAACAAACACAACATAACACAGTGCAATACAAGCATAAACAAAGCTCAGACAAACAATTCTGTTTTTCAGAATAAGAATCAAGTACATTAGTATACGGAATTTGTGTTCTGCTCTCTAGGCAAGCAACAAGGACATCCATCAGTATACGCACAGTACAAGAAGTACTATAGACACATGATGGTATCAAGATAATAGACAATTGTTTTCTCTTTCCCCCCTCTTAAACATACACAATGTCTCATGATTAAATATACAATAGTTACACAGTGCAACACATGGATCACACTGTGTATACTGTAACTGTACAGTATGTGTATCATTACAGTTCCGTTAATAAACAATAATATTATTGACTGTAAAACCAATACTTCAACCAACAACAGCAGCCCTCCCAACAGGGAAGTGTTCATCATTTACATGTAAATACAATCTATGCTACAGTAATTCTTAGAAAGGCTTGTCATTTCCTTTGTTAATTAATAAGAGTGTCAAATTGCTTGTACAGGGAAGCTGTTTATCAGTTGGCTGTGTGCAATACATGATCATGCTTCAATGGCATCCCGCCTACTCAACCAATAGGAAACAAGCATGCCTGTGCACACACGCACACACACACACAGACACACACACACACACACACTTAATTTGTGGGTTGAAAATCTGAGGAAGGAGTGAGATAAGGAGTCTCAGCGGTTGCAGGAGATCCCTCTGGTGCACAGTCAGTAATGAGTCTCTCAGTAATCCCCTCCTGTAGAATGAGCCGTCTCTCTCACTTCTGCTGCTCTTTGCAAAGGTCACTGCTCCAGAATCTGCTGTCATTAAAGGTAGATGCTCCAAATTCAACGACCAGTAGAGAGGTGCGGTTCAGCGCTCTTGAGCGATTAGTAAATGTGTTACACCTCTTGTAACATTCAGTAAAGGTCTCAGATCTGGTACATCTTCATTCCCTGGGTAGCACCACAATGCTAAAAAAACTGGCCTTTTTGCACAGCCCTGACTCCATGAACTAGAAACAGACAAAATGTGGGTCATCCATTCCCACAAACATATATTGTGGAGCAACGGCCCTGCCTGGTGTGTGTAAGGCATCATATAATGCACTTCATCTCACATTTATAAAGCATCAGCTTTAGTACATACGTGCACACACACCACACAAACACAAACACAAACACCGAATGGGCAGCTGAAAGAATGAGTATGAAGAGAAACAGAATTTGCAAAACAACCTTAAATGGTACATTTAGCCACCCACAGAAATCATTCACATATGCAAGAGTAAGACATAACTTACCTGCTACAGAATAGTATGGGATATCACTGAACCTGACAGATGAGATTAGCTCACGGCTAACCTCAACAAACTCAACTCAGCATAGGCCTAGACATGACTAAACATGACAGCGCATGACAGAAACATGACAGCCCACAAACGCACCAGCAAGACACCATCAGTCTCAAGGTCGCAGGAGTCATCTCGAGAGGATGATGAGACAGGGACGGCTTGTTATTGAGGGCATCATTCTGACCTTTAGCATCCCAGTACTCCATGGCAGTAACAAGAGACACTTAAAACTTGCTGCTCAGCAGAGGAATATTACGGCTTTCATCACTGTGTTTTAGTATTTGTATATGCGTGCAGCTTTCATAAACTCTACTTCATCTCTCTTGCTCTCTCTCTCTCTCTCTCTCTCTCTCTCTCTCTCTCTCTCTCTCACTCTCCACATTCTTTCATGGTAGCGTTAGCTCAGTGGTTTTAGGTCAGCATGGAACAAACAACAGTGAAAAAAAAAAACATAAAAAAAACTCTCTTCCTCCTCCTCCTTCTCCCTATCCACCTCTCTGAAACCGGCTGTCCTGAGAGTGGAACTGCAAAATGGAGTCCCATCTCCCCTGCTGAACACCATGACTCATCGTTTTTTTTTCTCCCCACATGTTCTCAAATTAGGGCACATGCTTCACGGGCAGGCAGAGATGGATCTGCTGAGGCTTTTCTCCTCCTCTCTTTTCTTAAACTCCACATCAATGTACTCCACAGAGAGTCTCTCTCTCTTTCTCTCTCTCTCTCTCTCTCTCTCTCTCTCTCTCTTGTCTCTTTCTCTCTTTTTCTCTCACTCACTTTTTTGCCTAACATTTTTCAATTCTTTATGCTGGAAACTGATCTCATGAAAGAGATTATGCTGGTCTGTGGTTGTCATGGGGATTAGCTTGCACTGCATGGTGTTTAATGAGGGTGGAGACTATCAGAGGCTCATTATGGTTTATAACGAGCGGTTTAGATTTTGGGAGGATACTTCTGCTCACACTCTTCTTTGACAGTTGCGGCTTCGGGCCAGTTAACTTTAATTGGCCAAAGAAAAGAGGACATGTTCAATCATGACAACTCCTTAGAGTTTAATTATTGGTCTTGAGTAACGTCAGCACATATGTGACTCAGTGTGTGTGTGTATGTGTGTGTGTGTGTGTGTGTGTGTGTGTGTGTCTGTGTCTGTGTACCTGTGTAGGCATGGAGGGTGTATTTGTATACTGTATGTTTGGGAACGTGTCATTTATACACAGATTATAAATGTGCACCAGGGGCACTTTTTATGGATGTCGTTGGACACAGAAAGCATGTGCTGTACTACTTCATTTGTCCTCCTTACACAGGCCTTTCAGTCCCCCTCTGCTCCAAATGCAATTGCCTTCCAAGGCAGGCAGAGGAGCAGCCATCCTATCAGCCTCTCAACCGTAATGAACGGAAGAGTTATCTCCTGCTGCCACTCTCCAGGGTTAATGAAGGAATAACAAAAGCCTCCACGCACCCCACACTGAAGGAGTGTCATTCCCCCCTTCATTATTCCTGGGGCTGTTTCACAGCAGATACCGACACTGAATACGGCCTGCTTGCCTGCTGCCTGCTGCAGTATGGAGCGGAGATGCTTTTTCAGGGGTGGGTGGTGGTGGAGGTGGAGGGGTTGGTGGGTTGAACTTGTGGGCCTACATAGCCCCAGCCACAGCTGTTTACTCCATCAAAGCAGGCAGCCAAAGTGAAAACTAATAATGTTGGCTATAAATAGATTCTTGGCTTAAGGTCTTGGACTAGTAAGTTAACTGTACACGAATGTGGCGCTGACTTCCAAGCGCATGCACGCGCACACACACACACACACATGAAAAATAAACAGCAAAATAAACAGCAGTGAATGTCAGAAATAAAAAATGAGTAGAAAATCTAAGTACAAAAAAGTCTAGTTGATGTACATACAGTGCACACATACTGTACACACCCATAGAGGACTGACCAAACACACACACACACACATACACACACACTCTATTCACCTATTGGTTTTGATTATTCTTTTGCAGGCTCCACAGCTAGGGACAGTGATGGGGGTGTACTTTCCATGTATGCAGAACATCTTGGGGGTCATCCTCTTCCTCAGGATGACCTGGCTGGTCGGCATCGGAGGAGTCATGGGAACCTTCATCATCGTCTTCATGTGCTGCTCAACGGTCAGTTAGCATAAGAGCTTTTGGTTGTACAATGTTCTTGCTAGGGATCAGGTGCAGATTGTTTTTTTTTCCTCTGATGCATTATACATTTGATGGATTGTGCCAGGGTTGGCATGAGGCTAATTTACATCTACAGTACCCTGGCGGCAGCCTGACATGGATAAACACAGGAAAAGAGAGAATAGAGAATAGGAGACTAAGAGAGAGAGAAATAGTGAGATACTGAAGAGAGAGAGAGAGAGAGAGAGAGACAGATGGGGAAATAGAAAGACAAATGGAAGTAGAAAGAAAAAAATATAGTTTGAAATAGAAATATAGAAAGATAAAGAGACAGAAAAAAAGAGAGATAACAGGTAGTGTATTATAATATGCACAATTTCACTCCTTTTAACCCCTAGTCATATTCCAATCACCCAAATCCCTTTAAGACTGCCCTTTGGGTGACCAGTGTTGTGTGCACTCTGCTACTTTTTCCACCCCTGCTGTTTGGTCTGTGAAAAAAAACACAGATTGTCTTTGTGGAGAAAAAAGTGCTTTTTACTAATAAGCCAGACCTGAAACCGCCCCTGCAGATATCACTGTTTTTTCCTGTCTCACTCCTCTATTCCCTTCTTTTAGCCCTCTTTCTCCCCTTTGTCATTCTGCTTTTGTTCTCCATCCCTCTAGCACCCCATCTTACCCCCTCACCTCTCCACTACCGCAGCATTGCTGAGGTAAACTGAAAAAGAATATTTAATAGTTGTAGTGATATTTATGTCCTGCGGAGATAAAGAGGATTGCTGTCCCATTTGGAGCTGTCTATAAGCAGTGGTGACAGAAACACAGCTAGCGTTTCAGTACCCTGGACAACAGCCACCACAAAGCCGCAAGGGTTGATTTCTCTTTTTTCTCTCTTCTCACAATGTGCCAGTGGATTGATTGTCGCATATTCTCCTCTCTCTCTCATCTCTTTCTCTCTTTCTCTCTTTTTCTTAACGACATGTTTTTTATACAGTCTGGTTCCCTTGCCCTGAGAGTGGCACTTGCACATTAATTCAGTTTTAGAATCTCATCCCACTGCTATAAATCTTACTTAATTCCCTCAGCACCAAGCTGACCTCTTCTAAAGCTTTGGGGTACATTTGAAATTCATCCACTCAAATTTGTAAAAAACTAATGGTATAATAATAAAATAATCGAGGTCATTGTTTTCTTTCTAATATAGATGCAGACCTGTACATAAAAGTTTTCTATTTGTTCAGATAAGAGAATTTTAATGATTTATTTTTCTACCCCCATTATTACCATTTAAAGTATCCTCTTTATTGTTAATTTCATTTATTTTTTTAGCTTCTGAACCATTCAGCATTCTAATGGTTATGCTAATAAACAATCCAACATGCTAATGGATATGCTTATAATCTTCTATATCAGCAAAAGTAGATGCAAATTACCTCACATTAGGCCCTGATATGGAGTGTGAAGTGCAGAGATATGACTCATATTGTACGTGTCCTTCATCTTTATATGAAATGATTGTGTCAAACATTCAGTTTGATTTAGGATAAGTTACTCCCTTATAGTCTTTGGCTACAAATTTTAAGCATTTGTGTGGACCTAACACAAGTGCACTCAAGACAAATAAGTTAAGGACTAAACTGGCTAGGCTACAGTTCTCTGCAGATGAAACTAATGAAATCATTCGTGTTAATGCACTGTAACTTCTATGTATTATCTCTCCTCTTTCAGACCATGTTAACAGCGATCTCAATGAGTGCTATAGCCACAAATGGAGTAGTACCGGGTAAGTAGTGTGTGTGTGTGTGTGTGTGTGTGTGTTTTTGTGTGTAAACTAGAGCATGTGTGTGTATTCCTGTACTCCCTCAGGGGAACAGAACGTTTCTGGGTGCATTGTTATTGTTCTTTCCAGACGGTTAGCTTTGGATCCCCCAGATGAGGCTAGCTGTGTTCTCTGTGGTCCTCTGAGGCCTGCTCTCACTGGTGCAGAGTTGGTGTGTGCTAACCTTGACCTCCAGCTCGCACCCACCTGCTTCTCTAGACAGCACTGCAGAGTTCATTACCTCACTGTCTCAGGGCCAATATTGACCCAGAAAATCCATCACCAAGACAATCCAAGTTCAATATCATTGCCATTAAAGTGAAAATCCAGAGCATTTCAGTGAAATTTGATAAAAAAAAAAAAAAAACTCAATAGAAACTGAATGTGGCAGAGAAAAATAAAACTGAAAATGAGTTTCTGTGCCATTTTAAAATAATAAAGTCTCAATTGTAAGTCAAATAAAATCTTATTCTTATTCTTTTAGCAACAGCACTCAGGGGCCTCTCGACAACAGGCCTATGGGTGGAAATTCTCCAGATTTTGACTTTATAATGGTCTTTGTTGGAACATATCATCACCTTGCCTGTCACCTTTTGGCATAAAATGTTGTCTTTACCCAAATCATCCAAAAAAAAAAAAGCTGCTTTTTGTCATTCCTGAAAAACCAAGAAAAAAAGACATTTATTTTAGCAAGATGACAATATGTAGCCTGCCAAAACAGTCTGTCTGGGTTGGGTCAGATGAGCTACTTTGTCCAAACATCACTTTACTTGAAACCTGACAACTCTTTTTACTTTATCAAAAAATGTAATGCTGTCAATAACATCTGTTTATATATAATATTTAATCTTGCACGCTCCCGTCTGTATGTTTGACTTTCAGCTGGTGGGTCCTACTACATGATCTCTCGTTCACTGGGCCCTGAGTTTGGGGGTGCTGTGGGGATTTGCTTCTACCTGGGCACTACCTTTGCCGGGGCCATGTACATCCTGGGCTGCATTGAGATTCTGCTGGTAAACAACTCAGTTGGCTGTGCACATTTTTGCTATATTGGCTCGATTCACAGCTTAACCAACGGATGATACAGCGTGTTTGTTTCTTGCCACCCTCTGTTTCACTTCTCTCTGTTTCTCACCCATCCTTCTCCCTTCAACACCTCCCTCCATCTCTGGCACTCACAATTCTCTTACCCCCACTGACCCAACCCCCCCCCCCCCCCCCCCCCCCCCCCCACACACACACATCTCCATCTCTCTATCCTTTTTTCTTTTTCTCTCTATCTCTCACCCTTATCTCTCCTTTCAACACCTCCCTCCATCTCTGGCACTCGCAATTCTCTTACCCCCACTCATTTTTCTTCCACCTTCCCCCTCTTTCACACTTCATCTTCCTTTCTTTCTCTTATCCTCCCTTTGATTCTCTATCTTTTTCTCACATGTTTTCTCCTTCCTCTCTCTTTAATTTCTCTCTTTAATTCTATCTCTCTCACCATTCCTTTATTCTTCTGTCTCTCTCACACATTCTTACACATTCTTACACATTCTCTCCCTCTTTCTGCCTTCTCTTTCTCTCTTTTGCCATCCCTTTATCATTCCCTATGTGTCTCTCTGTCTCTCTTTGACTCTGTCTTTCTTCTCTCTCTCACACACACACACACACACACACACACACATTCTCTTTCTCCCTCTCAGTTTTTCTCACATGTGGTATTTTGCTCCCCCTTCCCTTCTGCAGATATACATTGTGCCATCGGCGGCCATCTTTAAGATGGAGGGCTTGGAGGGTCCTGAGGCTGAGGCAGCGTTGCTGAACAACATGCGCGTGTATGGCACCATCGTCCTCTCCTTCATGTCTCTCGTGGTGTTCGTTGGCGTGAAATACGTCAACAAGCTCGCCCTCGTCTTCCTTGCCTGTGTGATCTTCTCCATCCTCGCTGTCTACGCGGGAGTCATCAAGTCCTCTTTTGACCCGCCTTTCTTCCCGTAGGTGTTTTGGTGTAACTTTCGGTGTTAGCTGCTGTTACAAAGCTGTTGTGCTGAAGTGATAATTTAACTTTCAGAACTAAAAGCATGACTCATTCACCACCTCTCTTCTGACTTCTTTTACAGAGTGTGTGTGTTGGGTAACCGGTCTCTGCTGTCAAAGGGTATTGATGTGTGTGCCAAAACTATTGAGCAGGGCAATGCCACTGTCACTACCAAGCTCTGGAGAATGTTTTGTGACTCAGAATTCCTGAATGCCACCTGTGATGAGTACTTCACCAACAACAACATCTCTATAATCCAGGGCATCCCTGGGGTCACCAGCGGCATTCTAGCAGGTAGGATGGGATATTGGAAAGAAGGATTCTTTCAATATTCTTATGGAATAATTTCACATACTGTAGCTACAGCTACTAATGTTATTGCTACTACTTCTACTATTAATATTAAATTACTATTGTTTACTTTTTTAAAAAAGTTACAAAAAACACAACAGCAAAATAAGACGGGATTAAGTTAATTAGAGGTTTGAAGCAGTACAGTATATATAAATTCCATAAAGCTATTACATGTAAAATTCTATACCAAAGTAATCAGATTCATCTGAACACGCAATTAGATTAGATGTTTGCAGGTGTTATGATTGTCAACACCAATCACAGTAATTCTGACAAAATCAATGTAAATTCAGTTAACTGTGTATTCTGAGTTCAAAATGCTATAAAAACAACAGTAATGATCGGCTTTAATGTGCTAATATATTACTTTACGCCCCCTGTCTATACAGTAGTTTATCTCCCAGGTACAGTTATCTTTTTCAATGTCTCTCATTATCGCACTCACTTTCTTCAGAGAATATTTTTGGGACTTACCTGGAGAAGGGAGATCTCGTTGAGAAGCGTGGCGTTCCTTCATATTCTGACAGCGACTCTCCTATGACAAACCTCAACCGTTATGTGCAGGCTGACATTACCACCTTCTGGACCTTGCTGGTCGGCATCTACTTTCCCTCCGTCACAGGTCAGTAGACACCAAGGCACTACGTGTTTAATAATAATGATGATAATGATGATGATGATTACTATGATGATAACGAGAATGGAGATGATGATGATTACGATGATGATGATGGTGGTGGCAGTTCTTGTAATTTATGGTAGTAGGCCTACTGAATTTTCAGTGAAGCTGTGTGTGTGTGTGTGTGTGTGTGTGTAAGAGAGAGAGAGAGAGAGAGAGAAGAGAGACTATATATGAACTGATAGTGATTTGGATATAGAGCATGTTGAGCTAGTTTGACTTAACCACAGTCAAAAACAGTGCTATGGGCTTTTGACTGACCCAGACACTCTGGGCAGAAGTGATGACAGCGTGGAAATGTGGAGCTTTGGGGGGAAGTGAAGGGAACAGATTCTGCCAGCACCACATCAGCAGAAAGCACAGGATTACACTGTACTACACCACCTCACAACCTCTGGCCCTGCCTTTCTCTCTCTCACACTCCCTCTCTCTTCCTCTCTTTCTCTTTCTCTCATTCTCTCACCCTCTCTTTCTTTCATACACGTATACATAGAAACAAATGCGAGACAATAATGTTGTTGATCTGGTGGTGTGGCTACGGGGCATTGACTTAGCCTGCTATGTATGTGTGTAGGTGATACAGACTTACTTGAAGGTCAGTGTCACTGGATCGTGTTCACTCAGCCAGGGGTTTATCAAAACACTTATCGACCAGTATCAACAAAGCCTCTGTGTGTTATCCTCTCTCTCTCCCCCTCTATCTCTTTATTGGTCTCTCACTCTATCTCTGTTCATCCCTCTCTCCTTACTCTCTTTCTCTAAACACGGTCTCTTTAGCATTAGATTAGATATACTTTATTGATCCCCAAGGGGGAAATTCAAGATGGTGGAGTCACCTTGGCTGCCATTCGCACGGCGCCAGTAGCAAGCATGCACGATTGACAACACATTCAAAAGATTGTTTTCTCTTTCTTCTGTTATCTAGTATCCAGTTTGGGCGAATAAGTACTGTGAATGTGTTCAACAGGTATCATGGCTGGCTCCAACCGCTCCGGAGACCTGAGGGATGCTCAGAAGTCCATCCCCATTGGAACCATCTTGGCCATCACCACCACCTCAATCATCTGTATCCTTTAGTGTCCTTCTGCAAGCATATAGTCTGGTGGACCAGACTCTCTCACTTTGCTTCACTTTGTGCACAGAGTTTGGACTCTCTCAATAGGAACACGCTGACTTTCTGGTGGGTGGGTTAGGGTGAAGTGACTTTAATTCAGTGGTCTTCAATGGGCAGTTGGACCAGTGGCTCTTACTGGTCCGGATGTAAACACAGTCCCTTGCTGAATTTCAGTGTCCTCTTTTACCCAAAAACTCTAAAGTTTGAACTGGTATGAAGCAGCCAAGTAAGAGGTCAATATTAGCCAAATTACTCAGAGGTTCAGGTCGTGAATTGGGATTCAACCATTATTGCGATAACTTTGCATTATGAAATCCAAGGAAGGTTTTCATACAGGTGTATCACTAACTGTGCTGTGTTTGTCTGCTCCAAGTATAGGGAGCAGACTAACAACAGGGGCAGCCATGGCCAACAGATTTAAGCTTAGGCTTAAAACCAAAGGTTTGCAGGTTCAGTCTAGTGGACCTCGGCTGAGGTGCCCTGGAGCAAGGCACCTAACCCCTCACTGCTCCCTGGGTACTGCACTGTAACAGGCAGCCCATTACTCATGGTTAGTGTGTGATTCACTTCGCTGTGTGTTGCCTGTGCGCTGTGTATTTCACTACATGCTTTCACTTTTACTATCAAGATTGGGATTAATTCAAAGATCAAATGTTCCTCATATGATCAAAAGGGTATAGGCTATACGCATGCCTAGTGTTTAGCCCTATGTTCCTAGGTCAGTCCTTAACCCAATGCTTCAGATATCTCCTGTGTGATCTTGTTTGGGGCCTGTGTGGAAGGCATTGTGCTGAGAGACAAGTGAGTACATCAGAAAATCTAATAGATTAGAAAGATTCAGTGAAAGGATCATTTGTGCTCAAGCCTATTAGCCCACAAACCAGAACCACAGAATCAGCAGCAAGTCCAGGGCCCTTTCAATTGACTGAATCCAAGAATAATACACAGGAGCACTCAGTATTAATTATAAGGTTTTTTTACTGAATGCAAAATATATTGACTGAAGTGGCTAAGGACTTGTTGCTGAAAGGTATTATTATTTAATTAGCGTATCCACTGTAGGTAATAATGTATGCTATGCATGGTTAAGTATGTAAATGGATATGTGTTGTACTGTATGTACTGTAGATGCTGACCAGCTCCATTCCTGTTGTTACAGGTTTGGGGAAGGTGTCAAAGGGAATCTTGTCATTGGCACATTAGCCTGGCCGTCACCATGGGTTATCGTGTTCGGCTCTTTTTTCTCGACCTGTGGGGCGGGACTTCAGAGTCTTACAGGAGCGCCACGTCTGATGCAGGCCATTGCCCGAGATAGCATTATACCCTTCCTCAGGGTAAGTATAGTGTGTATGTGTGGTTATTACTGATATTATCCAGTATCACTACCCTGAGATTAATTCCTTTTTAATGGTGCATAGTGACTGTACATAACTGATGAAAAATACAGTGATGGTAGCTACCTTATGACATATTAGAAGACCCTTTTAAATATTGTTTTTACATACAATAAAAAAAGTTAATGATGCGTTGAAGTTTAATTAAAAAAGGAAGGAATAGAGAGAACAGAAACCACACTTTATCAAAGGATACATTAATGCTCTGGTCACCAGCTGTGTGCTTTTAGCAGCCCAGATTGTCCACCTTCCTGTTGTAGCGTCAAGGTGACAACAACATGTCGTCCACGCTGAACCTGACACCACTGTTTAAGCACTGCCCGCTGTGACGGCTTTGTTGTTGTGCGGCAGGTGTTTGGCCATGGCAAGGCCAACGGAGAGCCCACCTGGGCCCTGCTTCTCACCGCCAGTATCTGTGAGATCGGCATCATCATCGCCTCTCTGGATGCCGTTGCTCCCATTCTCTCCATGTGAGTGACTACAATTCTGTTCAATTCAGTTCACTTGATTGTTATTTATAGCATTGTTACACCATTGTCTATAGTCTCAAACTGCCTCAGACCAACAATAGTCATTGGCTGTCAGTGACTGCAACACATCAGCCTTTGCTAACTGCTATGCTGTGATTTTGCTGTGTTATGCTGTCTATAAACTACAGTTTTTTATGCAAGCAAAAAAAAGACAATACTAAATACTGACTGCACACAAAGAATTTGCATTTGTGTGTTACTACCATTCAGCTAAAGTACATTTATTTCTTCACAGAAAAATGTTGTCTTGGCAGAATTTTTTTTCTAAAATGGCTAAAAATGTCTTTTTGTGGCATTGAAGAAAATAAATGTATTTGCATGAAGTCTTTCCAATGTATTAACCTCAGTTAATAATCCAAAAATTAATAATAAAAATGTGTCATGTGGGTCATGATTACTTGTGTGCCCCCTGACACAGAGTATTCAATCCTGTGAGCCTGTGACTCACAAAGAACTCTAAACACAAAGATCAACAATCACTTTTGTTTTTGTTTTTGTTGAGGGCACAGGCTTCGTTGTCTTCGTTGTATGACTTAACCCCAAAAAAAATCTAACAAAAGGTTTCTCAGTGGTTTACATTAGTATCAGATGTACTTAAAGGTTTCATTCCATCGTATTTTCATTAATTTTGTGGTGGTCTCTTGTCTAAAATAATGTCATGAGAGTTGGTTTCGACAAAAACATATGCTGTGGTTTTTTTTTGTACGGCTTTTCCGATTCGCTAATTTTTCCTGGCAGTTTTCTATCACAGGCGAATACAGACTACAGGGGTAGGAGAACATTTTGAAGTTGAGCATAGAAGTACAACTTGGGCTGACCTATGGTAATGTAAAAACATCAAGTCTTAAACGGTTTATTTTGGAAGGAGACCTTTAAAAACATACTAAAAGTTTACCAAAGTTTGACTTCCGGAAAGGCCTGATTTTCAAGATGGCCCTTAAAATTATTGTTACCTTAAAATGACCAGGAATAGTGGTGTCTGATACATGTTTTGACCATGTAATATTCAAGTTAACATATTTACTTGATAGATTAGTGATTATAAGTGCAATTTAATATTAAAGAAATTCATTAGAACTGTGTGGCACTGTAAAGTTAGTCATGACAGGGCCGACATGTGTAGGCTCAGTACCGCTTTTTTGTGTGTGTTTTTTTATTTTTTATTTTTTTATTTCTCAACATTTTATATATTTTTAAGTATTTTATTAACATTTTGATTCTATTTGTTATTCCTTTTTAACATTTTTTTTAATGTGTTTTATTTACAGTTTTATTCAAATGTGGAATGGAAACATTGTTTCTGTTTCATTCTTTTTTTTTTTCTCTGAACTTCACAAGCTTTGCTAGTCATCACATTCTTCCTTCCATAGAGGTTTAACCTGCATTATGACAATAGCAAAAATATGATTTGTGTTGTTTTTTCAGCTTCAAAATTTAAAAAAAGTTTTTCAAAAGTTTTTTAATTTATTTTCAGTTTTAGAAGTTTGTTGCCTGTAGGCAACATTGTACCATAATGGGAAAAAAAAATCATATTTGTTCTAATCATACAAGAAAGTGGATCATATTTCTTATAAACATGTATTTATTTAACAAAACAATTATCTTAAAGGAGTCAAAGAACATTTTTTTTGACCACCAGAAACTGTTCTTTAAGGCTCAATAATAGCATGCAAGTTTGTGTGTCTGAAAGTGACCCAGGAACACTGCTAGCACATTGTTTACATGCACATTTAAAAGGCTTAGAATGAAAATATTCGTATTTCCCGCTCCTCCTGGCAAATTAATGACACAACAGGGGATTGGAACAGAGATGTTTCCAAACAATCTTTCAATCTTTGGTTGGACCATGCAAATATAGGAGGTGTATCTTAGCAAAATTACGTGTCATCGCACCTCTTTTCAGATTGGCATGTTTCAACGTGGTAAAAACTAGTTTGAAATTTACATGTCGAATGAGGTTGGAGACGGTGTTGAAGTTTTGGTATGGTCCATTGGATACCTTAAAGGGATTATCCAGAGTGAATCAACCCGTAGCTCTGTTGACTGAGGCTGTCGAATGGTGTCTATAGGTATCAGAATGACAGCAGTAGGTACAACGTAGACCGAATTCACAAACTGGCCGCTAACGCTAAGCATATTGGGCATATGAAAACAAAAATGACATGGGACTATATCCTGGGATTCTAATGGGACTCCTTTATTACTTTATTTACCAAAATTTTCTTGTAATGTGTATCTAATGGAATAATAGTGGACTACTCACCATCTGAGAGACTGAAAACCTGCCCTAGGCAGTTGGGTTAGCCCCTTGAGCCGTCGGAACTGCCCAAGGTTTCTTCCTTTACCATAACAAGTAAAAACAAAAAACGCTGCTAGGGAGTTTTTCCTTGCCCCTGTTGCTCATTGGGCCTCTTGTGTTAAGCGCTTTGTGACATGCCTTTTGTAAAAATGTGCTATATAAATAAAATTGAATTGAATTGAATTGAACCATTGCCTCCAGGCAACATTGTACTGTTGGAATAGTCATAAATGTAACTTATTTTTGACTTTTTGTCAGCAAAGTGAAGACAACGCTTGAAGGCCTCCCAGTGGTGCAAGGACATGGTGTTTCTACACACTCTTCTCTTGTTGCAGTCTGCCAGGACATGCGGGTTCCTGGCAGCCCGAAAATTGACATAAAACATATGTCAAAGAATTGTTCAATTTCCTCAGCAGTGACTTAATTATTTGGTTGGGTCACACTGAATGGCATACAAGTTAGACTGCTCAACAATGTTGAGACAGGCGGCCCTTCCTACTGTCAGACTGCGGGAAAATAAATGTGAGGGAAAATAAAGATGTGGAGAGGGAACTGGGTGTTGTATGTATGTACAAAATTTATGTAGAGAATGCATAACTACATTATTCAAATTGAAATCATTTTATTTTGGAGCGGTGAATTAGCAGGCCTCTGTTTGGACTAATTTACTGTAAGTAAATAAATAAATAAACTGCCTATCCAATTTAACATTTAGGCATTAACTTGTACACTGGTTGTCATGTCTGTCTTTTAGGTGGCCTATTTGTTCATAAACATGCTGAGCATGAGTTACATAGGAACGACCCAATTTTTACAAAACTGCATGAAAACGGCATACCCAAATTTAAAGCTTGATAGTTCCTACATAGTTTGAGACTCAGGGATGTACCTTATACCATTGGAAGGCCACACCCTCAAGTATTTTCTGGAAGAATATACTGTGACATACTGACACAGAGTTATAGAGGTTTTGCATTATGGAGTTTTTTTTCTGCTCAGTTAAAATGTCTATAAACTAACTAAGATATGAAGGTACCATCCTTGTAACATCACCAAATCAATAAATCTAGGCCCTAATCCCATTTCTCACCTTGCTACACTAAAATTTCACCACACTAAAAAGTCAAAAGACCAAAAATATGACTTTTCACAACAATTTTTGTAAAGACGTGTCCATGTGTCCCATATAGAAACTCCCATAGGGACTTTTGGTAACCGAGAGTGCCTACCGACATTAAAAAGTTTATCACTTGAAAACCCCTTTACCTAGAAACATAATATGGTTTCAAATGAAAGCTAAGACCCTGGGCTTTCATGTCTGTTTGCTTGAGTTGAAGTTACTCCTTCTGGCATTGAATGACAGAGCCAGGCATAACCAGTGTTGGGAAAGTTACTTTGGAAATGTAATGTGTTACAGTTACAAGTTACTCTATCTAAAATGTAATAGTAGTGTAACTATTTCAATTACTTTAACAAAGTAATGTAACTAATTACATTTGATTACTTTTTAATTACTTTCCCACATTTTGAATGAATTTTGTCAGCTTTTAATCATTTCAGTTTTTAAAACCGTGGATTACCCTTTAAGTATTAATCAACACTGACTGCTGTAAAGATCCCTACAAACTCCTTAGACTTTAGTGCATTAACTAGAAGTTTTCTATTTTGTGTGATTGCTAGCGCATTTTTACTTTCTGCAATGGGCTAAACCAGGGGTTGCCAACCTGCAGTCCTGGACAGCAAGCAGAAATTTGTTAATTTCGCTGTCAAAATGGCAGGGAATAAATGCGAAGCAACACAGGACACAGGACGTTTGAAACTGGGGAGTTTGAGGTGCCATGGCTCAGCGGGCTAAGGCGTTGTGCCATGACTCCGGCAACCCAGATTCGAATCCGACCTGTGGTCCTTTGCCGATCCTGCCCCATCTCTCTCTCCCGTTCATTTCCTGGCTGTCTCTTCACTATCACTATCCAAATAAAAGGCAAAAGCCCCCCAAAAATATATAAAGAAATGGGGGAGTTTATAGTTTTTTGTTGAACGTAAAGGCAAATCATTCAGCCTTACATGGTGGGTGGGTGTGGGTGAGAGAAAGGGGGGTGATATTAATGTGTGCCCATGTATGATGTGGCCCTTGCGGTAACACAGTAAAAATGTGGCTCTTGGGTCTCTGACTGGTTGACCACCCCTGGGCAAGGCCAACACTGAGCTTCTATCTGACATTGCAGTCATCATCACAAGTGCAGACATGCAGTTCAAACATGACAACAAATGTTTCACTGTGGAAGGTAATGTAACTTGAAATGTAATCCTGAACATTTCCTTAATGTAACTGTAATTCAATTACACAGTTTTTCAATGTAACTGTAACTTATTACTGTTACTTTTATTTTGTAATTAAATTACGTAATTTTGTTACATGTAACTAGTTACTCCCCAACACTGGGCATAACCATAGAAAACACAAAAAAAACGGTGGGGGGTGTCCCACTGTTGGGACGGTGTTCATTAAGAGGTTAATCGCTTACATCAATTTCACCCCAAAACAAAGACAAAACTCTACAACAATCTCACAAAATCATGTACTCCATCAGTGTGTAAGCATGTCAGACAAGTCCAATGGACTCATGAAGCCATAAACATGGAGTGAAACAACAAGATTCCTTGGCTAAGTCAAACTAATAATTACAACTTTATAGGATTAGGGCTCACCAGACTAATATAACAAAATGTAATGTAAATACAGATGATGACATACATCAATGCCATTTCATCAAACAAACATTAAAGTATTAGTTTATGTAGTCTAGCACTGTAAGTTGATGTTATTATTATGATGCTGATATGGTTGCAGTGCAAGCCTACATCAAATGCATCTGTGTTTATCAGATTCATGTGTTTAGTGTAAGCACAGCACAAGGATAATAATTGGTGCAGTTGGTAAACATGTCCTTAGATAAGAGCTGATGTTTTTGTTGCCAGTGTGTAAACACTTTGTCCTCACTAAAGCTTTCTGTGCTTATTCAGAGAACACAGAGAATCTCATGTGGTCTGGGTTTGTTGCTTGTCTTCAACCATCAGATGTAGTTTAAGATGACTTAGACCTGCAATATGGATGTACTGTATGTAGTTCAGTGTTTGTAATACCACATTTATTTTTTACCTCAACTTAACTACACCAGGACAGATTTTTTTTGTTTATGTTTGTTCTGTGTCAGTTTTCCATCCACTCTCAAAGCTGAGTTATTAAATAAGTTTGTCTGTGTGTGTTTGCAGGTTTTTCCTGATGTGCTACATGTTTGTGAATCTGGCCTGTGCTCTGCAGACCCTCTTGAGGACGCCAAACTGGAGGCCTCGCTTCAAATTCTATCACTGGTCTGCCCCTCTCCTACCGCAATCTCACTGTCTTTCACATGTCTCTGGCATAATCAAAAGTTGCCCAGCACACTCTCTGCTCTACAACCATGTGTTTTGCTAGTGCTTCACAATTCAGCCCAGTGGGGAGCTGGTTAAACTGATGAAGTGCATTTTGAATGAAGTAGCTATTGATTTTCATATGTTTAAGTGTCGCACAACAGTCTTCTAATATGGTTTGTATTTACATAGACCATCACTAATCTGTAAATCATAATGATGAAACAAACAGTGAATCTCATCTGTGTGCAATCAATAAATTATTGGGCCAGACTGAAATTTCAGACTGAAATTTCAGACTTTTTTTTAAAGATGAATTCTCTCTATCTTCCTTTCTTTCTCTCCCTCCTTCTTACTGCAGGGCTCTGTCCTTCCTCGGCATGAGTTTATGTCTGACGCTCATGTTCCTCTGCTCTTGGTACTATGCCCTAGTTGCCATGGTGATTGCTGGATGCATCTACAAATATATTGAGTTCTGTGGGTGAGTGTCCTCAAAGTAGACTACTAGACCTCAGATATGTCCATTGCTTCAAAAAATATTTTAACAAACTGAATTGCCTTTTTTCAGCTCACCTGAGCAATGGTGGTTAAGTGAAGATGATGTTTTGAGTTTAGCTGTAATCTGAGTGGCACCCCTTGAAGTGGTATTGTGTGCAGTGACTCTCATCTGGAGTCGAGTGCCCTCAAACTGTCAGAACAGTCAGTGCTGTCGAGTTTGACAAATATAGGAACTTGTGATTTGGGCAAATATCTGTGAAATGTTATTGTGTGAGTGGGAAGTTGTTTTACCCTGCACGGCAGGCACAAGAGGACTGCTTCATGGTGCATAACTAAGCCAACTGTGTGCGTGTGTGTGTGTGTGTGTGTGTGTGTGTGTGTGTGGTAGCCATAGCAACTAGAACTCCTCCGAGTGGGGATGTGGAGCACATATGCAGTGCTGAATTAGTCCACTGTGCTCTTGTGATAGCCTTGTTAGCTAGTCATGAATACTCTGGCTCTGTGGTCGATTGTGCTACTACTGTCTCCACTGATTGTGATATCTATGGTGAGTGATCATGTGGTGGTGCGTTCTCTTACAGAGCTGAGAAAGAGTGGGGTGATGGGATTCGCGGCATCTCTTTAAGTGCTGCCCGCTTTGCCCTAATGCGACTGGAGGAGGGACCCCCGCACACCAAGAACTGGAGGTGACAGCACAATAATACTTAATGGCAACTTTACTTCACTTTCCTGAACTGTTGTTTGTCTCCTTCACCAAGAAATACTTGTTGGCATTATTTATACAATATAGCATAGCTTTCTGTTGCTGTAGTGTAGGTGCATTCATCTGTAGTATGGCTCAAAGGTCTCTTTCACTGTCAACATCCATCTTACCTCTGCATTTCAACCCAGGCCCCAGATTCTGGTCTTGGTTGGCGTGGACGCAGAGCAGAATGTGGAGCAGCCTCGTCTGCTTTCCCTGACCAATCAGCTGAAGGCCGGTAAAGGTCTGACCATCGTTGGGACGTCCGTTGATGGCACCTACCTGAACAACCATCTCCAGGCTCAGAAGGCCGAGCAGGTGAGTGTGGAGCCCTGCGCTGGCGAGTAACGACAATGCCCCCGTCACTCTTTTATCTCCCACATTAGGCCCAGTTAGCAGAGAATGATGAAAGCTTGAATGGAGATTCATTTCAGATAAAGGCTCCCAAATGCCCACTTGCCTGCCAAACTTGAAAGTAGGCCTATGGATATTGCCTTATCAATCACTCTTGCTAATTTGTCTCTAAGAGCACATTGCAATTGAATTAAATGACATTCAACCTTACTTTAATTGAATGTGACTCCTTCCTCTCCTCTCTCTGTCCTCTTTCCCTCCCACTTATCCTTCCCCCTTCCCCCCTTTATAAAACTCTTTTGCTATCTGCACTCCTCCCTCTGTCCTCTTCCACTCAACTCTACTGTGTCTCTGCTTGGTGCTTGGCAGTCCCTAAAGAAACTGATGGAGAGTGAGAGGGTGAAGGGCTTCTACCAAGTGGTCATCTCCTCCAATCTGCGTGATGCCACCTCTCACCTGATTCAAGCCAGCGGGCTGGGCGGCCTGCGCCACAACACTGTGCTGGTCAGCTGGCCCCGCAACTGGAAGCAGGCTGAGGAACACCATCGCATGAAGAACTTCATCGGTGAGTCTGAAGGGCAATGGACCAATGGAAAAGGAATGAATGACTATGGATGATGTCTCTGCTGTGTAATCTGTCTGCATATGTTATCAAAGACATTTTTTTTACATATTTTACACACAAGGTACAATACACAGTGAAAAGCTCTAATAGTTTGCATTCATGACATCCAGTGCATTGCAATATATTGCACATATCTTTTCCACTGTATTACAAATTACAATTTGTATAGTAAATATTATACTGCAGTGTGTTGTAGAATACTAAATATTATGGTGTGATTACAATACAGTGTGTAACCTAAATCTAAGAGTGCAGTTATTGATGCAGTGTGTGTGTGTGTGTTTGTTTTACAGAGATTGTACGGGAGACTACTGCAGGACACTTTGCTCTTCTAGTTCCCAAGAACATTTCGGCTTACCCATCCAATGGCGAGCGCTTCACTGAGGGCCACATTGATGTGTGGTGGATTGTGCATGATGGAGGCATGCTAATGCTTCTGCCATTCCTGCTGCGGCAACATAAGGTAGAGTCTCATGGCACAGGGACTTCATAGCAATGAAGACTGAATGCAGAGTCCGTCTGAAATGAATTACATATATAGTTGGCATTAGCCAGCTCTTACCAGCTCTTCCTGTTTTTGTTTGTGTCCAAGCTGCTGAGAACAATATGTCTTAGTCATCTGGACTTTCTAATTAGCTTCTAATTCTAAAGTCAACTTTCTTCCTTAGCTTCCCGTTTTGTGTTGACTATTTTTAGAAGGGATGGGTCTAACTGGTGACTAACAGTATGTCTAATTGTATATATCAAGTATATGGAGGAATTCATTGTAAATTGACTGATTGCATTGTTTGTTTGTTTTTTCTTGCTCACCTGTCAGGTGTGGAGGAAGTGTAAGATGCGCATCTTCACCGTGGCCCAGATGGACGACAACAGCATCCAGATGAAGAAAGACCTCATCACCTTCCTGTATCACCTGCGACTGGACGCCGAAGTTGAGGTGGTGGAGATGGTGAGTGACCCAGCCATAGTGTCCCCCCTCAACCCATCCTTACCTCAGGGCTTACCTCCCGTAGCACTCCCTAACCCCGTGCATTTGTCATTATCAATACAAAACAACACAGTAATGCAGGATTCAAGGATTCAAGGAAAATGCAAAGCAATGTTTTATATAAATAAATAAATAAACATAAACATGGGAATCTATTGGTAAATATTTGCCAAGGTAATCATCAGAATATTTTTGCTATAGTAAAGAACCCCTATACTGTAGGCATCATTGGGGTCACTCGCTTTGGTGTCCCAGTAAGAAAGTCGCTGTTTGATAACCTCCATTTGTTTCCCACCTGCAGCATGACAGCGATATTTCGGCCTACACCTATGAGAAGACCCTAGTGATGGAGCAGAGGTCACAGATCCTGAAAGAGATGCATCTCACTAAGAATGAGCGTGAGAGAGAGGTACAGAGAAACAGTTACAAAAGAAGAAAACAATCGTGTGTCATTAAAGTGTTACAGAAAGATGCAATGCTATCAATAGTTCAAGAGATTGTCAGTCCAAGGACAATCAATTGCAAAAGGTATATTTTATTCAAGTACACAAGGGTACACAATATATCAGTCAGAAATATCTGCATAATGAGGAAAAAGCAATTAAAGTTGAATATTGTTACAACTATTGTTACTAGTAAAGTACTAATTTTTAAAGCATGCATATGGACTAAATGGAATATTGTAGATTACATGCTCAGTGAAGGCGTAAATGCTTAATTGCCAAATCATTATTCAAAATAATCATTCAGAAATTGTGATTACTTTAGCTAAATGTACTGGTTGCACGACAAATCTAATCAGACTGAAATGGAAAGAATCATCATTTATTGTGTTTGGATTTCAAGAAGATTAACAATTTACATGACAGCTGATTTAGAATAAACCGGACAATCAGAAGCATATTGTTGATGGCTTTTTGCCTTTATTCAGATGATAAAACATTAGTGACTGCCAGGAAGTAGGGGAGAGAGACAGGAAAAGATTGGCAAATGGATTTGATTCCCTGGGTTCCTGGTATAGGCACCTATGCAGGCCAGGGCCATGGTGCTCTAAAGGCTGAATTTTAGATTTTTTTTAATGTAATGTTTTGTGTTTCTATCCACAGATCCAGAGCATCACAGACGTGTCCCGTGGTTCCATCCGTCGGAAGCATCCCACCACCCTGCGAAGCCAGCAGAGCACTGGCGAGGAGCCGGCCTCAGCCAGCGGCGAGGGCAAGCCGGAGGAGGAGGTACTGCCACCCCCCTCAGCCCTCATCTGCCTGTCCCCTATACACACACACACACACACACACACACTGTTTGTGTCATACACACTCTACATGTGTCTGTCTCTGTCTCTCTGGTCCATGTGTGTTTGGTTTCTCACGTCTCACGCCTGCTCTTCAGCTGTTTTGTGCAGGTGGTTACTCTCACTGAGACGGAAAGGGACAGCAGCATCTCTCACCTGCACTTCCGCGCCTGCTCGCTCTTGCTGTCTCTTTCTCTTCTGGGCTCTCTACATCCCTCCATTTATGTTTGTTTTCTTCTCTATTTTCCCTCTGTCACTGTCTCTCTCTCTTTTCTTATGTCTACAGATAAGCATCACATGCTCATCTGAGGCTTTCTTGCCGCCATTGTGGCTTTGAAACCTGTTCATCCCTTTCACTGAATTACAATATTTTCTCTCTCATTCTCTTTCTTGCTTTTAATTTTCTGTTTTGTTTAGTTTGTTTTTCATTTGTTTACAAGTTGTTATGAGGATGGGATTGACCGTGTTTTTGTTCCCTCCCTTCCGGCTCCCCCTCGCTCCCTCGCTCTTGCACCTTTCTCAGTCTCTCCGTGTTTCCCGTGCGCGACAGGTGCAGCTCCTCCAGGGTAAGAACGCCACTCCGACCCCCACGTCCCCGACCTCCCCCACCGTGCCCACCCCGGGTTCCACCACACCTGGGGAGGAGGTGCAGATGACCTGGACGGACGAGGTAGACAAGAGCAAGAACCCGGCTGTGGCCCATCCTGACAATATCAAGGATATGTTTAACATGAAACCGTAAGTCTTAGCAGACTCAATGCACTAATCCAACACTAGTCATATGTACCCTGTGAACTAGGATCATGTTTCTCAATAAATGATTATAAGAGTCCGTAGATAAGTAGGAAAGGACATGACATCTGTCTGTAGATCTTTAGAACTGATAATAATAATGGATTTTTATAACAAGCCCTCAATTGCACTCAATGCTCTTAACACAACTGATAGATCTTAATGTAGCTATATAAAATAGAAGGGCCTCAAATTGGAACACCTCTTGAGCAGACATATAAATACGGGAGACTTGATTAGACGTATCTGGTGCCATTAGTAGAGAGACAGCGGAGAGATCTGCTGCAAGCTAACTATAATGTCTGAGTGTCAGGTTGTGGTTTGTACCTCAGTGCTCAGTGTAAAAACCTGTGTGTTTTGTTGCCATTCTCTCCCACCCATGCAACAGTGAGTGGGAGAATCTGTGAGTATCTTGTTATGTTTTTGCTCATGCTTTGCATTTTGCATGTCTTACTTTTTTTCTTTGATAGTCATTTTTCCTATTTGCACTTCCTGGTAAATCTGTATCAAGGAGACTGTAATTGGCTTTAAATTGGATGTAAATTTAATGTAGCAATGCTTTTGTGGAGGAGTTTCTCTCACTAGCACATTATGTTTTCATAACAAGCTTTTTCAGAATCCACCCACTGGTAGTGTAAACAAGCCTCTGGATGTTTAAGTAACAAAAGGCACGTCAGTGGTGTTTCTTTCAGCATGAAGCGTTTGGAAACTACCACACTACTTACAAGAGCAAAGTGATGTACTGTAACTGCTGATCTGCCATTGAGTTCTTCTCTCTTTCCTTTCTCTTTTTTTCCCATTTGCTAGGAATCAGTCCAATGTGCGACGCATGCACCATGCACAGAAGCTCAATGAGGTCATTGTGAAGAAGTCCCAGGAGGCAAAGCTTGTTCTTTTGAACATGCCTGGACCCCCAAGGAACCGAATGGGAGATGAGAATTGTATCCTTTCAGTGAAATAAGATTAAGATGACTTTACGTCATGTGATCTAAAAGGGTATCCAAAAATCCTATGGAACTATGTCTGTAAAATCTAGCATAATGCTATTGGATTAGAAAGAGATTTATCTATTTGGATTTATAGGCTCTTCATAGTGCTCTCTTACTATACTTGATGCTTGATTTATTGTACAAGTGGCGTTCATGACGTACTTTTTAACATAGCACATCAAAGGCACATACCAACTACAGAGTTTTTGTAGTTATTTGTTTGCTGCAGTTTTTCAAATGCTGTTGTGTTTTTCAATTGCCGCTGAGGTATGGTTCCATAACTCCAAATCTCTCTCAGATATGGAGTTCCTGGAGGTTCTGACAGAGGGTCTCAATCGGGTTCTCCTTGTGCGTGGCGGTGGACGCGAGGTGATCACCATCTATTCCTGAGAGGCTGGTCGTGTTTTATCAAGCCTCCCCTCCTTCTCTCACCATCACTACCACCACCACCACCTCTTCTGCGCAGTCCTCATCTCTGCAGTGGACTTTACCCAAGTCGACTCCACATCCAGGCCCAGCGCTTGTAATGTAAAGACCTCACCAAGTCCTACCATGAGCAATACTCTACCCACATATCAAATCATGTTGCACTACATTGTCAGGTAAACGCCCAGTGACACATCTGCTCTTCTTGTACTGTATCTGCACCCCTTGCACTGTAACCAGTGTCTCCCCTTCTCCACCTTGTAACTCCTTCTCTCCCTCTTTCTCTCTCTCTCTCTTTCTCTCTCTTTATGGATCTCTTACTTTTTAAAGAAAAAAAAGAGCTGTAATCTCTGGTTTTGTTATTCTCTTAGTGGTCAGAGTAATCCACATTTTTCTGTGTGTTAGCTGTGTTTTGTTCCCTCAGTAGATGGGCAATGGTGGCCGAGAGGGTTTTAGCGCTCATACGCTCCCCATCACTGGGGACGCACTGTAATCCCAAAGACTGATCGAACCTAACCAAACGCTCTTCTCTATCATCACTCATTCTCTGTATCCTCCGAAGAACAACTGAATAGCTTTTCACTGCTGATGTGTAATAGTAGGCTATGTGGACATTTTCTTGTTTTTACTAGTTTTTCTTTATTTCTCTATTTATTTATTTATTTATTTATTTTTTACAATGACACCATCATGAAACTCATTTAGGTGTTTGTGAAAAATGTTTATAAAATCGCTGAACGAGGTGAGAGGAAATTATGCTGATCAAGATGTCTTCCAGTGGAGGCCTAGGGTCTTAGGAGCACAGGCATTATCACACACTGACTATGAGAGAATAGTGTCCATTTGCACTGCAGAAACACCAGAGTGGTTTCGTGAAGGAAAACTACAGGGATTAACCACGATCGCTAATGATGTCGACAGCCAGCCAGACACCAGCCAGCCAGCAGCGTTCATGCACACGAGTGTGCGACTCGCGCACTTTGCTTCAATCTCACGAAATGCACTCCCACACTCGCTCTCTTCTCCCACTTGTCGCATGACATCCCGCCTCTTTTTTAGAGTGGATGTTAGAAGTCTCACAAAGTGTCCCCAAAGCACCTCTTTACAAAAACAGGAAGGGTTTTTGAGTGGGTTTATCATGTTTTAAAGTTTCCCGTGGATGCCAAAAAGAGAGTGGTGGAATACTGACGTGTCGCAATGTGTCTTTGCTTTCTGCAGAGCTCTTGTTTGTGTTTCATAGCTTTTCTTACTCCCAGTAGCCACTTCCATCACTTGTTCTTGATGCTAATCTGTGTGTGTGTGTGTGTGTGTGTATGTGTGTGTGTTTACTGTAATGAAATGACCTGATTTTGCTACACTGTATTAGTTTGTCAAACATTCCTTCTCTCCCCTCATGATGGGCAGCTTTGCCATGTGTCCAAGGCAGATGAGCCAGACTGTTTGTATGTGTGTGTCTGTGTGTGTGTGTGTGTGTGTGTGTGGTGCAGTGTAGTGTTCATGTGAGTGTCCTCATGACTGAATATGCATGTGTGTCCACATGTCATGTCTTTTGTGTGTGCGCGTGTGTGTGTATGTTTGACAGGAGACCAGACTGAGAACAGCTCCTACTGCAGATGCTGTGCTTTAGTGCAGTGCCAAAGAGAGATGTGCAGTGAGCGAGGAAGACAGAGAGAAAGAGCAAGGGCGAACCATGGGAAATTGCGTGGGCTGAGGAAACAGTTGATCTGACTAGGGCCTGAGATACTGTGAAGCACCTATAGCACCCCACCTTTAAGTCGGTAAATGGCTTTTGTGTTGTTCGAATCATTCCCCAGACCACAGAGGGTTCAGTCATTGTGGCGGACACATCCGTGTTAGAGTCAGACGCTATCTGGGTCAACACTAGTAAGTTAGTTTACTAACATCAGCTACCTGCGGTGAGAAGAATTTTTTTCACTATAGGGCTTTTTTGTACACCCGTACTTCAAAGTCAGACTTATTTATTGACCCTTTATTCATGGAAATTTAAAGTGCATATCAGAATATAAAATAAACAAACAAGGGTCATATGTAAATGTAAATTTTGTGTGTACAAGGCCAAATACCAAATTAGGTGAGTTCAGTTTATGACAACCTTACTAGCAGTTATACAGTGTGTTGTATTGCATGTACAGAATGCTCAGCATATAAATGACAATAAGAGAAAATATTTTATATTGTGAACATTCAATCCATTTATAGAAAAAAAAAAATCTTTATTTTCTTCACACCCTTTTTAGCAGACTGCCATTTATAGTTATACATTAACATTTTTGCCAAACCAATGGTACAAATTGTGCCATTCATTTGAAAAAAAAAAATTGACAGAACAAAACAATTATTTTAATACACTATAAATCCAGATTATAAAAATACTTTCAATATTTTTGGTTTATATTCCATGTTTTTCCATGGGTGATTATACTGTACTTTATCAAAAGCGGCATGAATTTACCAGATTCATCTATTCACTTAAAAAAGTCTGCTAGTCATACCACCAATTCACCTTCATGCACAGATTGGTTGACAGTGGTGAGAGTAGACTAAATAACACATTTAGTGATATAGTCCTGAGATATCAGAGTCAAACAGGCCTATTCACTCCCTTAGTTGAATTTTGTTTGAGAACATCACAAATATTAGCCCTAGACTCAACATTATGTGTCCTTTATTTTTATATTTTGAAATACACAGATATATACATAGATATATTATATATGTACACATGAAAATATACTTAGGCTTCGGCTGCAAATATGTTCATTATTTGCCATTAAAAATGGATGGCGCTGCAATATGTTCACTTGTGGTAGAAAAAAAAAATATATATATAATATACATTTTATCTTATTTAATATTACAGACTTTTTGGTAGTTTTTGAAAGAATAATATTTGATGGATATAGAGGCTACATTCAGTATATATTAGGTAGCTTGAAAAAGGAACCTCTTTTTGACGTCTTGTGTGATCCTGTAACAAGCTTAAGGGTAATCTTTTGTTTTATTCAGTGAAATGCTGCTAAAAATTGTATGCTGAGCCAAAAGAAAAAAGATGAGGAAAAGTAAAACTGGCTAATACAGCAACTTCACTTTTAGTGAAAGACATGTCTCAGAGAAACACGCCAGCTTTGTTTGATGGCAAGTAACAGGGTTTCATTTCCAAAGTGCAGAAACAGGTTGATAAAACAGAACACTGAACATTGCCACCTACTGACAGTTTTGATATTGCAAATCAATGACAGAGGTATTTATTTTATTTGAAAACATACAGCCATGAGGTTTTTAATAGCATCATTATAAATCAGCATTAGTAGAAAAGGTTGTCACTTGCATAAACTGAGCAAATGCTGTCACACTGATATTTGATCTATTGTTCCTAAGGACTCTTAACCTGTCGCCCTAATTAAAAATCACACAAACTATTTTCTCACACATAATATTATTTGTCATATTACTCTACATTTGTAAACGTCACCTACATTCCCATTCTGATGATTCCGTACATCTACAATAAGCTTCTAGAGAAAATCTGTGAGGGTTGGAGAGAAGATCCATACACTACATGCACATAACTTGCAGTAGCATTATTTATCATGAAAATATCTTGAGATTTGCTTTGTAATCAACAGCTGAAAATGGGTTCAATCTTGGAAACCTATGCAAAGTCTTCTCACATGTCATGGATTTCTCCTGGCCAGCCTTCAGAATTTTAGACCAATGCTGCATAAACCCTTTTGATAGGCTTTGAAAAGAAATACAGCAAGTGGAACATTTATTTTAAAAAGCCAGTCATGTTGCTGCTTTCATATATTTGTGATGCACTAATTCCATTTACCTGTCAAGGGTGGTTGACCTTTTCCCATGAGGTTATATACAGTAATGTTCCATTAAATCTTCCAAAGCACTATTGTGACAATGCAGCTATTGCAGCTTGTTGTTGTTGTTATGCATGGTAACATTTCTGAAAGGATTAGGACTTGTTTACTTCCATTCCAAGAAGAACTATCTGCCAGCACAGCACAAAAAGAAACTAACTGCTACATGTAAGGGCTCTATAGCTGATGCTGTATTACTTTGGCTACTTATTACGCTACAACTTGCCTCAGGTGAGACAATAGTAATTAGAAATTAACAAATGAAAAAACAATGCACCTTAACACCATGGCGCAGTTGCTACAAATGCACAGAGCAAAATGACTACTGTATGTATGGGAAATGTGAAGGGAAGGTTAATTTGACCTACAACCAGCACAGAGAGAGAGATACTTAGATGGATCCAGCTTACATAACCAGATACCTATAGGAATAATGATGGAGGACATGGACAATTGTTTCAATGAAGTCAAACCCCTAAACCCCTGTATCTTAATCTTCATCAGCTAAATTCAAGTACTGCTCAGTATCAAATGGAATGAGCTAATGTGCTATGGGGTCATTTATTATAAACTCAAACATACTTTGTTACATGCTAAATAAACTCAAATAGCCTAATCTGCAGAACAAATGGAAAGTGTCATTTGAAGTGCTGATGAGGCACTAAAAAAATAGGTTTTGTATTACAGAGGTGCTACCATAAAATGTATGAGTGCTATGGATGGAACGTTTTTTCAACTAAATCTTGAGAATGAATGAGTTTAGTATGTGCAGTATTTAAGATACTAAAATAGATATTATTTCCAGGCTGATGATATGGATGCCATCTTGACAGCAGTTTATTGCCTGAATGGTAAAATCAGTGAAGACATACACAAAGATCCTCATAATTAGAGTATAGAGTACAATGCGCCATTAGGGCCTGGAGATATGTGTGAAAAATGTGGTGACGACGATTGAGCTGCTCAGCTCAACTTTATTGAAATTTTTATTGACATTCATGCAGCTTTGATGTAAATTTGGCCAACATGTACTGGAGTGAAATTGCTCTTGCTCTGACAGGATGCACTGTTGTATATCATTCACTTCTATTTGTTTGAGTCTCAAAAAAGCAGTTATTACATTTTCAGATCAACCGCTGCAGTGTCTAACTGATTGGTTGTCATGAAGGGTTGTTTTGATCTCCTTTGGTCAGAAGGGAGTGTCTGTGTCTGTCATTTCATATCTCCCAGACATAACCTGACATTATTTGCATGTAGCTGTTCTCCACGACTGGCCTCACCCTTGTCAGTACACTGTTTGAAGGAGTCAAGTCTCCTTAAAAAATATTAATACAAAAAAAGCTTCAGCATTAACACTGAATGCGCTATCATCCCCCTTGAAATGTGAGCACCAGATGTCAGCTTGGGTAAACTAGCTAGTGTTACAAACTCACAGTATTTCTGTATTACCCGTAGGGACAAAGTATCATATTTTGTATTGTAGGCTTAGAGCTAGATGTAAATGTATTAATAGGCCTGTTAGGTGTTTTATTTTCAAAATTTTAAGTTTCCTCTTGTTGAGGCAAGAAGTCTGATCAACAAAGTGTGTGTGAGTGCCTGTCAGTGTTTGTAGGTTTGTGTGTGTGTGTCTGTGTGTGTGTTCATGCATGTTTGCGTGTGTGTGCGCGTGCTGTATGATTGAGTTGGTGGGTGGGTCATGAACATAAAAAAAAAAAAAAATTGGAATATGGAAGGCTCAAGAGGAGGTTTCTTTTTTGTAAATAATTAAAGTATCATAAAGTTATAGCATAGCTTAGCTGTTTACTTTGTGTGTCCATGCAAGTTTAGAAAAGATTAGAACTATGTATTCTCTATTGTGTTAATATATTTAAAGGAAAGACTGAAAAGTTATTGTTTTACCTTGTCAAACGCTTCTACATATATGGCCAATGGTTTCTAAGACCATTTTATAGATTTGTCTGCACAAAATGCAATAAATTAAAGTCATTTTATTACATTTATGCCTGTGTCATTTTGTTACATTTCTGTTTGTGTGTGTGTGTGTGTGTTATGCAACTGAATATTGTAACTAACACCGACCAACAATACATTTCAAGATCAAAAGTCAGTCACTCAGTCACTTTCAACCACAGTGATTTCAGCATCAACTTGTGCAGCATTTGATCTTTGACATGTAGTAATGTTAAAATTGTGCTGTTATATGTAAATTATTGTAAAGGCCTTACTCTGTATAAAAATCAAGGCACAATTTCTTCAGGTGATGGAAATTATTAAAAGTATTTCAAAGCTGATCATGCACTTCACTTTCAGCATCCACGTTTTCCAGAAACAGTGATACAGTACACATTTGAACACGAATAGCCAATTCCAGGAACTTCTCAAGCGGTGGAAAGGGAAAGGGTGTCCAAAGTCCAGTGCAGTCCTCATTACAGCCTGTGATTTGCTGACCACAAGACCCAGCTGCAAAGGTTTGGTGCACGACCTCACGCACAGTGATAAACAGCGTCTGTTTCTCACTTTATCACTCTATCGCTCATAAAGGGCCAATGTCAAGGCCAACAACAAAACTGGGAATGGGTGAAAATTTCTGCACATTCATGCCTCTGCATTCTGATAAAATATATTATTCACTAAAGGACCAAGTCTGTCTAAATGTAACTCACTGCTCTGGGGCCTCAAACTGGAAAGATGTGTACGCACAAAAAAATCCGGATGTATCAATCTGTGCGTAAGCAGGTTTTCATGCACATTCTCTTGTACATCCCAAGTACCGTGGAATTTGCACGAGCAGTCGAGCACTACACTCCACCCTCTTTCCTCCTTCAATTACATATGTTAAGGAGATGGGAGTAGACCATTTTCTCCACTTTTAATTTTCTTTTATTTTAGAAAAACAAAGCCATAATATTGCCCTCGTTCGAAGAAGAGAATGGAGAAAGGAAGGAGAAAAATATAGAATTAACGCTGACCTAAAAATGGTCCGATATAAAAGTGGATGTAAAAAGAAAATAACTGTCCACGTGGGTTACACGGGCAGCAAAGCCGCAATTGCGAAGCTTGTCAAAGGGTGACAGCTTTGCAAGATCTGTTGGCGTGGTCCCACCAGCAGAGGGGGATTCCAACTTGACCTAGCAGGATCGCATGGAAGCTGAAAGCATTTTCCTACATTTGAAGAACTCAGTGTATGTAGACAGCGCAAAGCTACTCCTCCTCCATTACACAATCCAAAGAGCTCTAGCTCTAGAATCTTTGGTCCAATCAAAATTGTTTGGAACAGTCTCTTGTCCAGCCCCTGTTGCTTTGGCGGTAGGCTATAAAGAAACTGTAGTCTATGTAATAGCTAGCTAACATTGAGAACGGCTAACGTCTCTAAGAAAAATAAGTGCATGTTGAATTTCTGTTTAACTGGATAACATAGGAAAAAATGTCAGCATGTGCGCATAACATTCCAGGATGTACTGGGCTGGGGTTGTCCGGAATTTGCACTACCTTCCTCAAGAACCTCGCATTCAACGGGAGTAGTTGATTTTTATCTACAACCACGAGATCGATATCGTTTGCTCTGGTCATTTCACCCCAGATTGTTTCGCCAACCTCGGGCTGTATCAACACTAGAATTCAGTGTTTTTTTGGTCGTCATAACCATAGAATTATAGACTTAACAGTTTGCCTACTTGATGCTACTTGGATATCCAGGTTATTGTGAAGCAAAAAAAAATGTTGCTGCACATTCAGTCACTAAAATGTTGGTAGGCTAGCAATCATCTATACTAATGTCGCATTTCCACTACGGCGCCGGGCCGCCCCCGGTCTTAACACCTGTGCTTAGCCCTAGTGTTGCATTTCCATTACCAAGTTTTAACACCGGGGTTTTAGGTGAACTTGGAATGTTTATTATATATTGATGTTAGGCTCCATCTGTGGCTACTAATACCGTTGCAGCATATTGACCTGCTGCTTGCTTATAGCATAGGCGCAAACGTAGCGCGATAAAATAAAACGGTAATGTTAAAAGGGGAGCGATAAAACTGTAATCTACATACAGACTGTATAGCCTACAGTTGAGGTCAGACGTAGTTGAATTTGTTTTCTAGCGGTAACGTTAAGAGTATCAGTGAAACTAGGGAGCCAATCTGCTTCAGCGAAAAAACAGCCAATAGGCCTCACAATGAACTAGCCAATCAGCGCCAGGGGGCGGGAAACTGGCCAAAGGGTGGGAAATACGAACATTTTTAATGAGTATACATTTCTGAGCATGGAATAGACAGCCTAGAAATGCTCCTGGGTCTTTTTCAGCCGCACAAATTTGCATACACTATTATTGAGGCTCAAAGAACATTTTATGATGGTAAAAAAATGCGTTCTATGGGCTCTTTAATATTTCATAAACAATTGAGTTCAACATGTAGGCTTCTCCACCAATATCAACTAATAATATTGCAGTCACGAATTTCACGATAAATGTGTGAGGAGAAATTTATTAGCCTAGATGTCATGCATGGTCCTGAATGTTTAAACCAGTCATCACTGATAATAATATTGCTGGTCGTCTTGCTCGTGCTTCCCATTTCCTTGTAACTGCAATAGACAGTAGCCTATATTTTTTTATTGATATGCCTGCGTAAGTTTAACCTATCAACATTGTTACATTATGCGTCTCAACAATAAAGCATAATTGAAGTGCATTTAAGTTCACTCATTCCGACGTTCAAATCCACTTAATGATCTGCATATTCCAAAAATCCGGCGGAATAATAAGAAAATACTTAAGAAGAACAATAGTGGCCTTGCCATACTATGGCAAGTCCACAACTACAATTGACTTGTTTTATGGCAATGCTTCTATTCCAATCTGTAGAGGGTGAGATTTTCAAAACTCCTTGGTGCTGCTTTAATATCAAGTGACACACACATGCTATTATACAGAGACATACAACAGTGTGTCACATTGATTTTCGAAGTGTTCTCATACCCATTTTACATTGTAGTTTGCCTGTGCTTATATTGTCACAGATCCCATCTCGGGGACTCTTAGTAGTTTAGGGATGGAAGGGCTTTGGGGGTGGGGGTAACCTTTGTGTAAAGCAGTTGAGAAAAATGAAGAAAGAGGCCATTTTGTTTCTGAAATGGCATACTAGCCTGCTTACTGCATACAAGTTATACGAACCCTTGAATGTATCATTGCCAGACATTTTTCCACAGTGAGAAAATGTGCAGCCATTTTATATGTGCTAATTGTAGTAGTTTTAGTTTGAGCCGCCTAATGTTTACCACTTATCACTGTGTCAAAGTCAGTTTTATTGTCAATTTCTTCAAATGTACTTGACATACTAAAGAATCGAAATTACGTTTCACACTTGTCCCATGCATAGACGTTGACAACAATAAAGTGCAGATGCACAACAAAAACAATTCTAAACATTAAGGTAATGGTGCAAGTAGGCTTAGGGCATTATACTTAGGTAACATACAGGATATAACAAGACAAGACATAACATATAGTAAGTGTTCCAACAGTGTACACTGGGAAGTAGTATGCTAGTCTACTTGAGGTAGTCCTAGGTTGTGGTTGGTAAGGTTTTTTTTGTTTTTAGTGCAACACCAGATTGTAGCAGCAGTGGTAGTAATATAAATAGTGGTAAAAAGAATACTAAAATATATAGCAGCAGGTGTGTGCAATTTGCAGTGCAGAGGTAGTTATTTTCAGTTCAAGAGTGTTGTTTTTAGTTCGTAGTTCAGAGTGTTTGTTTATTTGTTGGGTAGTGTGTGTGGGTGGGGGATAAAGGGGTAGAGTCCAATCTGTCTTCCTATACTCCTGCCAGTCTTCTATATATAGGATTAGTCTCTGGGCTGAAGCAGTAAGGCAGGGCTGCCAACTTTTCAAAAAAACTTGAAGCATCAAACTGGAGCATCTAATCCTGCCTCTGATATCAGCTTCAGCTCACGAGTGGTGCGCCACCTACGTTAGGGGAGCACTCTGCAGGCTATAAGAAACACCTCTGCCTGTTCGGCGTGTGTAATCGATCAGTCGCAGGAAGTGTTTCAGCTCATGCATAGATCAGATAGATAAAATGAATTTTCGGCGTGTGACATCGGAAGTATGGCGTGTGCGCGTGTGAAGACAGTCAAAATCGCGTGTCTCACGCTCAATGCGTGTGAGTTTGCAGCCCTGAGTAAGGAGTGAAGGCTGAAAACAAAAATAATAAAGTCAAATTGTGCATTCCAGCACATAACATGTCACGACTAAGCAGTAGATTGGTTGAAGCAGAAAGTGTCTGCCCTCTGGGCAGACTTGTTGCACAAAGTGTAATGAAGCATCAGACTAAGACTAAGGCATAAAATACAGTAATGTTGTAGTACCTTGTGTCGTATGACTGACAGTAAATTACACAGTAGTTACACACACTTGCCATCACCAGCTCTGCCCTATGCCCATCCTCAGAACCTTTGCTCCTCATCCTTTCTAATCCAATTTTTTTCATTCATCAACCTTACATCCAAAAAGTGCATGACCAGCTACACAAGTGTAACCATGGCTTAGTTTTAGCTGTGCAGTACACAGTAGTCTTGTAAGATCAACACATAAGAAACATTTGGCAATGGAAAGTTTCAAGTGACAATTCCTTGAGAAGTTTCTTATCCAATCATTGGTCAATAATCTACTACAAATATAAAAGCTTTCTTAGTGATATTGACTGTTTATGATTTGTGACAAAAAGTATCAATACCGAGGCAGAAGGAGAAACTGCCATCATAGAACTAAAAGGGCAATTAATCATTGAAACTGATAGCACAGTATCTCTTTGCCAAGAACTAGGACTGCAATACACAGAATCACTTTGCATTTTATGCTGAAAACACGCATGCACCGGTTGAGGGGTCTATAAAAACATCATTCTTTTGTAGCACATGGGCACTAACTTAATCATTTTATAGACTCACATAGGTTATGACAAAGAATAAAATTGCTGACATTACACAAAGCCCAAGGCAGCATGTCGAAGTGGACAAAGTTCAGGGGAAAGGGGCAGAGTATTTCTAATCTCAGCCAATGATGAGCACCCTTGCTATCACACAAAGGAGGATAAGAGAGGATTTAAAGACAGGCAACAGGGTGGCACATGTATGCAAATATGAAGAGAAACTCCACCAGCCTGAGAGTGAGATTGCCAGCACTGGTGTTCCTGCTGGAGGTCATCATTGTGTCACTCTACACTTTTTTTGTCACCTATGATGATGATGCCAACGCTAAACTCCAGGGCAATCTCACTAACCCCATGGAAAACTCACTATATCGGGACTACCCTTTCTTTGCCGATATCCAGGTGATGATCTTCATTGGCTTTGGATGCCTGCTCGCGTTTTTCCGCATGTACGGATTTGGTGGCATGGTTTTTAATTTTTTGACAGCTACCTTTGCCATCCAGTGGGCTATCCTTTTCCAGGGTTTTTTTCAGTTCTACAAAGAAGGCAAGATACATCTTGGCGTAGTGAACCTAATCAATGCTGAATTTGCATGTGCAGTCGTGCTCATTTCTTTTGGTGCTGTACTGGGCAAAACCAGCCCTGTGCAACTGCTGGTGATGGCTCTGCTGGAGGTGCCAGTCTTTGCTGTCACTGAGTGGGCTGTGCTCACGTACCTGAAGATCAATGATGCAGGTGGGTCAATTCTCATACATTTGTTTGCATGTTATTTTGGCCTGGGTGTCACATTTGCCCTGTACAGACCCAGTCTAAACCAAGGTCATGCTAAGGAGGGGACGAGCTATCAATCAGACATTTTATCAGTGATGGGAACACTGTTTCTGTGGGTGTTCTGGCCCTCTTTCAATTCTGCCCTTACCTTCAAGGGTGATGACCAGCACAGAGCTGTCCTGCATACCTTCATTGGACTTAGTGCCTCAACCCTCACTGCCTTTGGTCTCTCTGCAATGCTTAACAAAAATGGCAAGCTTACGATGGCCGATGTCCAGAATGTTACACTGGCGGGTGGAGTGACAGTGGGTGCCTCAGTAGACATGATGATCAGTCCAGCAGCAGCTTATGCGCTAGGGATGATGGGATGTACCGCATGCATGCTGGGATACAAGTACCTGAGTCCTTTCCTATCCAAGCACCTCAGGATTCAGGATCAATGTGGTATTCATAACCTTCACGGCCTGACGGGACTCATCTCTAGTGTGGCGGGCATCGTGGCTATCCTACTGGCCAGCGAGGACACTTACGGACCCAGCCTCTACCAGATATTCCGCCACCGTGCACCTCCAGAGGGCGACCCCCAGCTTGATAAACTGCAAAGGTTAATCCCTGGACTTGAGCCAGGGCTGGGGCGCAGTGCCCAAGAGCAGGCGCTGTACCAGGTGGCGGCAGTGTTTGGCACTATTGCAGTATCAGCTGTAGGTGGGGTTCTGACAGGCCTGATCCTGAGGCTGCCTTATCTGGCCTCTCCAGATGATGACTCCTGCTTTGATGACGAGTTATTCTTTGATGTACCTCCAGACTATGACTGCATGGTTAGTAAGGGTGGTCCACTGTGCATTGACACAGAGGACAAAGGAGGACATTCAAAAGACTAAAGAGGAGTGTCCTATCGAGGGTATAGTTCACTGTATGTACTGGGTCATCGGTTATAACACAAGAACTCCTCTTTCAGACCAATGGGTTGGTGATATTTTGGTCTTGAACCGAATTCACTTTTAATGCCATGGAAAAATGGGCTAATCAAGCTGTTGTTTTGCAACATTACAAATCTGACAAGGGGAGAGGGGATGGTCGATAAGGATGTAAAAACTGACCAAGTTTCCACATGTTTTTAATAATAAATTGATGCTGCAAAGAGTGTTATTTTTCTACATTATTGTATTAAATGTTACCATGCTGTATTTTTCATGTATTTAAATCATTAAAGTACAATGTAATTATGGCTGTGCGATTTTGCCAACAATAAAAACCACAAACACCAAATATGTTCCATTAATATGCATATTTGCACACAATGTCTAATTAAAAATAGAAAATGAACTACTCATTAATCAGCATATTTGTATTCAAGAGGATATCTTGTTGCATTGAACCACAATCCTTGTTTAGCATAGAGCAGAGTGTAGCTAACAAACAAGTCTATGCATTAAGTCTATGCAGATACAAAACAAAAAAAATAGCGCGCCTCTGCGATTTTGAAATTGCGATTTTGAAATTGCAATTCTCAAAATTGCGATTATATTGCAAATGCGATTAATTGTCCAGCCCTAAATGTAATCCATTTTTCTTATCAAATTATCAGCACTGCTTGCTGTATACTTTTATTGTCTGGTTAACTGCAGGTAACTGTCGATAAACTCATTCATCAGCAAGATTCTGCAGAGTGTGCATGCGTACTGATTGAATGTGCATGCTAAATTCTTTATCATAAACATGAAACAAGTGGTTTGTATATCACACTTAAGAATGGATAGTATATCGGGATCTGGCCCCAAGCTGATTATGAACCATTCTATTGGAGTCTCTGCTTCTAACACCGGTGTTGCCTCAACATCACTTCTGTGACTAGGGAAAAGCCTGTAGAGTCCCTTTTCTGTGTACAGATTACCACTTAAAAACATATTTTGCAATAAAGTCTGACTTAGGCTAGGCAACAGCTTGTAAGTAGGCTCAACACAAATGATTTTATTAATGAAAGATGCATGAAGAGAATATGGTTATAGGTGTTTCTTTTCCCAAGTACCCTTTTTCAGAAGACTCCAATACCCTTCCCTCCCACCCCAAATGAAAGCAAAATATTTTTTCCACGTGAGAGAGTTTTGAGAATAGCCTAGTAGTCCTGAAAAAAAAAACTAGCTGCTGGACTTCCTTTCTGAGAGGCCACAAGCATGTACATGTCGGCAACAACACCTAAAACAGCATCACACTCAGCACAAGGGGCCCCCAAGGCTGCGTCACTATGTGGGGGAGCTGAAAAGACTACAAAAACAACCATGAGTGAGTGACCCAATTCCTCTTCTACCTTCTGAGAGGAAATACAGGAGCATCCATGCCACCAGACATGCAAAATGCTTAAACCACGAGGCCATCAGAAAAACTGGAAAAAAAAAAAAGAACTACTGTAAAGACACACAAAGACAAAAAAAACTCTCTGGGCTTTGAAGTTGCTGCTTCTGTGTTTTGCATACAGTTGTGCACTCATAAAACACATTTCTTGCACATTTCATGCATACAGTTGTGCACTAGTACAACACCTTTCTATTTTGGTAATTCGTTCCTCTGACAACGAAACATGAGGCAGTATGAAACTCACTAGGCATGTAGGTTCACTTTTGGTCTTGGGCGCCACTCGCTCTCCCCAGAACACAGGGTGCAGCACAGTTTTTGGGGAATTACTTGAGAACCAATTCATGTGAACCAACAACATTCGCGTGGTATATACTAGGTCTCAGAGCGCTGCATCAAACGAAACCCCATACACCCTTTGTGCTGTAGCATGAGCTATTGACAACACAAAATGGAAAATCAAAGAAAAAAATATATTTTCAAGAGTTATCTTTTTACAGCACATTTATGATAAATGATGCTTAAGAAAAACAACAAAAAGTGCATTTTATTGATGTCACTGTATTGCACTCTATTGTTATTGATGACTAGATTTCTGTGTGGATCTTTTAGTAGTGCTAGATGTTGTTGCTATAGACTATCATTGTCTTATTTTGTTTGTGTGTATGACGAGCTGTATGGTGTAAGAAGAATTTCAAATAGACTCAATAAATCAATTCTCTCAGTAAGACATAAGAGCCCAACCATCCAGCATATCATGACCTGAGAAACAAACGTTTGATGAACAGATAGCCCTAATAAGCGGGATATATTTTGGAATTTTGGGTCTGCGGGAATTCTCGAGTTGTTTTTATCTCTTTTGTATTTAGTTATTTTTTCTTCTAAATTATTGCAACCTAAAAAATTGGCTCAGTAAAACTGACTTTTTTTTGTGCAAGTCCTAGCTTGTATGCAAGGAAACTTGCTAATATTACAATATTACATAGTTGTAAGTGTTTCTACCGATTTAGCAGTGTGCTATTGTTGTTAACTGGTTGGTTGAATTATATATAATGTTAAGTTGGCAATAGGGGCTACTTAATTTATATGCATTGCAGCTGGGCACTGTCATGCAGGTAGACTACTGAAGGAACTCAAAGACGACAAATCAGCACCTCACACAGCCCCTGCTCCGTCCTTCATGAAACCCCTTCTGCTTACGCTGTCGTCAGTCAACAGATCTTCTCTCAAGCTGGTTCGCTCCGCTGGCGGGTTACCCAGGAAGTCCATTGCTAGAAATGCTTGAAACAGAAGTTGCGGCTATCAACCCTTGACTGTATCCACAGACAGCAACGCTATCATCCTGAAATATTTAGCTAACGTACCCTTAAAACACTGTTGAATAATTTGTTCGAAAAGCCACCACGGCGTACCACAAACCTAAAAAGCAGAGCAAGTGGAATTTGTAACTGAACTCTGACGGTGAGGAAAACTGCAGTTCGATCTAAACTTGTCCTGTCAGGCCGAGCGTGGCCTTCCTACGCAGCTAGTAAATATTAGCTTGCTAAGTTAGCTAGCCAGATACATCGAAGGAAGATTTGTTGGACTAAGGAAAAAGTTTGGTTTTTATATGTCTACATATATTTTTCTTTAAAAGTGAACTGTCGTCATTAAAATAACACGTGCTACGTCATGTTCCTGGATAAAGAGCTTTCCAGCTAGCGTTAGGTGGCTAGCTAGCCACCTTGAAAGCTAATGCTGGCCAACACGAATGTTGTCATGACTGGCGGCGACGATTAGCTTTACAATTAACGTTATATTTGAAGTCATTCTTGGTAGACCCAGAGTGAACACTGAGTTGTATTTTTACTTTGTAATTAGCATTTAACTCAAACATGTTGCACCGGATGAACTAGGAAGTTGTTGCTCCCTAGACCGATTAGCATTACAATATTTCATCATATTTATGAAAGGTTGTCCTTGGCGGAAACAAAATGACATAGCACAGTGCACATAGGTTTCAGCAGAATGTTAAAACTGATAACAGTTACACGGCCATCCCAACCTCCTAGTATATAAGGAATATGCAGCCTACTTACATTGTGATATTTGCCATTGTTTTCATTTGTAACGTTATCTGACTAGAGCTAACTCCAACTCTCAGTTCTCGATTAACTAAAACTATAGTAGTTACCTGAATTTGACTTCACAACCATTACGGAAAAAGGCTGCGTAATGTGACCTGCATTGACGTTATTTTGAATTATCCGGCTTTTTTATTGACTTGACAATTGATTGTAGTCTTCAAATGCATTTAGGCGAACTTTTTACCAAGACATACCAGTCACGTTATTGTGCACTGCTCACTGGCTGCAGACTAACTTATCAGCTGTTGTCATGGCCTCGGGCCATTGTAGTTTGTGCCATACCAAGTGTTGTGTTATGTTTTTAGTTTTACACGTGGTCCTAAGTCAGTTTACGGAACTAAACAAAAAGATCAATAGTCAGCATGACTGGACCTTGATGGATATAGCCTCTGGAATGGCTCTGGTTCTTCTGTGTCAGTATTACCCTAACATTTGTAAAAGTTCTATTAGAAAGTTTTTGCAGCTGTATCTATGCTGTTCACAATAAAGATATTCACAATTTGGCTTTTTTTCTCTGTAGTTTCCCCTGTATATCAGGACAATGGCAGACGACCTTGATATTGAAGCCATGTTGGAAGCTCCTTATAAGAAGGTGAGTACTCTGCTTTGGATCTGCTGGGTACATGGTGCTATTGCACTATTGCACATCATGTGTCCCAAGACTAATATACACTAGGCTGCCCATAGCTATTTTATTTTGACTGTTTAAAGTATGACTCTGCATCTATCACTGTGAGATTATTGGTGTGTGGTGTGATACTTCAGACAAATTCTCCAGAAACGTGAATAAATGCACATCTATCTCTCTTTATAGACTTGCCTAATGATATCTCACCTCTACTCCCCTGAAATCACCTTTGATTCCAGTGTGAACTGTGAAAAAAAATAAGGTAGTAATTGCGCAATGTATTGCTGTACCTTGATCCCCTTGGTAAAAAAACAGAGCCTCATCTTAGAACATCCAATCACCTGTTTGATTGCAATAAGGTGAATGCCTATGGATGTTACAGCGCATTTAACCTGACATGCCACTGAGACAGTATTCAGATTTTCTGTCGGCATGGCCTGAACATCATGTGGCTTTGTTGGATGTTTTGTAATATTTTATCCTCTTGAGACTATTTCTCACTCTGCTGAATTTGGATTCAGGTGGTGGTGATTTGTATTGGGCAGGTATCCTAGTTATTTTTAAATAATTTTAGTTGGTACACATGCCACAGATGTACCATCATTTAAATATGAATACTGTCTCTTTTAATTTAGTCTGTTGTCATAATTTTCAACTCGTAAAATAAACATCTCTTTGCATGCCATATCAGTAACATCTTAGAAAGTTAATATTCTTTTAAATGGTCCTGTAAGTTACAAACCTCATCAGTCTCATATGACATAAACACAACTGTTCTCTATCAGTAGTTTTTCTTTCTGTGCTCTTTTCACGTGAAACACACTCACAAAAACAAACCTATTTTAAAGTAGATTACTTTATGCAACTGGTTCAAAACAGACATGAGTCTACAATTAAACTACAGGATTTATATTATTTTTCTTTTTCTGATCTTATGTTTCCTTGAGGTTGCTTTCTTTACCTTTTTTTTTTTTTTTTTTTTGGTTACATTTTTTTTTTTTTTTTTTTTTTAATTCGGTATCTGTTTGGGAGTCGATATTACTAAAGCAGTGTGAATCCCTGTTTGCTTCAGGGCGTGATGTGACAGAGGTGCCCTCGAGCTCTAACAGTCCAACAGCGAAAATGGGTGAAGATCTCACGGATTCTCAGCATCCACAGGAACACTTTTAGCATGGCTACAGCGGGCTATAGGCTAACATTAGAGGGGTATGGGCACTCGTCAAAACAAGAGGATCCATCACTGGACAACTTGGCTCTCTATAGCATGCCTCAAGAGTGGGAATCTCTATTGTAGAATCAGTGTATTTTCTGTTTTGGAGACGGATCTGATTTTATTTATGCTGCTAGACTAAATAAATGAAACCTTATTGATTAAGCATTGGTTTGGGTGGGAGGAACAGGTGTTTTCTGACCAATCCCGCTTGTAGTAAGTAGTTCAAAAAGAGAGAAGTCTCCTTTTTATCCTGTTAGAGTAAACTCATTAAATGATCATATTCTGTATTTTCTCTTCCTCTCCCTGTTCCCCTGACGTCTTGCTCTGTTTCCTCTGCGCCCTCATGATGTTCTTCTATCAACCCTGCTTAGGATGACCACAAATCCTCTAGTGCAAATGGCCATGAGGAACGTAGCAAGAAGTAAGAATAATGCTTTCCGATTTTAATTATGTAATGAGTATGATTGTTTTGTGTAAGGTATGTTGTTTTGGGGGTGAGTATTTAATTCCTTTTGGGCAAAATAATGAGGCCTACGTTGTGTGTGTCTGTTCCAGGAAGCACAGAAGCCGCAGTAGAAGCAGGAGTGGCAGCCCTGAACGTCGCCGGAGTCGGAGCCGTGATCGCAAGAAGAAGAGGAGCCGCAGCCGAGACCGCCGGAGCTCGCGCAGCAAGGACCGTCGGCGCTCACGCAGCCGAGAGCGCGCAGGCCGATACCGCGGGCGAAGGAGCCCCCAGTACGTGTGAACTCTCCCTCTCACCTGCACCCCACACTTCCCAAGCTGTACATTGTGTACTTTGTCTGTATTTGCTTTGACATCAATCTGCTCAAGTTCAGGAATAGCACAACATCCTGTCAGCAAGTGCCTGCTTGTCATGGCTCAGGAAGTGAAAGTAAAATGGTATCATAGGGTTACTCATGCAGGTTCCCTGTATTTGATGTCTGCAGCCTGTTGCTGTTTCACTGTAGCCATTAGCTCTCTGTTCTCTGCAGGAATATTCTTTCAAACCTTTCTCTGCAGTTTCATGTGAAAACTGAAATATTAGTTTTAGCATCTTCCAGGAAAATCAAAGCATAACCTTCATTGTCAGCAGGCACAGTATCATAGTTCAAACATTGTTATTGTTAAAATTCTCTCACCCCACTAATAATTCAAAGCTAGTTGTTGATCCTTTAGTTTTTTTTCCTGAAATTTGACACATTCTTAAGTGTGTGCATAATGGTTGGACATTTTGTTGTTCAGCAAATTTTCTGATGCAGTCATTATTGTGGAATAACTCCCGAAGGAAGTGTACTGTAAAGATCATTAGGAATGAATTTTTCATAAAAATTTCTGCCTTGGAGAATGTCATCCTGCTTATTACACGGCAACAATGCATCGTATCTCATTGTTTTCATAGTAATTATAAGATTGGGAAAGATACTTTTTTTAATCTGGAAGGAAATGAAAGAAGATAGATAATAGATAAGATAGATAATAGCTTCCACATAAATAGTTTGTCAAGTTCAACTTACAGATGAGCTAATGTTATGGGAGCTTTCTGTTTAACTGTAATTTGTTGCAAAAGTCAAACTTTAAAACAATTTCTGATTAGATGAAGCGCATTCTTCATGCCACAAGGAGTGATTAACATGGGTGACTCTAAACACCAAATCACTTCTCATTTTTTATTCATTCAAAGCAAGAGCAGCGAATTATTTTTTTTCCCTTACTCCTTTGGCAGTTATCACCAGAGAATAAAAATTAATGTGGGGGCATGAATATGGAGCTGGATACTTAACACAATCTGGTAGTTCCTACGGTCAAAGCACACCTGTGAGCATATCCACAAACAACCTCACGACCATTAGTGTTATTTGTGGACTTGCCACCTAGTGGTGGAAAGAATTGGAAAAATGCTTTTTTGTGTGTGTGTGTGTGTGTGTATGTATGGGGTTGGTGGGTGGGTGTTGAGGGGGGGTTG
>JAGFZM010000022.1:926910-967261 GCA_017657215.1 Limnothrissa miodon
GGGGGGGGGGGGGGGTGGCAAGTCCACCCAGCGGTTTCTCAAAGTTCAAGTTCTATTTAAGTGAATAGAGCATTTGAGGGCATTACAAAGAGTACACTAACACTAACCACTTGTTTCAGCTTGTGAGATTGTAAAACTGATGCATTACTTAACCACTTAAGCACTTTAAAACCCTTTAGACTCAATGTGGTCTTTACTCACTTTTAGGTTGCATAGATAAGTTGTACAATGAAGCAATTGGTTATATAAACAGGAAACCGTTATCATTTTTACTTGTTGCACATAAAAAATGATGGAAAAAGTCAAAGTTAATCCACCCCTACTGTTTTGGCCTGTTTTGAACTCAACAGTTAATTGAGATTAAATTTTCTTGCCCATGTTTGGATTGCAGTCCAAATATGTTGTTTTTGTTTGTTTATCTGACCATAATCATTAGCATTGCTTAAAAATGCTCCAATCTGGTTTTCATGTCTGCTTATCATCTTTGTAGCCTTATGCATTACTCTTAGAATTGATCATCTGGAGTGTACATCTACTTTCCCAGTCAGTGTGGGCCCAAAATACAAGACAAAAAACAAAATAACAAAAGTATTAGATGAGTATTTTGGAATAATCTGCTTTGTTTCTTTGCATCATTGCTGTATGCTGTAATGTTGCTCTCTATACATGATGTAACGTTACAAATCACTTGCAAATTATAGAGATCCCTTATCAGGCACTGACACATTGTTTTAGCAAGTGCATGTTTTAAAACAAGTCATCATTAATTAGTTACTTCATATCCATTGACATTTCATGTGTTTATCGCATTGCAAATGATGAAGAGGGCATGCTATTCTATTTAAGTGGTTAGTCGGGTCAGATCAAGACGAATCCGATGGGAATCGCAGTTCAAACCACCTCCATATGTGGGTTGAATCAGATTTGGAAAATCACAATTCATGTGGCTTTCTGCCTTTCATACCACTTTAAATACAAGCTAGATGCAATATAGATGTGCAGAAAAATGGATTTGGGCTAGAATTTTAGCAAGGCTTTGTTCGCACAAACCATTATAGATAGAGGTCAGTTAAGAAAATCCACTGGTGTTGTGGCCACTCTGTTTCAGCTCCCCCGCTGTTGTGCTACAATAGTTCAGTTGTGTGGTGTATGCTGCGAGAAAAAAACACTTGTTTTATATCACAGCTTTGGGGCGAAATTTAACGGTGGTCCTGGAGGGAAGATCGGCCCACCGCATGCACCCAAACAAAGGTTTTTATGATCCTATTCCTAATCGTGTGGGTGGTTGCCTGATGAATGTCTTACTAATAATGAAGACACACACACACACACACACACACACACATACAAACACACACACACACACACATATATATATATATAAACCATTGGCAAAACATGACCCTGTATTTTTTATGCTCCATTTCTTTACCAGTCGTCGACGCTCACGAAGCAGAAGTCCCTTCAAGAAAGACAAAAGTCCAATCAGGTATGATATTTTGTTTTGTGGTGAATCTGCTGTTTAAGGCTTGCTGGATTACCTGATTAGGGTTAAGAATCCTATCAGATTTAGTCCTGTAATCTGTTAATTTTATGGTAATGGAAAGTATCACGGTATAGTTTTATGTTACAGGGTTCCCATGGGTCAGGGAAAACCTGGAATATCATGGAATTTCAGAAGAGGCATTTCCAGTCAGGGAAAGTCAGGGAATTTGGCCAATTTGCATGCACAGTCAGGGAATATCAGGGAATTTTATTAACAGTAAATTATGTAATGGCCAAAACCTGATGTGTATTCACGTTTCGTTTGCATCTGTATCTGCCCGAAACATTTCCCGCTCTAAAAATGTGCAACATTCTAGAATGCAATATTTTGTCTGGTGGCGTCACTGGCAAGAAACATATTGCACGGAAAGGAGCATCTATGGCAAGCCGTGTTAACATTTAAAAGCTAAACTGGATATGTATTAGAGATATCCGCAATTCAGTTCGTCCTAGTCAAAATTAACATTTCAGATATCTGCAACGGTATTCTTCCTATCCACATGTGTAATTTCAGATATCCACAACGTCATTCTTCCTAGGACAAATGACGTCACTTTTCCCATTCATTTCTATAGGGTTCGTCATTATAGATATCTGTAATTCCAATTTAACATATCTACAATGTAATTTTGACTAGTCAAAACTCCAATTCAAGATATCTTCAATTGAGGTGAATTAAAGATATCTTGAATTGGAGTTTTGACTTTGATTTCAGGCAGAGCAATATCCAAATGATTATTAGGCTATGCAAGTTACAGCTTTGAGATGTCATTACTGGAGTCTTAAGTTGTAATGGATTTTTTTTTAATGTTTTTAATGACTTTTTACCCGCAAACTCTATCTACTTTTGAATTAACAGTGGCTAGCATATATTTCTGTATGTGTTTATATGCAACCGTTCATTTGACATGTGTGGTTGTGTTTGTCATTGACTTTTAAAGCTAAATACAAAGCAAAAAACAAATCCAACCCCACCCCATCCCAAAATAAAATGGAATTTGGTAAAAAATAAAACGGATTTCAAGGGCCCTACACCCCTAGCACCAGCACAGCACCATGATGCGGCACAGCGGAGAACATCTGTACATAGAATACTTAGTTGAATTAAAAAGAGCTACAACTTGGTCGTGTTAATGCACAGTAGATATTATCAAATAAGGTTTGCATCTCTTACTTACTTTTCCTATGCTTTTGAGAGAAGAGCAGTGCGTGTATTTGCAAAATGTGTGCTGCTCTATGTACAGTATATCCTGCCACAGTCCTCTGCATACAGTAGGCTAGTTGTACATACAGTAGTGTACTAAATATACTCCTTATTAAAATAAGTCAAAGTGAACGGTCAGTCTGGGTGTCTCATGCAAAAACAAATGGCATGCGCTGCAAAATCTTAACTGGACTGAATTTACGCTATGATTGGCTGATTCATTCCAGTTAACTTTTAGGAGTTACATGTAGGCTCAAGAGTGGACACTGGGACCCGTTTGACTGGTTTAAGTGCACTTTTCTGCTTAGCATCCTATTAAAAAATTGGGCAATTCTTTATATCGGGGGTCATGGAAATTCTGTTTTATGGTCAGGAAAAGTCAGGGAATTTTAAGTCTGACTTGGAGTGGGAACTAGAGATCGACCGATATGGGTTTTTCTATAGCCGATACCGATGTTTAGATGTCAGAGTCAGCCGATCACCGATATGTGCTGCCGATTTTTTTTGGCCGATCTTTAGGGCCGATACCTTTACTTTTCGCCCTTAATTTGCATGCTAAAATATCAAACTACTAATAAAAGAGGATGCACAAGATTTCCAAACGTAACATAATTTATTGAACACTGTCTTAAAATATCTTTGAAATCTTTATTATATCAAATATCATATCAAAATAAAATATTTATCTAAAGTTAAGGGGGAAAAAATCAATGAGCAATATATGTAAATAAACATGTAAACTTAAATATACATTTAAATAAAAATACAACTTTATAAATAAACATTTTTAATGATATTCATAACAGCAAACTTTATGCAGATTATAGCCTAGTATTCTTACAACTCCGCCTCTTAAATTCAGCTGTCTGGTTGAAGCCTCAAAATATTGTTAACAAAGTAGCCTAAGCTTAGCCTGCTATCATACTCTACTGGTTGGACTGTTCAGTTTCAAGGTAAGCAAATACTTTTTCTCCTTGGGACAGGCCCTATAAGTCTTTGAAAATCATTGGTAGATGGTCAGTCAACTTGAATGCAAGAGTTTTAATCAAATGTCTGCAGCATAGCCTACTAATGATGCTAACCGGATTTAACAGTAATTAGGTGTCTTCTTTGCGTCATTGCGTTCACTATTGTGAATGTTATATTTGGATTAAATATGTTGAGGGCGGGTGTCCATTGAGTGCGCACGAGAGCGGGCCAAGGAGAAGGAGTTTACTTCTACTGTTTGGTAAAGTTGCCCGCATAGTCTACAAAAGTTGCGGAATAACTTTATGCTTTCACCCTAGCAGCAACGCTTCCAGGGATGATCTTGTTGGTGTGCATGGAGGAGAGGGGCCGTGTGTGTGTGTGTGTGTGTGAGTGTGTGTGAGTGTGAGTGAGTGAGTGAGTGAGTGAGTGAGTGAGTGAGTGAGTGACGCACGAGTGACAAGGAATTCAGCTTAACGAATGCTGCATGTTTTTCAATGGCGTTAAAATAAAATAAATAAATAAAAAAGTATAACGAAGCGCAATATGTGGCGGCCGGTGTTGAATCTGTGAATGCTGAATGCCGCCTTCCCCGCCCATGCACAAAGTGAATTCTATAATCCCAACACAGGAGAAATAAACACACGGGGCTAGTATGTTTGCAAGCAAGGTGCTGATATGTTTTCATTTTTAAAGCTAACGGCAAACAACTACAGCATTATGCCAATTCCAGAGGGTTACATGTTATTTGTTTTTTCTTTCCCTAAATGAAGCAACACAACATAGTTTCCTAATAACATAATAGCAAATACATGACAACAGGACATCGAAAGGTAAGAATTTAAACCTTGCCTTTATCTTCTAGAACTGTCTTTATAAGCGTCTCTGACTGAATATTACAAAAGTTTATTAGGGGTCCTTCACATGCGGCTGCCCGCGGATGTGCTTGACGTCAAATCGGGCGCGACCATGCAAGGATATCGGCCGATGCCGATGACTTAAAAACATGCAAATATCGGCCCGATATATCGGCCAACCGATAAATCGGTCGACCTCTAGTGGGAACCCTGATGTTAGTTCTATATCTCGTTTTTACATTTGAATGCTGTGGGTGTTACCTGGTGCAGAAAACTTGTCCACTACTGTGACTTCTAATTTGCACAAGACTGTACAAGACTATGTAAAATGTATAGACACCTACAATTTTGGGGGGGGGGGTTTAGCAATGCTGTCTACAATACATTTTTATACTACAGTAGATATGTATACAAAGTATCTAAAAATGCTGAACTTAATGCCTCATCGGTACTCTTTGTATATCAGTGCCTCTTGAGATAAGCTGAATAGTATCATATTTCAGACTTACAGTGTGGGTGATAATCGGAACGGAAATGTGTAGCAATGCATAGCAAGGCTAGGTACTGTATCAGTAGCTGATCTTGAGACCCCCATTACTGAATCTGCCAGAAGCTTTTTTTGTGATTGTTGGTCGCTGTAACACTGCTGGTGAAACAAATTTGGTATTGGGCAAATGCCTAAATCCATAACTTTTGATACATTTATTTGTGCCCTTAAATACTTTGTACAGATTTCTTGTAATTTATGCTTTTAAAACAAAATGTGTTGTGACTACTTTTGCACAGTACTGTCTGGGGTACCATTCAATGACATTTTGTACACTTACAATCATTGTTGTTTGTTCTGTTTAGGCAGCCTATAGACAACCTGTCGCCTGAGGAGAGAGATGCCCGCACAGTGTTTTGCATGCAGTTGGCAGCGCGCATACGTCCTAGGGACTTGGAAGACTTTTTCTCGGCTGTTGGCAAAGTAGGGCCCTTGACCGTCACCATTTCTAGTCTCCATTTGTTCTCCTCTCCCACGAACCTCTACGTCTTGCCTTCATTCCAAAGTCCTTGCTCTCTTGTATTTACCTATGCTTATTTACCTATGTCTGGTTGTGAGTTTTACCAGGTTTGTTTTTAGAATGGGAATTGGATATGGGTTGGATACAAACTTCTAAAAACAGACTCACACACTTATCCAAGACATTGATTGGATGATTGTAATAGGTTTACATTGACCAATAGTAACATAGTTGAAATTAAGTTTACATACACATAATAAACAGTATTTTATAGCATAGCTTACCATGATTTCTACAACTCGTATTTTTCTATCATCTATCAATACACTTGAATAGTTTAGTTGTCACAAAAAACATGATCTCTACAAATGTGCATTCTACAAACATGTCTGTAGAGAGAAACTTGACAGGAAGTGGCAATTAACTGAGAAGCACTGGAATTTTGCATTATATGTCCACAGCATACGTTATGCATACGTTGTGTTCTGACAGCTTCTAATTCACTGCACCCAACCTGTTGTAATGAGCTACTGCATCCTGAAGAGGGTGTATTATCATCTTGTCTGAAAAATCTAATCCTTTTTTTGAATCCTTGTTTTGAAAGGATTCAACCTTTTGCCTTTCCATTGTCTTATGTGGTCTGCTTTTTTTTAAATTTTGTTTTGATCTGTCTTAAATGCTCTTTTCAGGTGAGAGATGTAAGGATGATTTCGGACCGAAACTCCCGCCGATCAAAGGGCATTGCCTATGTGGAATTTTTGGATGCTACCTCTGTGCCCCTGGCGATTGGTTTAACAGGCCAGAGGCTACTTGGAGTGCCAATCATCGTACAGGCCTCCCAGGTTAGCACTGAAAGTGACATATCTAATGGCATGAATGGTGCCCTTAAACCAATCTTCAAGAACTATTGTCTGTGTAATGTAATTTTGAGCATTTTAACAAAAACACATCATCATAATATTGAAAACTCCAAAGCACTGTGTTGTCCAGATATCATACAAGCCCAGCATTCCTGAGATAACAAATTTATCCACAATGGTATTAAATACAATGCAGGGAAAAGCAAACCTGCTTTCAAGACCTCCTGACTGACAGCAATTGTGCGTCACATCTGGGAGTGACTGTGTTCGTTGTTTGCAGGCAGAGAAAAACAGGGCTGCTGCTAGCGCCAATAACCTCCAGAAGGGAAGCACTGGTCCCATGCGTCTGTATGTGGGATCGCTCCACTTCAACATCACAGAGGACATGTTGAGAGGGATCTTTGAGCCGTTTGGCAGGGTATACCTTCACGATGACTACATTCCAGTGTTCCGAAATGTACAACAAATAATGTGTTTGTTTATTATTGTTGTGTGTATTCGTGCTTTTTAGATTGAGAGCATTCAGCTTATGATGGACAGTGAGACTGGACGCTCCAAAGGATACGGGTTCATCTCTGTATGTTCTTGTGTATTCTCAAACCCTTTGTCTTTTTTAGTACTGCTGCTGATTTTGATATTTCTCGACAGAAAATTTGTTGTGCTTGGATTGTGTTTACTAATGTTTTTACTTGCACACCCGTTCAGTTTGCAGATGCTGAATGCGCCAAAAAGGCTCTCGAGCAACTGAACGGCTTTGAGCTTGCTGGCCGGCCCATGAAAGTGGGACACGTGACTGAGAGAACGGATGCATCCACGGCAAGCTCATTCCTGGACAATGACGAGCTGGAGCGCACTGGGATTGACCTGGGTACTACGGGACGATTGCAGCTCATGGCCCGCCTGGCTGAAGGTAGGGTGTTTGCTTGATTTCAGATAGATAGATAGATAGATACCCAAGGGATAATTCAAGGTCCCAGCAGCTTAGAAAAAACTATGTCTTGCCTGCAAACTAAGCCCTGTGCCCTCACAGACTAACCAGTGCTGTTTAGGGAAGTGAGTTTGCATGGCAGAAGTGCTCGCCTTTTTGCATAATTGGGATATCAGCTATGATAAATTGATTGACTAACAAAACAAAATTCTAAAACTCTGATACTGACTTTAGGAGCAAACAAGCCACCACACCTTTGACAGCAGGACACCCCCAAAGGCTTAGCATGAATGCACATTTAAGTCTGTGAATCTATAAGGGTAGACATTTAAACAGGGCTGTGTGTATGTTTTTAGGCACAGGCCTCCAGATTCCTCCAGCGGCACAGCAAGCCCTTCAGATGAGTGGATCCATCCCCTTCGGCAACCTTGCGGCCGTAACAGGTCAGTCTTCTCATACAGGCACACTGCACCACCTTTAAGATGCTTGCACACCGTTCAGACAAATTCTAACCAACTCAACATGCTGTGCACAGTCCACCATATTTTATGGTGATTGGTGGATAGATGGAGATCGACAACAAGTTTTAAAGCCAGAATTACTCTCTGGGGGGGAAAAAGACTGGAAAATTTCATGACTGCAACTGACAACACCCTTTCCTTTGAAATGGGGGATTCCTTCACGCAATAACCGTGTCCATGCACCTTAAACACTCCACCCCTGTCCATTCCCATCACTTCTGAGGTCATCCTTTTATCCCTGTCCATACTTTTGGTCCTCAATTCACAGCTTTACTGCATGATGTATGGTTTGTGTTGGCAATCCTGCTTGCCATTTTGACATCCACTTTGAGTCACTTCTTCATGCCCATTCACATGCACATGCACATGCACATGCACATGCACAAGCTGCAGGATGGGCAGGACTTCCAGAAGTTCATGTTCCATTATTGTCAGACAAAGGATAGGCAGGATTTTATGCAATTCATGGCCCACTGTCATCACACTGTGAAAAGTTTGGACAGGAGTATGAGACACATCTGTTCACCACATGGAGATGCTGAGACACAGATGAGCAAGGACAGTGTGTTTTTTGGGGTCTAGCAGCAAAGCTGCAGAACCCCATATTCTGTATTCTTATGCTTGCTTCCAAAATATAAGCTAAATGGGTCGGGGATTTAAGTTGACAAAGTTTCCTGTTAGCCAATCATGTGCTAGTGTCATTTATTGGTCACCTTTGACCTGCTGCATTCTGCCATATTGGATTTTAAGGAAAGTAAATCTCTGTCCATTCTTCACAACAATGTGCACTGCTAGTCAGCTAGACCATTCCTTCCAATCTCCACCATTTTGAAATGTCAGAACACTGTCAAAACCATCATATCATAATTGGCAGCAGACACCTAATAGTATTTCAGGAAACCTCTGACCTGCAGATTTCAGTATTTCTTTCATAATTCAAGCATATTTTGGCACACAAATTCTAGAACTGGTAGCTGGCTACCCCATTCTGAGGGCATATACAAATTTGAAAACCTTTGGGGATGCTACCTTTTCTGCTCGACCCCCACATTGCTGCATGCGGTTATATATCGATATATGGGGTGTGTGTGTGTATGTATCCTAATATCTGCTTGTAGAAACTTACTGAATCTGGAAGAGTGTATTTGTGTACTTGATATTTGTGTGTATGGGCATCTTTGTTTTAATAATGACAACACTTTGTGATAATAATGACTTGATGATGCCATGTCTTGCCATGTCTTGTCAAAAATAGTCATGACTACAAAGTCAAACAAAATAGTTTCAGTAACATTATAAAAACATTGATGTTGGCAATTAGTGAAATGGATGAGTAATGTTCAAAGTGACACACAATGCTAGCCTGGCTTCCGCGACAAAGCTCATAGGAGCTTAGTCTGGCCAACCTACATTACTAAACGTCTTCTGGGAGGCGGGCTTAACCTGCGTCCATCAGATGCCTCTTTATACTACTTGACAAATCTACAACCAATAAGACCACTCGTTCCAATGATGTATGAGTAAGCTCTTTTCTCATTGGTGCCCACAGATTTGGGAAAAATAATTCCTCTAAATCGGCATGTTGGCCATACCGACTTGCTCGCAAAATTGAATGTAGCGTCACAGGAAGTATGGGAGGGTCCAGGCTAACACGATGCTACTTTGCAGCCATTTTTGGTAGAGGGTTTTTTTGAGGATGTTTTAGAGTTTTAATAAACCGGTAACACTTTACTTGACGGGTGCGTTCATAACACATTCATAGCAGCTGTCATAAACTGCACATGAAGCATTCATAACTGTTTCACGAGACATTCATACCAAACCTTTCATGAATGAGGAAGACTGAACAACGACAACTTGTCAAAATAAAAGTCCAACAATCGCAAAGCAGCATTGCCTTTTTTGTTCCAAACCTCTTACCTGGTCACATCATATGAGTCAATGTGCTAGTGCAGTGCCAAAAAGACGTAACATTTTTGTTCCTCAATGGTGTAATGTAACCTTTGTAACCCTCATCTTTTGCTAATGTTCAACCATTCCATGTTACACAAATATGGGTCAGCTGAATAGACTATTTATCTCTAAGTGAAAATTCAGTTATTGTGAATACTTCACAACCCGTATAGTAAAGTGACAATTAATGTAGACTTCATACTTTCAACCCGTATAGTAAAGTGACAATTAATGTAGACTTCATAAGATATTCACGACATGTATATCTTCTGGAGAGAGAAAAAATATATATTTGCTTGACCACGTTCTGTCTTTTTGGCAATGGACTAGCGCATTGACTCATGTGATGTGACCAGAGGTTTGGAACAAAAACAGCAATGCTGGTTTGCGATTGTTGGACTTTTATTTTGACAAGTTGTCATTGTTCAGTCTTCCACATTAATGAAAAGGTTTGGTATAAATGTCTCATGACACAGTTATGAATGCATCATGTGCAGTTTATGACAGCTGCTATGAATGTGTTATGAATGCACCCGTCAAGTAAAGTGTTACCAATAAACCTTTAAAGTCAGACTCACCCTTCTTTTGTTACACAAATACCAGCAGTCTTTTGTGTGTGTTTTAGTAAGTTGTAGTAAAGAGAAAGGGTCTAGCCAACAGTTCTTATTAGCAAATCAGTCGTTTTGACAGTAGCTCCCCACCCACTGTGTCTGTTAGCTGAAAGATCGCACAAACTACAGCTTCCCTTTTCATTGGCCAGTGCTGTGCATGTGTTGCTGATGTCACATCCCCGCTCTGTCCGTGCCTGATCTTGTTCTGTGTGCTGCTGGAGCACCTGCTTTAATCTCTTCTCTTCTGACCCATAGATTTACAAGCCATGTTGATTCAACCCCCAGAAGGTGAATTTGATTTTCCCGTTAAATAAAGACCTGATGCTCTTCTATGTTTTCATTTAATACTTTTAATGTTTTTTTGTTTGTTTGTTTGTTTGTTTTTGTTGTTTTTAAGTACGGCATCATGGTGTTTAATGTTGTGTTTGTTTCTTATTTTAAGATTAATTTTTTATTATTTTTAGTGTGTTTTACAACTGCCCCCTCTCTTGTTTAATCTTGATTGCCTCTGTCCATCTTCTCTAATGCAATACTAACAAAATGCATCATTAACACCACAAACTGAGAAAAAATTATTAAGACCACGTTCAGGCCTTTGGACATGCCGTCCAAAGAAACCAGAAATATCGTGCTTTTAATATGTTAGAACTCTAGTCCATTATGTGTGTGTGTGTGTGTGTGTTTGTGTGAATGTTTTGTGAGCTCAGTTGGAGTGAAATTTGTGCTTTGTCTGTTCTGCTTGTTGTAACAGCCGCGGCCCCAGCACTGAATCTGCCTAGTATGAACCAAGCCATGAACCTGCCCACCCAACCTCTGGCCACACACTGCCTGCAGCTCTCCAACATGTTCAGTCCACAGGCGTGAGTGAACCCTTCTATTTGCAAGGATAGTAGGAAAAGTTGTCATATGCATAAAGTTAATGGGTAAAAGAAAATTCAGTTAAGTTGTGTTCCTGTCATCTGCTCTTTTATGACATGTTTACTGCTGATGATTGCCTACTTATGATAGTCAGGGTGTGTGTGTGTTGAACTTGAACCAAACAACCTAACTGGATCACCTGTGTAGAACCATGATAAAATGTAAACCGGCAGCTGGCACTGTGAAAATGCTATCAGGGCACCAGAAACAAAACTAAAACGACATCATCATTTACCCCTCATCAGGTAGCGCTGACTGCTGTTTCTGTCAACATGGGGTTAGTTTCTTGCTTCGATCACGGCGCATGGAAGGAATATATGGTGCCTAACATTGGGTGACTTGCTCAGATGTAAAACAAGGCTAAAAGTGATCAGAAACTTGGCAAACCATTAAAATGTATAATGACCAAAAACAAAATGAATTCCACACTGGCCCAAGCACTTGAATTACTATTGAGAAAATATATTGCAATTCCATGGCTAGCCTGAAGAATGCAACCATATTTTCCAATTTCTCACCTCAGTAGGATGAAATGCTTTTTACTATGGCCGGCAACCTTCACCCAAATTCTTTTTAGGCAACTGTAGCTATAAAGTAGTAGGGTGCACCAGTTGCCAAAAGTTATGTGGGTTGGCTTTCTAGGTGTACTTTGGTTTAAAAATGTTATCTCTCAATAGTGAAAATGAAGCTGGCTGGGACAAGGAAATCCAGGATGATGTTATTGAGGAGTGTAACAAACATGGAGGAATAGTCCACATATATGTCGACAAGAACTCTCCTCAGGTCAGTCTGCTATGTTGTGGTGATTTTCATTTTATTGCATGGGCCCAGTGTAGTCATACTGTATTGCTATCGATTTTATCGACTTCAAATGGAATCTCTGAACGTTCAGGGGTGCAATATTTCATCCTGCTGCTGTCGGTGATGCAGGTGTTATTGGTTAGCTTCTGTGTGGGTAGTGCCTGGTATCCAGATGTAAAAATTTAGTGTGTGAAGAAAGCTATGCCTTGGAGATGGGCTGTTAGCCAAAGGTGAGTTGGTGAACTCAACCAACTCAGATTTAGCAGCTGTCGGTCATATAACCACATATTCTTCATTCCTTCCACCCTGCAGGGTAATGTCTATGTGAAGTGTCCCACTATACCCACCGCCATGGCAGCTGTCAATGCCCTTCACGGACGCTGGTTTGCAGGTTAGTCATTGCTTCCAATGGCTTATTTTTTCCCAGCTTTGATTACAGTATGCCAGTTGTCCATTTATGTGTGTGCATTCCTCCACAGGTAAAATGATAACAGCTGCTTATGTGCCCCTGCCCACATACCACAACTTGTTCCCGGACTCAGTGACAGCCACACAGCTCCTGACGGCCTCACGCCGATGATCTCCCGCCTGCTGTGTCCCGATTGGTCCGCTTCATGGCCACGTGTATATAATGTTCCACGCACAGGGGGCTCACTTAATGGCCCCCACAGCATTTCTAAAGTATGGCCCACCCCACCCATACACATACAGCGGGACTGACAGTGTAATTTTCCGACAATCTGGGAACAGACTTTTTTCCAACGAAACTGCTGGGAAAAACTGGTCCTATGAATTTAATCTTCCTTGAGACAAGTGTCCACAGTTTTCCTTTCATAACTGGAATGTTTTGGGATAGTTGGGGAGGGTGAGGGGTCATTTTAAAGGCTATATCAGTTCTTTATGAAAAGCAAGGCTTTGTGGTCTGTTTTGCTGTTTCTTTTTGCTCTTTCCAGTAGTCCACTTGCGTAATTGGAAAATTAAAAAACTTCCATTTTGCCAAGCCAGTACTGAAAGCTGCATTTGGCCTCAAGGTGTCATCTGGCTGGTCTGTACATAGACACCTCCTGTTATTCTGTAAGTCTTCAGAATTTTTTGAAACTCAGTTTTTTTTTTGTTTGTTGCTGTTGATCAGAAGGTTAAAAAAGAATAAGCAGAATGAAGGTGGATTATCAGAGTCCACATTTGTATCTTTTTGTAATCAAGAGTTTTTTTTTCTAAAGGATGTCCTTGATTAAAGTTGCTTAAAACAACTCCCTAAAATGTTGTTTGTTATGCAAATGTGTTTGTGTTAAAGTTATTTTTGCAGTTTGTCAGGGGATGGGTTTTTGAGTGATGTTTTTTTTTGTTGTTGTTGTTGTGGAGTGCAGTTCTAACAATTGAGAAGAGCAAGAAGAGAATACCTTTACTGAAGAAATTATTTGTCATAATATTACTGAGTAAATAATACACCATATTGTAACATTGAAGCATTGATTTAATAATTTACCACTAGATGTCCTTAGAAAAGCTTCGAGAAATTAAACATTTTGCAATACGTTTGCTGAAAAGCTTCAAAGCTTCAACAAAGCCTCATCTCACCAACACTGAGAAGTGAGAACCTACAAGGCTCCAAAACTTGTCATTGTCTGGTATTGTTTACAGATGGATCAAAGACTCCACAAAGTAACCAAACCATCTCATAAACTCGCATCACTCGGATTAATTTCCAATATAAGAATATGAAAAACTAAGAATCAGGGCTTTGGACAGAATCTTTCACAAATAATCTGTTCTGCTTCCTGCTCCAGATGCGGATTAAGTGAATTGCCAAAAGATTTTCTGCATCATTGCAGGTTTTATTGACTTTCTCATCACTTAACCCTTGTATGGTGTTCATATTTTTGTTACTCAGCCAGTGTTCGTGGGTCTGGTGGACCCGCTCCATTTTGGGGTTTTTAATTAGCATAACATTTTGTCTAGGCACTTAATTGCAACAATATCGGCAAATGACCACATTTGATTGTTATCAGTAGGCCCAAGAATAATGACTTTATTATTGGTAATGTTGGAGTGTTATGGATAATCACACAGATAATCAGTATCATGTGTCTTAACCCTCTCCCAAAAAAAAAAAAAAACAGCAACCACAACAATCGAGTCTTTTGCAGGGACAATAATGAAAGTACATAATGGTGGCACCTATGAATTGGACTCACAGTTTTATGGCTACAGAGTACAAGCCCTGTGTCTTTGCCCGCCATCTCCAAACACACCACATTTTTACACTTATATTTCTCCATGCACTATTCAGTTAATATTAGGTGCTATTTTTTTCCACACTCTTTCCTACAAAGAGCCTGTTTGACCTTAGACAGCAGAGCAATGGGCTGACTCACACAGCTCATTGCTAACCCTAAACACAAAACATTTAAACCGGGACTAAGCAACATTCTGTTTTTCTCTCTCACGAGCTCCCTCTAAAGACCGCTGTATTGCATTGTATTGCACTGCATTCTATTGGAGGCGGTCCGCGCTGCTGAACATTGCAAGTGCTGTATCTACCGCTATAGGCCACGGTGGCGCATTCTACACCGTTCGTTCGCCGTGTAATGACTAGTTTTAGCATCCTAAACGGTATGAAACGGATTAATTAAATGAAAAATGTTGCATAGTGTGCCTTTTAAGATCAAAAGACAGTTAAGATTTTAGGTTTCTTAGGCTAGTAGTTTAGTGGTTTACAACAGCCAAGAGTTCTGTCTGCCTCTACAGTATGTTAGGTTTTTGACTTTGACTTTGGCTCTTTTTAAACACCCATGTCTAATTGCGGTTTGAAGAAAAAAAAAATAGAGCTCAGGGGTTTTTCCCAATCCCAAAATCATTGTGGAAATTCCTGCAGCTAAAGTTTCATGTAATTTTGGGCAAAGATTTAGCAGCTGTTTGCATTTAGCTGTATAAAACTTTGGATTGTTATCTTGTGATAATTTTGTGAGGTGCCATAGAATGTCAATTTACCTTGTTATTGTTGACTTTAGGTATCCAATGAACAATACCAAAACTTCAACACCGAATCGTTTAGTTCTAAGCCTTTTAAATGAGCCTGTATAAGACGCTCTAGCGGTGCTTCTGGGTCACTTTCAGACGCACAAATTTACATACGCTATTATTGAGCCTCGAAGAAGTATTTATGATGGTCAAAAAACTTGCTCTATGACTCCTTTAAATGAGTCAATGTAGCAGAATCACATCCTTGAATATCGTTACCCTGCACCTTCTGGGGCCTCATTGATCAATATTGTTCCTATATTGCCTTCTTTAAAGGTCCCTGTCCCAAAAAGGCCACAGTGTTTATATTGTCTTCACCATTTTGCCCACAATTTAAGAATTGTTCATGCCACTTTAGCGCACAAATAAAAAATGCACAGTGCTCTTTCTCTTTTTGATCAGATTAGATTATACTTCATTCACCCCATTAGAAATTCAAGATCTTTTGCAACCTACCATTGAACCTAGACTATTTTTAAGCAAATTTTCTTAATTACTCAGCCATATGCCAGCTCAAATGAGCCTAGAAACTTGCTGTATTATTTTCTGTTTCTGTTATCTAAGTTATTTTGTCCTGTACGGTACCTGTACTTTTCACTATCAATTTGGTTGTTAGGAGTTGCAATATAAGCATACAAGAAAATTGTAATGTAATGTAATGTAAATAATCATCTGGCAAAATTTACCCTGTTTACCCAATAACATATCCCTCCATAATTGGCATTAAGAGGGGGATGACACACAACATATGGAATCATTTTTTTCTACCAACTTAATTTTCTAACTTTGACTCAAAAATTTAGGGAGTGCTTCCTGTTTTTTTGGTGGCCTGGCATTTGTCTGTTTTTGCATATTTGATACAAGAACTGAATGATGAGAAAATATATTGTGTTTGTGTGTGCGTGCGGGAGAACATAAAGAGATGGATCTGTATTTTATGCAGTAGTAACTAACATTTGTTAAATAATCTTGCACTGTACTGTATTGGGTTTTAAGAACTGGTGTAAATGAACAAAGAGAAGTCATATATGGATGAAAATCTGTTTTCGTCTGTGCCCAGTACTGTATTTCATTTTTTAACAATTAACAGATTAGGTTATAAAACACAAAATGTTGTTTGGAACACACAGAAAGACATTTCAAAAAGTATCCCAACCAGAAAAAATGCAAAGGCAACTGAACTTGCACAAAATCAATCACAAAATTAAAAATTAATGCTTTTAAAACTAATTTTGAAGTAAATAAAAAAAAAAATGACAGAAAATGATCAGAAAATCATAAATGAACTTGGACAATGCTATAAAGCCTTCATATTCAATAAACTAAATACTGGGCTAAAGATTTATAACCCTCTGAAGTTCTTTTTTTTTTTACTCCAGGGTCCCTATTTGTGGACAGTGCAGACAACATTCTACATTATATGGTACAACTCAAATTTAGAATGTACAACAAAATAGGTATTTATATACAGTATGTGTGCAGGTTGACCATACACCCAACCAGTAATATGCAAGGATAAATCACACATGGTTATGGTTATTTAGCATCCTCAAAAACATACCTTTTAACCAAATATGGTATCTATAACCTATCAAACATACATGGATTTCAAACACAAGGAAATCAATCATGCTCACTGAAAAGGCACTCCTGTCTATAGGCCTACTTCATTTCTAAATGGCTTTCCTTTGTGTGTCTCAAACATTTATGCTCAGACTAATGGCAGACTAATGGAAAAACGGCAATTGATTTTGATAGACTTACAATATTACCATTCAGTCAAAAACATCTGGATTAACTGTGTACAGTATCTGCACGGTTGATACAGTAAATGAGACCCCAGAATTATACTTATTCCACTGCCAATAGATCAACACGTGAGTTTGTAAAAAAAAAAATCATATTGTAGCTCTGATACCCTGTGTATATGTAAAACTCAGCTTTTCTTCATTAGACCAAGGCCATTGTGATGCTATAGATTCTAATATAAAAAATTTTTTATTTATTGTAATGAGTCACTATGGCCAAAACTTGAGTAGTAACTATAAGTATATGAGTTACTATAAGTTACTACTAGCTAGTAAGCTAGTAAGTATAGTAGTTATACTATTACTACTTTAGTAGTAGTAGTAGTAGTAACTAACTTTATAAGTTCACTGATTCATGTTGTTGCACAATGTTTAAGATACGGAACAAAGGCAACTGGATTTCAATCGCTTTCTTTTACAAGCTTTTTGTAGCTTGGAGTTTGGAGATGAGAGTTCATGCACATTTTGTGGGAGGTTGTCAATGATCTCGTAGAGTGTAAAGATACTGAAGGAGATCTCATCATAAGGCGTCCTTGTGCCATTCTCAAACAAACAGGCAAAGGCTGTGACAGGGGGTGCTCCAGCAGAGGACAGCTCTAGGTAGGCCAAGTCTGAGTAGGCACTTGGCCCCTCATAAATAACCCATGGCCCGGACCAGCTGTCTGGATCACGAGGGAAGAGGCTCAGGTACACCCCCAGGTCCCTGCGTGCATTGGGCCAGGTTGGATGGGAATACACCACCCAAGTGGGAGTCAGAAAATTCTGTCTTTGATTTGAGGCAGAAGTGGTGGTTGCATCAGAGGATGAATGAAGTGATGTCCAGTGTCGTAGACGAAAGCCCTTGGACTGCTCCAGAAGCTCCAGTGGGGCAGGGAAGCCCAGTGTGCTGCCATGGCAACCATTGCGTGGCTCCACCAGTTTCTGCACCAGCTGACCATCCTGAAACACGGCGCCATCGTCTAAGCTGAGGGACTGCACCCGGCACCCGAGTGGACTCCTGGCATTGCAGTACAAGATGTTGGAGCCGTCCTCCTCATCGACAGACACCATCTGGCACTCTACGCTCTCGGGCCCGGGAACTGCTTCTCCAAAGCGCCACACACGCCCATGCGTGTCACTGTGGAAGCAGAAAGAGTGGGGGGTGGTCAGACACACCCTGCCAAGGCACTCTTTACAGTCAATGTGGTACGCATAGGCTGGGACCAGCAGACGACCTGACTTCAACTGGATTCCATGGCCGGGACCCAGGGCAAAGGTGGCCCACTCTGAGTGAAAAAAAAAACCCAAAGTCAGTAGGCCTTCAGATTACAGAATAGTGAACTGGCAGCTATCTGCCCCGTTACAGAAACTCACTTCTGGTTTAATTCTAGCTATCAGTTTGCTAGTTCATCTCAAATGTTCTCACTCTTTTTCCTATGGACAGGACTCTGTGACCTCAAACAACAGGGACAGTGACATTTTAGATGAAAGGTACCACAATTACCACCAGCAATAGGAAACTGTCAGTCAATGTCACATTGGAGCAGTTCTTTTAAAATGAATCCTCAAATGAAATAACCTTTGGTGTTGCAGTAATACAGTACTTAGAGCAACTCTAAAATACTCCCCAGATTTTTTTGCGCAATAGCTGTCTAAAACCACATAGCTTTTTAAATGTCATTCATCAATAGGCACCTTTAATAGTGTCTCCTATAACTCTCTTGGTGAGGTCTGTGACTGGACTCCAGGTGTCCCCGTGGTCATTACTGGACACGTAGCAGAGACGTGTTACGTTCTTCCCTGTCACTAGCTGGTAGGCTTCTGATGTGTGTCCCAGCACCGCGATGAAGAAAAGGAAGAGGGTTCCTGTGAAGTCATCATAGACTGGGCAAGGATTCATTGACCTATGACCCTGCAGATGAGCTGTGGCCAGCACACGCATGTCATCCCACTAAAGAGGTTTAAGAGCGAAAAGATCATGAATACTACTAAAAAAAATCTGTTCTAATAAAACACAAAAAGCACTGTTTGCATCTGCTGAAGCACTGTGTACTATCTACTGAACACAGTTCAGTGGGTAACTGGGTAATAATTATTAAAGTTTCATTTAAAACCATATAAAGCAAGCAGTTTAATCTTTATGGTATTTACAAAAAAAGATGACCTTTAATAATGTTCTCCTACTAAATGCTTTTATAATTGAAATACTGAGTTCTTCTGTAATATGGTTACTCAGCAGTTCTCACCTCCACATAGTTTCTGAAGAACTTGCCCTTGCGCATCACCAGCAGGTTGGCCTGTGCATCTGCTGGGCTTAGTCGTTCCTCACAGAAGGCCAGGAAGGTTGTTGAGCTTGGCAGGTAGATTAGAGCAGGCACTCTGTATGTCACTCCGTTCGGATCTTTCCGGAACAGGACAGTGCGTGCTGGAAAGTACATCTGAGATCCCCTCATCTCTCCATAGATTCACAAAAATGAGAACAAATGTTAACTGATGTCACACATAAAACAAAAGGATGTCTGCTGAAGTATAGTTTAAAAACATCATTCTAGGGTAAGGGTCTTCATAGTTCAGCATGGGCTAGCTTTTTGATATCCTAGCAAGCATATCTCTCCTCTCTGTAGTGTTAATGCATAAAGTTGTGCAGTGTGATCTGTTAATACTTACTATTTGAAAGTTGTGCCTGGAGAAAAGATTGTGGAATTCTTCTTAAATGCCAACTCTGGTATGACCAGATGCTTCTCAATCGTCTGTGTCCCTCTGCCAGAGTGATCGATGGTTTCAGAGTTCACTCTAGGACACAATGGGAGAGGCATAAAAAGAACCCGTGTGTGTATTTGTGTGTGTCTGTCCCAACCAATATTGCTATGGTTACTGGGCTGTCGGAAGCACAGTTCCAAAAACACACACAACCCACGAAAAAATGTTTCCCATTCCAGTGACAGTGTTGTCCTAGCAGGCCTCTTGGTTTAGGTCGACTGAATAGTGAATTAGGCAACCTTTTCACAGCCACATCCTATCATCTGCCTCCCTCTGCATTGTCCAGAGCTCCCTTCGCCTCTTTTTGGACCACTGCCATGTATTTTGTGTCCCAGTTCTTAGTCTCTTATATTGTGTTCACTGCACTATAACAGCAGTCCTATAAACACAGTCATAATGAATGCAATTTCATCAAATTGTGCAGAGTAGTCACAATGCGGACACAACCTTGCCTTGCATACACCATACTACTACATCTAAGCTGTAGCCAACACATATTAACCTATATCCCATCCTTTGCCCACAGCTTCCACAATGATAGTAAATACCCACTGAAATATCAACGTTCAACATGTTATTATCCCTGGTGATCTCTGCATGTTTGTTTTTAATCAGCAGTGCACAGAGCACACTGAGGACAAACAAACTCTGCCTCTGCTCAGCACCTACAAGTGCCAAGAGCTCAACAACAAGAGCTTTTATTCTGATAGGCTATTTCTGCCAAGCTAAGTCTATCAGGTTTTTGTGCATCACATATTTCAAATACACCACGGTCCTGTCATTTACACATTAGTCTATTATTACTGTGATAGAGGTGAAACTGTTAGGGAAGTCATAAAGTTAGTACTTACAGTGTCCCACACAGTGAAATCTGTGATGAAGGCTTCTGAAAAAAGTGTTTCAGCATAAGAATTTGGGTGAGATTGTGTGAACATGTGTGCGTAACTGTGTGTGTGTGTGTGTGTATGTGTGTGCATGTATGTGTGGGTCTCTGTGTGCATATGCTTGTGTGTGCATACAGGGGCATGGTTTGGCCAGCCCTGCCTTTTCAGAGTCAGATTGACAGCGTGTGCAGTGACCCATAAATGGGCCAGACTCATCAGAACTATAGCAGCCGATGAATCAGCGATCAGCAGCCATTGTGCACGCACTAATTACTGTGGTAGAACCACTGTGTGTGCGCGCGTCTGTGTGTGTGGTTTTTGGGGACACAGGGAGAGTTGACAATTTTCATTTGGAGTGATGAACATGGGCTTGGCAGCTGCTGGCAAAACTAGTTTGTTTCCACTGCTGCAGAATGGCAGAGCAGAAGAGGAAACTGCACAGCATCATACTCTGCCCCCTGTATTATAAATCTTTAGTGACAGTGTAATCATATTTATGATTTATTATATGTAGGTATTTTTTGTAGGTATTAATTTTTTATTAGGCAACTGTAAACACAGTTATGTAGCTTTGGTTGAGTAGTTTTACCTGATACATACAGTATTTGTTTGATGAAAACTATTTGAATGTTTAAAAAAAAAGGGTATGGATATGTCCCAGTTGTTCACTATAAGCCCTATTGTGGATACAATTTTATTTGTCAATTGTATAGGCACAATTTTTATTAAGTATTTGGCTAATTCAACAAAATTCTACACACAAATCACAAAACCAAGCCCCAGCAAATAAAAGAGGTGTAGGCCTATCTTAGCAGTGCCGACGTCAATAAGCACCTTGTTACAGATTGGTCTGTTTCATCCCGGCCATTTCTAGCTTGAAATTTACATGTAGAAGGAGCCGGGAGTTTTGGTTGGTCCATTTGATACCTACCTAAATTCAACAATAACAAGGTAAATGCGGTTCTGACATTCTATGACTCCTATATTCTTTAGGGGTTCTCAACTTTGCACTCTACAGCAGGAAATACCAGGCCAAATTCAGTCGTTTAACATTCAAATAGGTTATTTAAGTTTTATCTGTACCAACATGTTTCTTGACAGGCGTCTAATGAAAAAAACTTTGACAAGAAAAAAAGGCTTTTTCTAGCCAATGACCAGTATGATATCCAGTAAAGGACTACAGAAAGATTTTGGTGCTACCAAACAGGAAGGAAGACTATACTTAAATATAATAGTAATAAAAGTCAAAACTCATGACACTGGACATTATGAATGATAGCCTTTCTCATGAGTCTCAGACAAAAAAAAATACAACCCAAAGCGTTTAGAGCCAAAGAATAGGATATATAGAATATATATACACACAAATATTTTTAGTTTTTTTGTGATATTAAACTATCACTTGCTCTTATGCCATCATCAACTGTCTAGAGTTATTTCAACAAACACGACATCCCAAAACCTATTTTTAATAAGCTCTTCTTCAAAGCAGCCCATCCCATTTTTAATGACAAAAGCATGTGAATCAATTCATTGTCTATTTGTTTGCTGAGGGAAAAAACAGCATTTGACACAACACAGGCTAAATAGTTAACTGGCAGCTAAGACTGAATAATAGGACAAAAAAAAAAATGGAAATTAGTTTTTATGCCTCAGCTGGTGACTATCAGCTGCAAACTTTCTATTTGGTCTTTGTTGTATATCATTTCATTTCATTTCACTGACAACTTGAAGGGGCTATAGATTGATCAACACTGGATGCCTCTTTCAATCCTGCACTACAGTAATCTACTCCCCTGTAGTAAACTCAGAGACACATTCAACACCTAACCCCCATAACCTCTTAAACAAAACGATTTTACAACAATATATGGGTCTATTCAATAACGGTAAGATAGACAATGAGCTACAAATGGATTTTCGTCTAAACAATCTATTTAAAGAAATATGACATTGCTCCCAATTAGCAGTGTACTGTCAGAGGAAAGCTTAGGAACCGCTATTATTATGAATAACATTCAATAACTTTGCTCTTATCAACTGTACTACTGTACCACCAAAATCAAAACACACTACTACAGCCTTATGGTTGTGCTACACTATTTACACCATTAATGAAAAAACATTATTAAATAAAATGCAATAACTTTGCTCCTATGAATTGTAGTGCCACCAAATTTACTGTAGGCTGCACCACTTTAGGTGGGAAAATGTGGCTATCTATTGTTAAAAGAACCCAATTCAATAACTTTCTCACTAACTGTAGCTCTACCAAAATCATTCATACACTATCTAGGGTGTCATCATATCATGGTCATACTACAGCACTGACTTTAGGGAAATATGCCTATGTCATTTGAAATTATTTTTATTGGATATAAAATTCAATAGGCTACATTTCTTACAAAATTGTAGTCCCACCAAAATCCAAATAATCAGTAATTCATTAAAGTGACTATAGCAACAGACTTTTTCTGCATTACCAACATTTTGCAAAACAAAACAAATTATTGACCTGTTAGCCTAATGAACTGATCTGTATGTGTGGTGAACGAAATGCACTTGTTTAGTTAGTGGATCATGCATTTGATACAGTGGAATTTGTGGAACACCTAGTGAGCTGGAGGCACAACGACTATGACGTATGGGGGTTAAGCGAGTTTGCAAACTGGGCTTAAAGCAACACGCCACCGTACTTCAGTATTGAAATATGTTCTTCCCCTAACTTAGACGAGTTGATACTCCTCATACCTGTTTTGTCTCTGTGCGTGCACGCAATTGTTCTGGTGCACGATGCTACTTTCTTAGCATTTGGCTTAACCCAGTTCTTTCAATGTACTCCAAATAGCCTTGAAGTTAGAAGCCACCAAGCAAATCCACGTCTTTCCTATTTACATGCGGATACTCGAATAGTTATTAAAGATGGTTGTGGTGACACAAAATAAAACGTAGCAATTTTCTAAGCAGATAACAAGGAGAACTATGTATGGCGGAAGAACACTTGGGAGCCCTTTGCCGTCGGCGCAGTAACATCCTTAGGGGAGAACATATACAGTCAATGGGGGAGAAGATTTGTCAGGAGTGAGGATATTACCACGCCGACGGCGAAGGGCTCCCAAGTGTTCTTCCGCCATACATAGTTCCCCTTGTCATTTGCGAAGAAACTTCAAGGCTGTTTGGTGTACACTGAAAGAACTGGATTAAGCTAAATGCTAAGAAAGTAGCATAGCGCACCAGAACGATTGCGTCCACGCACAGAGACAAAACAGGTATGTATCAACTCATCTAAGTTAGAGGAAGAACATATTTCAATACTGAAGTACGGTGGCGTGTTGCTTTAAGGCCTGGGTCCTCCATAGAGAATGAATGGGGTTACGTGACTTTGTGTCCCCTAGTACAATTACCACACATCTCTCATGCCTCCATAACATGTATATTCATGATCGGATTGCTCCAAAGTATAGCCACACAATTTTTTATCCAAAACTCAGCCATTTTTTTTTTATTTTGTTGTTAAATGTTTAATATTCTTAAATTTTGATTGGGCCAGTAGGTCACGTGGTTGGGTTGTTGTACAGGGAGGCAGCAACAGAAAAATTAGCTTGTAAAAGTTGTTGTAAATGCTATTTTTGAGATCAGATAAACTTTCAAACTTAATTAAAACATAAAGAGTTATTCCTCTATGGAATGGTACCAAAATCTACATAGAAATACGGAGAGGAAAAAAGATAAGGAGATAACTGGCTGATTGAACATAGGAACTGCATCAACTAACTGTGTATTCAGTGACCAGCAAGCTTCATGGTCTTCACAAGAGCATGAAGAGCATCAACCCAAGAGCATCAACCCAAGCAGCTCATGCGTTATTATGAGCCTTTTTAAATTTTAAATAATATTCAAATGTATAATACACATACATACATAAGAAACAACCAATCAACAGCCATGACAAAAGAGCAGCCCCTACAAAATTCTGGAATGAATAACTACACTGATGTCTTCATGGATCCGATCGAGACAGTCCCAGCTGAACTACACTTTGAGCTGGATCCAAATGTAACTCCTGTACAGTGTGCACCTCGTAATGTTCCGGTACTGTTGAGGCAGAAGGTCAACGAAGAGCTGGACAGGCACATCCGAGCAGGCCAGACCAGTGAGCGAGCCCTCAGCATGGATAAGCAACATGGTAACGGTCGCAAAGCCAGGGAAAATAAGGATATGCATCAACCCAAGCAGCTCATGCGTTATTATGAGCCTTTTTAAATTTTAAATAATATTCAAATGTATAATAGAAAAAAAAAGTCGTCTTCAAAAGCTTCAAAGACTTTCACATCACACATCACATCGCATTATAGGCTACTCTGTTAGTGTACAGTAGTTCATGACTGTTTTTTTTTTCTTGAACAAAACTATGGTAATAAAGAATGACCACATAATATAACGAATTATTTAGGACATGATTTATGTGGTAAATTAAGTTTTCATTAAACCGTTAACTTTAAATTAATATTTTGTCTTGTTTTTTAAGCGTCATGGAAAGGTTTTCATTTTAAATATAGGCTAATGTAGGGCCATCTTAATGAGTGTAAGCCTAATGTAAAGCCATCAACAAATGCATTGCGCACTGGCAGTGGATACAACTAGCATAAAAAGTGCAAAACTAGCATAAAGAGCGCAGTCGTAGTAGTAGTCAGTGGTGCTCAAGAAATTGAGAAGTGCCACGCATGCCTTCACTATCTGCACTGCTTTTCAGGCTTGCAGTCGATGTGGCGACTGAAAATCCTGAATTGCGCTGCCATTATGCCGAAAGCATTCTCTACCACAGGCCTTTCCCTTGCCTGGCGGTAGTTGTAGATGCGCCTCTTGTCCGTCAGGCTTGTGCCTTCAATGAAAAGAGAAAGGGGACCTATTGTTAGTTACCGCATAACAAGGGCGGACTGGCCATCGGGAGTACCGGGACTTTTCCCGGTGGGCCGATGCGTCTGTGGACCAATGTGTACCAATAATGCAGTTTTGCTGGCTTTTAATGTGATCTAATGTGAACTAATGTAAACAGTTTCTCTACTGTCCGGCTAATCAGCATTGTCCCTCATGGGTCAGACCTCTTTACCTTCGGTCCAGAGTGCTCCAATGATATAAATTGACAGATATATTTGCTGCAGAGGCCTCATCCTATTCAGCAGCACCAGCAGATTTTGCGTCAACATCTGGAGGACAACGTGAGCGGGAGAAGGATGCTAGTCAGGTAGGTGGCTGTAATGTGCTTGCTAACTTTTGCACAATGCTTTAGGAATGGTTTTGGCTTTAAAAATGGCTTAAAAATAATGGCTTTAAAAACACAATTACCGTTTGTGGAGTAGGCCCAGTGGCTAGGCCCCGCTTTTTTATGGTTATGCTTGTGTCATTCGATGCCAGAAGGAGTAACTTCAAATCAAGCAAACAGACATGAAAGCCCAGGGTCTTAGCTTTCATTTGAAACCAATTTTATGTTTCTAGGTAAAGGGGTTTTCAAGTTATAAACTTTTGAATGTCAGTGGGCCCTCTTGTTTACAAAAAGTCCCTATGGGAATTTACATAGGGGTCCCAAGCAAAACGCATAAACATATTTTACAAAAATGTATATTCAAAAATCATATTTTTGGTCTTTTGACTTCAAATTTTTTGTGTAACAAGCTGAGAGATGGAGTTAGGGCTTAGATTTTTTTTATTTGGGGGTATCATAAGGATGGCACCTTCATATCTTAGTTAGTTCATAGACATTTGAAATGAGCGGGGGAAAAAAAACTTAGTTCCAACCTCTGTAACTCTGTGTCCATATGTCACAGAAACATACATATTCTTCTAGAAAAAAACTTGAGGGTGTCACATTTCCAATGGTATGAGGCACATCCCTGAGTCTAAAATTATGTAGGAACTGTCAAGCTTTTCATTTGGGTATGCCGTTTTTTTTTTTAAAAAATAGGGAAAATAGGGGTGTGCCTTAACAGGTTAAAATACGCTCGTGAGCAAGCGTTCCTTGCGACTCTCACGTATCTTGCATTCACTATGAATCAGGCCTAAAGACTTCGCTGCCAGTTGCAAATAGTCTGCTGCTACCGCATGTGGTGGCCGGAGTGACTGAGCAGCTATGGTGAAATTAGTGGATGGCGAAATCTACCTATGACAGATCTGCCAGGGACCTCAGAGAGCTGGTCATAGTGGATTGGATCAGAATGAAAGCACTACCAGGCGATCGCACGGGAAGATGGCCACTGGGCCAATGCGTCGAGAAAGTTGCTCCTCGCTCATTCATGGTGGATGTCAACGGCACGCTTTACAGACACAACCGTGTGTAGATCTTCGGGAGGCAGAGTGTTCAGCTGAATCACAACCAACCAGGCGGGAGCAGAACAGTCCTGCACAGGAGCATATTACTGGAGAGTCAGCCACAGCGTAGACCGAGCATGGGTCAGACCAGGGTGAAGCAGAGGGGGACAAAGACACACATTCCCCAAGCAGCCCGGCTCCTGACACCCCGAGCACAGTACGGCCTGGACTATGCTCGACAACAGGTGTACTTTCAAAGTTATCATTGTCTCGTTTTAAATGTCAGGGCCCTCAGAAGTCTACCAATGAAGTGTGGAGTTACTTTGAACCTTTTTAATGGTGTAAAAATAGCGATTTAGCTGCATAGGCACAGTCATGCCCCTATAGCTCGCAGTGTAAGGCTAATGAAAGCTTCGGCTAAAAACGGTTTACTGCAGAATGCGGGGGGTGAACGGAGATGGGAATTTGATATATGTTTGTACTCGGTAACATCTTCCAGTACAGCCAGGTCCAAACCACACCGGACTTCTCCTTTAAAGTAGAAAGATTGACATTTATATGCCTTAGTGCTGGCAAGTGCCCCAGTCTTCAAAGTAGTCCGTGAGATAGCAATGAAAGAATTCTTTCCTGCTGCTCCTCCATGTGCGTAGCTTGGCAGGAAAGTCATGCATGTTATTGTTGTAAACCTTTGAAAATAAAAACAGGATCTTTACCTGGCATAAATACAACACATCAATGAATGGACTAGCACATTTTTTTTAGGTGTAACTAATCATTTTGAGTGATGTCGAAATGGATTAGAAGACCACACATAAATTGGGTGATTGATTAGAAAATCATTTCCTCACCTGATAAATCTTCCATTTCAATACTGTGCGGATATGGGTTGAACCTTGAATTACAACAGTGCAAGGATGAGCATGTTTTTTTAGGATTTAATGTAATGTGATGAAATTAGAAATAAAAATACAGTCAGACAGAATAAAAAAAATCAGTCACACCTTTCATGTGCCGTTGTCTGGATTCTGTGAAGATTAGTCTGAAGTTTCTGGTGACAAAATATCAACATGAACATTAGCAATGTTCTCTTCAAGTGATGACAAAACAGTCAACAAAAAGATGCCACTGAATGGGAAAAAAATAATCTAATTTCTTAAAATTGTTGGGGTGCAAAATGAATACTAGCAGTGACTGAAGATAAATGTGGCAGATACTTTAGCATGACAATGCTGGTTGCAGATCAAGGCAGAGGTGACAACACTTGTACATGCTCTGCATGTCATGATCTACAACTAAGGAGTGTGAGAAAGTATGTGTCAGCATTTAATGCATAATTTGGTTTTTGTTGAATGACGGATGTTAAAGTAAATACTTTGTTTGCACCTCAAGTCCTACAACTGTGTAACTCAAATTGAAATGCCCACTCTGCATGCACATTATGATGGCAGTTTGTTGCAGTCTGCAAACCTTTTGTTTTATGAAGCAGCAAACTGTTATAGGTAGAAGTAATCCACAACACGCTGTCAAGGCAATAAATCCAAGCTTGTAAAAGGTGTGTACATCTTTGCTTGTCTCATTCCTTGAGTTCTTTCCCAGCAGTCCTAGAACAGGCTCCTCTGAAAAAATAATTAATTTGGTCACATGATGGTCATGGTCACATGATGTATAACAATTCAGCAAAAGTTTAAATCTACAGTAATAATGTACCCCAAAATACAGAGGCGTGTTGACAGGAGTTTTAAGGCCAACTTGAACATTTGTTATACTAGATTACTTGAATACGAAAATTCATATGCCCTTATAGTGTGGTATGACGTATGATAGTGTGGTATTTATCAGCATCATCCTCATCTGTATAAGGCTTGGTTGCGTTTGCACAGTCACCAGCAAAGCTTTTGCAAAGTACAGGGAATTCGATGTTTGCAACAACTGAGTCCTTAACACTGGGTTCTGCCCGCACATTTTGTCAACTCTCCCTGCGCCTAGAGCTATGATAGTGTCAGACATGTCACAGGAACATAAACTCCTTCTTGCAAAGTCCAACTTTTTTTTTTACATCGGTGGAAGAACTAGACAGTTTGAAATGTAGGATGTATAGCGCATGGCAATGTAATTGGCATAAAGGATTTGAGGCACTAAGGCAGCTCATGTTGGAGGTTACATAGTTCCCACCAAAATAGTTCCCACCTCAATTTTGGAAGGGTTGTTTGATCTGTTGACACACTACAGACAAACTGCTCCAGACCTTTGACTTGGTTTGGAAGTTCACCATTGATGAGATCAGATGGCATTGCACCTTCACCAAGCTTCTTAAAGCAACCGATGACAAGATCATCATCATCATCATCAAGTTTCATGTTGGCCTCAACCCAGGTCTTCTTGCTGATGCCCACAAATTTACCACCCCAGTCAGCACCAAAAAAAATGTGGACACCAATAAGGCCTTGACATTTTCGAAGTCCTATTATCTGTACTCTTTCTGCCACATGAATTTTTCTATAATTTGTGCTCTTACCACTAAGAAACTTGAGATGAATGTGGTCCAAGATGATCACAAGCAACAAGATTAAGCAAAAGGTTTAGGACATCAGTATATGGTGACCAAACGTTAACTTCAAACCTCAGATGAACACACCATTACTTGATGAGCATTAATTGTGTCTGCCTGTTCATGAGAGTGTGTTTCCTCAAAACCATGGCCCTTAATCTTTGCCATGCACAACAGTCAACCTGACAGCATGCTGACTGGAGTAGCGTTGAAGTAATCGCTCAGCTAGCATAGTTTTCAGACTCTTCTTCGTCCATGAGACAGAAAAATGTTCCTTAAGATAGCGGTTTCAAACGGGGGTTCCGCCCCCACCAGAAAAAAACAGAAAAACGTTCCTTAAGACAGCGGTTTCAAACAGGGGCAAACGGCATACTCTGTGGAGGGTCGCGTCATATTTTAAACTTTTTAGCAGTGGGCAATCAGGAGAAGAATCATGTTTTCTTAGTTAATTTTATCCCCTGGCTGACCAAAAGATGGACAAATTTGCAATTTGTCCTCTAGAAAAAGATAGTCTCACTGATTTGCCTTCAGCAGCTAATAGTAATGACGCAAGCCTACTGGACCCATGCTGGTGAGGAAGCTCCAAAAATTTCGGGTCATAGCACTACCAATACTGAAAAACATCAAGATAGTTACCTGAACTATGATTTTATGCCATTTCCTCAAAGTCCCTGATCGAGCCACAGTGCATTATCTGTACCAAAGTGCTTGCTGTCCAAATGAATACGACATTTGCAGATTACTCATCCCCAATACTGTGACAGACTTTTTTTTAACACAAGGCAAAAGAATTGACGCACGCCCAAAATGAGACGATAGACATCACAGCTACTGACAAGAAATTTTAACGGGCCAATTTAAAGGCCACATTTTTCAGTTACAAATGGCATAGTGAAGTTTTCCTTAAATATTTTACATTTGCGCATAAACATATCTAGATATTGTCATCCTTACAGCAAACTTATGTAGTCTATGGGCTAGGAGGGGTCCACATGCACCCCCCCATGACTAAAGTTCATTGGTATTTTCTTGTAGCCCTGGTCCTAAAGTTTAAGAAAAATCACGTTAACAGGAAATCAACTCATTCCCACTATGCGTGGCAGCTCACTTTTTAACATGTATCATCTGAAAAAAAAAAACGATAGGAAAAAAAAGGAAAAAACAATCCATGTAAATGTAAAATTTTTTTATATTTTGAGCTTTTCTGAATCAGAATCAGAATCAGTTTTATTTGCCAAGTATACTTGCATATACAAGGAATTTGACTCCGGTAGGTGTTATGCTCTCTAGACACACAAGCAGGAAATCCATCAGTATACATACTGTGCATACAGTGCAAGAGGTACTATGGATATATGATGGGTATCAAGACAATAGACAATTTACAATAGGCAACAAACATAGACTACTATCAATATTATATACAGGTAATAAATCATACCAAGAGTTAAAAAACAGTAAGGTGCAAGGGTACAAGCCCTGTCATTCCCTGGGCCTGGCCTGGACGGACAGGGCAGGATAGATGAATAGTAGTGAAATACTACTATTGCACTAGGGGAAAATTAAATTGGCCATAACAAATTGGCCATATGTCTTATGTATTGGGGGATAAAGTGGGGGTTGGGGAGGAGGGGGTGGTGGGTGACATAAAAGCCCTGTTAATCCCTGGATGGACGGAAAGGACAGGATAGATAAGAATAATAATAGTGCAGGTAATGTGTAGTTTCAGTGTGGAGGTGGGCAGGGTACATGTAATAATGAGAAGAAGCTGTTCTTATGTCTTGTCGTTCTTGCATGTAGCACCCGCCAAAGGGGAGGAGGGTTAAGAATGATGTTCTCTGCCCGCTTCCTGGACCTGCTAGAGTACACCAATGACCTTTTCAGCTGCTTTGACTGTGTTTGGCTTCAGTCAATGGATGTTCCTAAGTCTGGTCAGAGGTCATTCAAGCCCACAATTCATGAACTCGAAGACTGTTACATCGGTAGACAAAGCAGCCCCCAGATTGACATCAAGCTGCATAGTGAATGGGGGTGAAAAAGCTCATCACGTATTGATGATGAAGAACTTGCTGTGGATCTTAAATCGCCACAAACAAAGTACAGAACAAACTGATCCTGGGTGGGGAGGGTATGTATCTCTTACTGGCAATGTGCCTCAGAAGGCAACAACCATTGCATACTATCCTGTGATAACGTTCCCCATTATTGACAGTGAAAGACAGTGAAAGAATGTGTGTCTCTGTGTGTCTGAGGAAGCTTCATATGAGGTTGGGCAGCAATATGTCATCACTACATTTGATCTTGGAGTCAGCATGAAGGTATACCTTCTTGTGTGGAACAGCCAAGCAAGGTATGAACTTTGAGGAATTATCAGAGTTTATCCTGAAAGTTGCATTGCCCAAACCACTGGTGATTTTCAGTACAGACATGTACAATGATGACCCCATTAAAACATTGAATAAAAAAGAAGGGGTTGTGGGGAAAAGCTTATTGTTCGTGGAGGAAAAACTATACGTCCAAAAAAGGCTTTCTGATGACTGATGAAAACAAAGAGCACCTGATATTGGTAATGTTGGACACATGTAGGGGTGATGCTTTCTCCCAAATGTTTCATGGTCATGATGTCACCTTGATTTGTCAGGGAAAAGCATATAATTTTTGTTCTGATGGCAAATCAACTGTGACGGAAGAGGTTGCCTCAGTAGAATCTACACAGGAAGAAACTGATTCCAGGGTGATACTATTGTTTGTATTCAAAGGAAAGGGGGTTCGAGTATGCATGTGTTCAAAGTCCTGTTTAACCATGTTAAACAGATGAAGGGGCTGGATGTTTTTTTTTAGATGGGGAATGGAAACAAAAGGCGTTGTATTAATATTACCAAAGCCGCACTGTCTCTCTCGCTTTTGATTTGCAATGCTTACCTTGGTCGGCATGCTTTTACCGGCTGTGATAACACTAGAGCCCTCGAAGAAAAAGGAAAGGTGAAACACATTCACCTTGTTCAAAAACATTGCCATTTTTAGGAGCTGTTCACAAAGATGGGTGAATCCTGGACAGTTTGTCAGAACATGCAAAATGGAAAGGAGGAATTCACTTGTGTCCTATATGGAAAAGCACGGATCAAAAAGGTTAATGACCTCCAATATTCTTTTCTGCAGGCTAAGTGTGGTGGGTCAAATACAGACCTTTCCATAGCCAGTCCCTTTGATCTAAGCACACTTCCATCATGCAGTACCTGTTTGCAGGAGCATGTGAAACATGTCAAAGTCATAGTGATTCTGACAATGACTAGATGAGGACTTTTGTGCAGTATGCTCATCTTTTGTTAACATTATTTCTTTTAAACTTTGAGGCCAGGGCTACAAGAAAATACCACTGTAGTATTGAAGGAATAATGCGGATCTCTTCTTGCCATGCCCATTGTCCATATCATATTTTATTTCCTATTTGGCTGCAATTACAAGGTAATTATATGGGTTATTTCCCACGAAATGCAAATTTAACCCTTTTACTATTATAAAGCTATCAAGAGCTTCATAATGATGTATAATATGCTCATATTGACCATTCTATGCAGATTCTATGGCCAATTTAATTTTCCCCTGTCTTAAAATCTGTATTTTTTACCGTGCGGTACATGTTAAAAAGTTAGCTGCCACTCTGGGAATGAGTTGATTATTGAGTCCTGTTAACATGATTTTTCTTTAACTTTAGGTCCAGGGCTACAAGAAAATACCCATGTCTTGGGCTAAAAAAGGTAGGGGACCACTGCCTTAAGAGACATAGGTCTCCATTTTCACACACGGATTGTCAGAAGTCTTAAAGGGATAGTTCGGTTTTTAACACATTAAGCCCCTTTCACAGGTTGTCTAAAATGCAATAAAGTGGTTGACTTCGAAATTTTGACGATTGCTTCTGTCTCGGCTATTTGGGATATGTAGAATCGCCTGTGCCTGCCTTCAAAATGGCTAGCAATGGGCATGTGTTGTTTCTATCCTTAAAACACTGGTTTTAAAAAAGTGCTACTCACCAAGTGGTTAGTGATGCTCAATGATGTTCCAAAACATGTATCGTAGCGAAATAAAGCTTCCGTCATGTTTTATTCGGCACTTTGTTTATATGAAGGAGCAAATAGATCCCTAGGGGACTTACAAAATGGCAAATAAAACATGACAGAAACTGTATTTTGCTACGATACTTGGGTTGGAACATCAGCAAACGCCACTTATCACTCCATGAGTAGCACTTTTTTAAAACCAGTGTTTTAAGGATAGAAACAACACATGCCCATTGCTAGCCATTTTAAAGGCAGGCAGAGGTGATTCTATATTTCCCAAATAGCCGAGACAGGAGCAATCATCAAGATGTTGGTGTCAACCACTTTATTTCATTTTAGACAACCTGTGAAAGGGGCTCAATGTGTTAAAAACCGAACTATCCCTTTAAGCGCATTTGTCTTTGGGGGGCGGTCTCAGAGCAAAATGCTATATTGCCTGCAGAAAAAGTGAACATTGAGCTTGCCACATAGTTCAAATGGGCTGTCTTAAACGTGTGAATAATTCATGGGTGTGTTTGGGGCGTAGCATGTAACAAACCAATAAGAGTTCACACTCTCATTCCCTTTAAAAGTCTGGCGCACTGTTCCATGGCGTATTATGTATTATGATGGTGGATTATACTTGGCGAAATTTTTTCATGTGAAGAAAATGTGTGCGAGGTGAATCAACTAAGGTTTGCAAATGTTATATATTGTAATAAAATAACCATGGTGTGATGTATGTGATGTACATTTGAATTTTATATTTCGAGGAATGCATATGCGCTGCTGCTTGCTCCTGATGCTCCTGAGAAGCAGCGTGTGCATGCCCTCTTCCATATCCCAAAGCACCTAGTGCCGATAAAATAGCTTTTGAACAATGCGCGAACGATTCCTGACCAGGACAGTGGCAAATTCACTTTTACTTCTTGTAAAATAGCAAATTCACGCTGTGCGCCGCAACACACCCCTTCTTTTCAATGACGCGCCCGACAGAGCGCGAATCCATCTGCTATCTTGACAACGTACATTTCTGCTGGAAAAAAGAACAATGCACAAAATAGCAATGATAGGTTGCGCAAGTCACAAAAGCACTGTGCGCTGTGTGCATTATCGGGCCCATAGTGTGTTTCATATCTGGATGAATTTCAAATTCCCTTGATGTTGCTGCTCTTTTCTTGAGTTGCATATTTTGTTCTTTCACCTCTAACTCTTTCAACAGCATGCATAATGCTAGTTTTATCAGCTGGGATATAGAGGGAGCCATCTATAGTGCACAGAGTACATGGTACAATTGACATCTAATAGTTGCCAATGGTCTCCTCTAGCTTTGGCACAAGCTTAGGCGCACTATAAAGTAGGGCTGGGCAGTATGGCAAAAACATAATCATGATGTATGTTCTCATATCATATCAGATATCGAATTATATCAGAATTTCTTTCTCCTGATACTGACTTCCATGAAGTGAGATAAAAGCCAAGCTATTACCTAAGGCTTACTAACATTCTAACAGTGAGCTATGCTATCATCCCAACTTTTTCCCCTCTGGTGGTGCCATTGGTTTGTGCTATAATTTTTGTTCCAATATTACCTCTGGGTAGTGTGCCTGCACTATACCTGTGCTTGGTGGGCTATAGGCATGTGTCTGCAAAGACTCCTGTTGGGCAAACTCTGCCTCACAGCTCCAGTCCACAGATGAGCTGCTTTGGGTGATGATGTCCAGGTAGAGGGCCAATACCTCCTGCACCTTAAGCAAGGCCTCTTTGGGTGAGCCATAGTACACACGTTCAAATGTCACTGGGTCCTCCTGGTTTGCAATGAGATAATGGCAGCAAAATGAGTGCTGGAACAGTGTGGTTTCTACGTCAGAAGGATAATTTAGATGAAAAGAATAAGCAGTTATCAGTGACTTATCATGAAATCATAATCCACATCTGCTGGACTGTTTAACAGGTTTTTGATGTTGGAAGGGGTTGCTTAGTTGTTGTTTTTTTATTGTGACAGTCTGGTGTCATTTTTTTTGTTGTTGTTGTTGCCTTGTGCAGTTTTCAAGTGGAAATGTATGCCACAAATAGCCTAGTCTTTTACTGTCCTGTAAAGTTCTGTTACTGAGTTTAAACCTGTAATACAGGAAGACTTAGAAGACTAATTTGATATTTAACATAACCCAGAAAAGGCGCTTCTTAAATACAGCACCTCAGTTGCATTAATCTGTATAGCTGTATAGTTGCAACTATCTGTATAGTTGTCTGAGACCTGCCGTGTATGTAGTTTATTGTACACTAGGTGCCACTGTAGTCATGCTGAATTGTGGCATGTGCTACAGCAGTGTTTACTGTATCAGTGGGGGTATTCATACAGTTCAACTGTTTAAGAAGATTGCTTTTCACACAGGTATACTCAAGAACATTTGCAGTAGGTTATATTTTGCAAACTTTTTTTCTTGCCAAGGTTATATTCAAAAAGCAATTTCTAAAAGAAATGTGCCTTAAGCCATGGCAAGCACTCATATTATGTGTGTGTATAGCCGTGTGTGCGTTTTCTATAGCTATTTTTGAAAATTATTATTTTACTAAACATGTTATTCTTAATACCTTTAGTCCTTAAAAACTTAAACACAACGCCACTGAATACATGACATTTTAAACTGTATGTAGACTGGAGCTGTGTTCAGTGTAGATTGAAAAGCGGACCCACCTCTTCCTCCTCATTGACGACCGGTGCACAGTGCTGGGAGTAGATATTGAGGATTAATGATTTTAGGGCCCGGACATTTTGGCCATTCTCTGAGCTTGAGACATAGTGGAAATGTGAGCTGAGTAGTTCTAGGGCCCAGGGCAGGCCTGCCTTAACATAGCACACCTTACTCTGACAGAGAGAAGGAAAAAAGAAAGGCAGGATAACTCAAAACAGATGAAACAACATTAGTTTGTAATGGAGCGAGGAAATGATATATTCACAGGACAACAAAAATCTGTAAAGAGAAAAGGAAAGTTCAAGATAGAGTCTTTAAATACTAGGATTGGGAATTGCAGAGCAGAGAGTAAATAAATGATGAAAATATAATATTTTAATGTAATTTTATGACTATAGCTTATAGTCATTCACTTACCAGGCCTCCTCTTTCAATAAATGTATAGGTGATGTAGCATCCACTTTGCAGCTGGTTGTTGATCTATATGAGTAAAGGAAATTATAATTAGAATTCTGGCTGATTGGCTGATAGTAAATTGTGTGCTGCTGATTAGATTAGTTCCTCAGGCAAATAGGAGACTGTACTCTGCTCTTTCAATTTTGTACTCGCATAACTAATCTCTGAAACTTTTTGTTTCTTTCTTTGAAACAATAAGAACATAGCTGATTATCAGCAAGATTTTTTATGCAGAGTTTCTCCTGTCAGAAACACCACGGTGGTTCCATTGAGAGTATAGCAAGTACATATACCGGTATACTCCTTTAAAATTATTGGGAATTACTCCTCTGTCCAGGGCAGTGGGCTTCCTGCTACATCAGGCATCTGGGGAGCAATGTGTGGTTGGGTCATGGGCGTAATTTACGGTATGCACGGTAGGGACATGTCCACACTTTTCAGATTACCATAAATTGTCCCCACCACTTTTTCACAAATCGCGACTGGCTTTTTTCCAATGCTTCACCACGAACAGTGTCAAGCAGCTGCTTTGCTCAAGGGCATTTCAGCCTAGAATTAAACCAGCAACCTTTCAGTTATAGGCCCAACATGCTAACCAGTAGCTTACAGCTGTCCTGCAGACCCATTTTTAAGCTGCTGGGACCTTGAATTTCTCCTTGGGGATCAATAAAGTATTTATCTATCTACTGTCTTAGCAGCTCAGGTAGCTCATTGCATAGTTTTTTATGATATTATAGTAGATTTTTGTAATCAACATATTTAAATAGTTTTATTTTAATACATTAATTAAAATAGTCCAAGGGTCCCATGTGCTTTGACACTGAGGTACTTACCAAGCTTTTGATATGAAGCAGATGGTCTTTGGTCAGGGAGTGCCGGCAGGGTCCTGGGACATCTCCCATGGCAAGGTTAACATACAGCAGCATGAAAACACACAAATTCTTCACCTGAACACAAGTTGGAAGGTGGTATTAACCGCTTGCAGAATTTTAGTTTTGAATAGGCAAAAATGTAAACCCCAGTCAGGTTGAAGCATACTCCTCAGTGTCATGCAGTTGTTCGTACATACTGCATTGAAATGCACTTCATACTTATGTGCACTTCTCAGGGACATAAAATTAAGGATTTATTCCTTGCCGAGCAACAAAATGTAATGAACTTGTGACGTGTTGGGAAAAATGACAAAGTGATCACAGACTGTTTTGAAACTCAAATTAACATTACTCACATTAATTTGAATCCTGGATTCAACAAAACAGCCTATTGTTTTCATGTGCCCATCTCGTAAGCAAAGACTTGGCAGCACTCAAGCTAATCATGATGTTTGTGTATTTCCAGCGGACTTGCCTTCCTAAATTTCTTCCCAGCAACGGGCATATTTCCTGCCACTTACAAACAAGCTAAGGTAAGACCACTGTTCACAAAACCTTCCCTCACTCCCACTCGTGCCTCTCATCTTCCATTCCTCTCTAAAACTATTGATAGCACTGTCTTCAAACAAGTCAAAGAATTTCTCTCTTAGCACAACCTCCTTGTCTCTAACCAATCTGGTTTCAAAAGTGGCTGCCCTACTAAAGTCGTGCTTTTGTCTGCGACAGAAGCCTTAATAGAAGCCAGATTGGCAAGTAAATCCACAGTAATCTTGTTTGACCTATTGACAATATTTGATGGTCAAACGCTGTAAACCAGGGTTCCCGGAGAGCCGCTAATACCAAATGATTGTTATTTATTCTCACAAGAGCCACTGCGTAGCATCCAGAGACAGATTTGTTGTAGATATCATATCAATATCTGGAGAGTGTCGGAGAAGAATAGCTGAAATCTTAATGATGAGATTGAGATCTTTTACCAAAATGTGCAGCACAGTCGTTTTTCACTATGGTGCCAAACAGATGCAATTGGTAATAGAAGAAGAAGAGCTACATTTTAGACTTTACAATCTGTTCATTTACGGGTTATGGTGTGAAATAATACAAGTTCGCTAGCAAAATACATTTATTTAACCATACAGTAGTTTATTCAACTAAAGTTATAAAACCAGTTGTTGATAAAATTACATAACATCACTGACATAAGTTTTGTAACCCTGTTTTCTATTTTAAGAACCATCTGACAAAAAGATTTATTGACTCAAGATCAAGAATGTGAACAGTTGCTAAAACAAGTTACTTTAAAAAAATAAAAAAAAAAGCCAGTTAGATTTTGGTTAAAGTTCATGCTCGTTTGCATAATGACATGAGAACTGTTTTTACTCTTTTCTCACCTGCTTCTCACCTTCCCAATTTGTGTTTAAGAGCCTTCTGGCGACGAAGATTCTTAAATCAGACACCTCCTTTGGTGTACTTGCCAATGTTACGTCTTAACTAACTAACTTTCTGACATGAATTGGCAATTGTTGTCTTTGGATGAAATACTTTTAGCACATCACATTTAGAATAATCATCTGAACACTGCATTATAGAACAATCTGTAGAGCTTGTAGTTTGTCAGAAATGGTGAATATTTTCTGGATCTTACCTGCTTTGACAGCAAATGTGTCAGTTTACACAACGACAATCCTGCCCATAAAAGGAATAGGGCAGTGTTTACAATTTCCTTGAGGATGACATAACGTAAAGTAATCCTTCTTTTCATATAGTTTGACTTGCTGACCCTTGAATGAGAGTAAAGTTTTTGCGAGCTTCGTACCTTGGCATTGTATAAAATTTGGTGAAGGTTGGTGGTTGTCATCAGGCTCCTTGCTAGACACAGCAAAGGTTGAAGTCTGTAGCTGGATGCATCGGACCAAGCAAAGTTTTTTTTTTTTCCTTTTAATTTGTTGGGGGTAAGATGGTCCAGCTGGTCCTAGCTGAACATGCAGGCTGTCACTGATAGTTTATTGTCCATTTCGACTGGTTTAAAATAGATTGGATAGAGGGTTTCCTCCCTGATGCCTTTCGCTCCTGCCCTCTCTCACCTCCTGTGTGTGTGAGCCGTCTTTGTGTTTCTGTCTGTTGCTGTTGCTCTCTCTCTCTCTGTGTTTCTGTTTTTTTCCTCTCACTCACAGTCACACATCACATCATATTTATTTTCCCTGCAATGTCTGCAAACTGCTGTTAATAAATGCATTGGTTTTTTTTTAAAAGCCCTGCATATCCATGCTTTACTACCTATTTAATGGACTTTACTTGTCATTTAAATTACTTCACACAAACACTATATCTGTCTGCTCCTGACAAGGCCCCTTAATCAAATGTTATTACCCAATGTGGCCCACGACTCAAAAAGTTTGCCCACCCCTGGAGTAGGGTGACCCCCACTCCCCATCCCCCTCTCCAAAAACCCATATCTACACTGTAAAAAAAAAAAGTTTTTACAGGAAAACGCTGGCAGCTGTGGTTACCAGGGAATTCTTGTAAAAAATACAGCTGGACAGTAGATGTATTTACAGATGAAATATGTATGAGATGAAATACATTGATTTACAGTGAATAAAAGCACGGTTGACTCACATTAAAAAACTGTTAAATCTAAATATAAAAAGAGTTAATTTCCCATAGTAATGTTGTATATAAATAGACTATTTCCTGTATTTTTTACATGTAAATATTTCCTATTCGATAGATTCGGTAGATCAATTAGTCATAAAATTGACAGGGAAATATACAATAAAGAATGAATTTAAACTGGTAAAACAACAGTAAAA
>JAGFZM010000022.1:967271-1012507 GCA_017657215.1 Limnothrissa miodon
GATTTTACATGTTTTTGATGTAAAGTTTACAAACTTTTTTTACAGTGTATTATAGAAAGACAGAAAATACACTGGACCTATGCTCACTATTCTCTTACTCTCAGACTTATAATGCAAGAAATCAGACTTGTGGTGCATATTTTCTGAACAATTTAAGGTTAGGAAACAGAACATAATCACATCCTTGTGATCATAACAGTGAAAACAGGGGCAATTTGATAATTATTGCTGGGGCGGTGGTGGCGCAGGTGGTAGAGGAGCCGTTTGGTGACCGCAAGGTTACAGTTTCGAGCCCCACTCTGACACCATCGAAGTGTCCTTGAGCAAGACACTGAACCCCAAATTGATCCTGGTGGCAGGCTGGAGCCTTGCATGGTAATCCCCTCCACTGGTGTGTGATTGGGTGAATGTCATTGCGGGTGACGTGTGGAAACGCAGCGGCCTCTGGCTCTCCTGACCGTGCGCATCACTGTGGGATAGCTAGAAACGTAATTTTGATTCCTCTGTATGTCCAGTATATGTAGAGAAAGTGACAACTTAAAACCAGGACAAATGGTTTGCCAAGGAGAGTGTCGGAATGTACAACCTTTTTCCGATTTACAAAATATACTGTTTTATACAGTAGGCTACTGTAGATACCCACATACTGTAGCAGTGTTTCCCACATAGGCGAATTTGTGGCAGTGCGCTACAGATTCAACACCGGCCGCCACATATTGAGTTTCTTTTTTATTTTAAAATAAACTCTATTTTAAAACTCTATTTTAAAAATAGCCTATGCATTGTATTCATTAACTTGTATTTCTTTTCATTGCTCTCCCTGCGTCTCTCTGTCACTCACTCGTCTCTCACATAGCCTACACCAGCGTTTCTCAAAGTGTGGAGCGCACAGAGGTAGGCTACTGCTGCAGGTAGGGCTCGAGGAATGGGAATAAAACGAGCATTGTCAGTTACTCAGAATGGATTAATAATTAGCACGTAAACACCTTAAAAAACATTAAAAGATAACCAAAAAAATAAGCCTGCCTGAAACCATATTCAGACAAATAATAATAGATGTCGGCATAAATTGCGACATAGGCTATATATACACTTCAGGGTGCGATTTGTCAAAAAAACAGAGGGGGGGGGGGGGGGGGGGTTCTGATGTGATTTTTTCACATCAGAAAACAAACAGGTTTAACACTAGAACCGCCAACATTCCAGTCCTCCTAGAACCACCAAGTCATTTGACCGCCGGTCATTTGGACTCCCATGCTAATAGCGTCAGCAATAGAGTTCTTTATTTTAATTATTTTTATTGAATTGAATTATTAATAACTGTAATTAGCCTAATGTAGATTAACACAAAAACTCTGAAATAACTATTTGCTTTAACAAAATAACAGTATTCAGTAGGCCTACCCTTCTAAACTATTTTAGAAGAACAGTAACGTTGCGCGCTCCCTCTCTCTACCTCTCTCTCTTTCTCTCTCTTACACACACAAACACACATTATTCACAAACGACGTAGGCCTGCGCAACAGCTTGAAGAGCTCCAGGGTGAAATCGCTGGGCAATATTTGTGTCTGTGCAGCTCCAGTAGCCTACATGATCCACGCGTTCAGTGCGGCCTATGTCCAATATATTATAGAACACCGCATCTGGCCATTTCCTGGTTACAGCTCGGGTAGTGTATTGACTCATCATCTTTTGTGAGTGTCCATGTCTTTGATTTCAATGGTGTGGTGTCAAATAGAGGTCTGCGCGGGACAGAATTATCAGTCCCGCTCCCGCCCGCACCCGCAAAGAATTGTAATTTTGCACCGGCAATATTTTGTCCCGCTCCCGCCCGCAAAAATCCTGCAAGAGGGACGTTGGCTTAATTTCTATCTCACTGAAAGGCCTCTTAATTGGCTGAACTTTTTGAAGTTTATCGCAGAGCTCTGTACTCCCGCGGGTGTACCACTACGACCGTCCATCACGTTGATTCAACCTTGAATTTCGGTCGTCTGATGGATAGGCTACCTACCTTTCCAACCAACAACCAATGTCGTTTGCTATCTTAGGCTACATCTGCAAGTTTTAATGATTTTAGTAACAGTAAATAAAATATTCTGCACAAATTATGTATGCTAAGCACTACATTAATCATTTGTATATTTTATTTTACACACATAGGCCTATTGTGTTTGCGGGATTGCAGTTTATCATCCTACCGCCCGCTCCCGCATAGTGCAGTCCCGCTCCTGCCCGCGCCCGCAATGAGCTTTCAAATTTATTCCCGCATTGCACTGTTTGTTGGGTCCCGCGGGTCTCGCGGTACACCCGCAGGAGTGCAGGCCTCTAGTGTCAAAGTCAGATGCATTCACGTGCATCGTTGCTAGACAATTAGGAGCAGCGCCAGAGAAAATGACAGCTGTAAACGGCGATCTAAATACAGAGGTAAAAATGACTTCTCGGCGGTTCTAGGTCAAAATAGTCATATTTGAGTTTTATCATACACTCACCAAAATCCAATAGATGATTAATAAATCAATTTTTGGAAAAGTTGTGAACTTAAAGATGTAGGGGTTTTATTTTAACAGAACTAGCGTTCGAAAAAGCCAGTGGGTAATTCTAGTGAACCTTATGAACATTCATCTTCAATGCAAACTTGACATGAAGCATTTCATTTTCTGTGCCAGCCACGATGAAGCTTATTTGGGCTTCAGAACCATGGATAACGCGAACATGTCAGAGGATTGGCGGATCTTCTCCTTGGACTACCGGTATTTATGTGCATGGGGACATGTAGATTATTCCTGTGTAAGAAACTGTCACAACCTGATTAATTTCAATTGTTATTTTTTAATTATTGATGGGGTTTTATCCCCCTAGGTTAAAATTCATTCAGCAAAGGTAAAAACCAGAGGTGGTTAATGGTTAAAAATGGACGAATTTGATACAAGCAGTGGCGCAAAAATGAGGTATGCCCTATTTGCATGAGGTATGCAAAATTAGGCGAGAAAGAGAATAAGACAGGCGGACTAAAAAAAATGAAAAGTCAACCAAAAAGAACGTATGATGATGAATTGCGTTTAGATCCACAGTTGGGGATGCGCAGACACTTGGAGACTTCACACCCAAATCACACTGATAAGCCAATCACTTTTTTTTCAACGAAAACTCACAGAATACCGTTAGTAGGAAAAGCGAATGGTGAAGGTTGCATTCGCGAAACATGTGTGACTGTTTGCGACTCTTTGCGAGGAGATGGGAGCTGATCATAAAGCTGTGCTGTTTCACAGTGGAGCCAGGTAGTTCTCCCGTGGCAAAATGCTGTCCCGTGTCCTTGAGTTCAGAACGGAAATACCTGTGTTTTTGGAGGAAGAGTGCATGTATGAGGCAGTGGGCAAATTTAATGATGAACCATTTCTGATGAAACTGGCTTAGGCCTATCTCAGTAATGTGTTTGCTAAGCTGAAGGAATGAAATCTTCAGCTGCAAGGCAAAGACAAGCATCATTGTGTTTGTGTGTGTGTGTGTGTGTGTTATACATCTGGTGCTATAATGATTTAGAGATGGATGCTGATGTTGTTGAAGTACATTGTAAACCTGCCTGAGTGTGTGCGTGTGTGTGTGTGGTGTCGAATGTGTGTCTGCGTGTGTGTGTCCGGTCAGACAAAGCAAGAACACCCCCCCCCCCCCATTCCCAAATTCAATACAGTGAGTTCATTTTACCCAGTATATAAAGCCTTTTTGAGATCAAAATAGATCACTTGCAATATCTGCACTTATTCTGATCCAAGGAGACATTTGAGAACAGCATTTAGAAAAAATAAATTAGATTAGATTAGATTATACTGTATTCATCCCATCCCATCTACCTTTTAGAACAGGCCATTTCACAAGTATAGCCTACACAAGAAGACCGGTAGAATTTCACATATTTTTCACACACCCTGAAAATGTAGGTTAAAATGTAACCTACTGTATATGTCCAGAGTGTTGATGGCTTTGAATTTGGCAAGTGTTTCTTTTAACTGTGCGTATGAATGATTTTACAACCAAGAAGGGCCTGTTGGTTTTAATATTGAATGTCTGAGAAATAATTTCTTAAAACAGCACCAAAGACTTTTTAAAACTTTAAAACAAAGTTTCCAAAATCGTTTCGGTGGTCCATAAACTCGTAACAAGGTGAACGATACTTGCTGCATTTGCTCTGCGTCCCTCTGTCGGCTTTAATGGCACTAAACAAGTTTGCCAAATCGGGTAGCGAACTGTAGTTCAAGTAAAACTACAATTGACTTTTCTAATGGCAATGCTTCAGTTCAAATCTGTAGAGGGTGCGATTTTCAAAAGTCATTGGTGCTGCTTTAAACTACAAACTAAATTTTGGGGACAATGGAGTTCTTGCATGACAGCAAAATATATGGTCATTTCCCCCACTGTATTCCAGTAGGTGATAATAAAAAAAACAAACAAACAATGGAAGGATGTACCAGGACAGGCTCATCCAGTCTATCCTAGAAGCTGATGTGTTGTCATATTTACAGATGCCATATTTGACCTTAGCAACCTTGTCCACATAAAACAACCTGACATAAACGGGTGATGGCTTTATTGTGTTTTTCTGGGGTTCTTAACCGAAAGTAAAGGTTTGAGATGCAAATATGTCAGCATCAGCAATGGCTTGTTTTCTATTTGGGGTGGCTGTGCCCTCTGTGAGGTTATCTCTGCCCATGTCACTGGTGAGTTATTGTTCTAATTGTCTTATGACATTTTTGAAGATTCCATGAGACAGCAAGCAGATTCCCCTTATCCTGTCTTTGTTCAACACTGAGGAGATGCTGTGCGTTCCATCTGATGTTATAACAGAAAAAAATGGCTGTGGGTAGGACTTGTGTTTTCTAACAGCAGGATTAATGAAGGCGATTTAGCAGATCAAACTATGCTCCTAAAGAGCCATATAAAAATACATATTTTCTATAGACCTAGGGGTATAATACATAATCTGTTGCTGGTCACATCAGAGAGCAGAAGCCAGTAGAGGTGGACCACTGGAAAGCCCACACACACCAAATCCTCCCATTTACTTTTGCACAAGACACACTGCTGCTCAACCACTTGACATAAATTCAAATTTAATTATCCTCAGGGGCGCCGTGGCTCAGTGGGCTAAGGCACCACAAACCCAGAGGCTTGGGTTCGAGCCCGACCTGAGTTTTTTGTTATCTCTTGCTTTTAAACTTGCTCATTCCCTCTCACACTCTGTTGTCCTATCATAATTAAGAAAAAAAGGCCTCAATAATTATTAAATCATCTTCTTGCTAATGTACAGTACAGCTGATGGTCATCTCAGTAACTTGGTGAACTCTGTTCTGGATTTATTCAGCTGTAATATGAGGTAATATTAAGATGTTTAGAAATTTATAAGTTGTCGAGGGGATTGCTTGCTTGGTAGATGATCGGAAGGACCTTAACATGAGAGCAGGACCTCCTACCTACAGGAGTGGGAAAATGCGTCAGTGAGAGTGAGCAAGAGAGAGAGAGGAAGAAGGAGAATGAGAAAACAGACTAGAAGAAAGTAGAGCCTGGGAGTCTTGCGGGGAAGAGGCGTCATTGTCGTGTGTCCAGCTGTGAGGGGTTATAAATCTTTCAGTTTCACAAGTCATTCCTGAAAACTCAAAGACAGAAAAAACATGCAGACTAATATGTGTGTGGGACAAATTCGAATAGGGCATTGTCCTCCACAACAAAAAGATCATGGCACATGGAAAAAATTAATTGAAATAGTTGTTGTCCCCTGTTGTTTAGTATGATTGATATATTTTTTATGTGTGATGCAGTGGTAATGGAGACAAATTATTGTCTGTAGGAAATTATATAAACAAGAAATGAATTAACATATTTGCATTATTAATTCAATTTAAATGCAGAGTGTACAGAAAAGTGTTCATGTATGCAGTGTTCATAAATTAACTATGACATTTTCATTGCTTTTGCTTTATTTCCAGTGGAGAAAATGACTTGTTTGATAGTGTGAACACTGTGCTGTGTTGGGTAACTTCATTTTTTCATTTCGCCTCTAGTTCTGGAATTTATACAGAAAGCAGAAGTGTACATAAGATAATAATAATAATGTTAGAATTCATCCAGACTTTGTAGTGCAAAGAGTAAAGGGATTTAGTCTGTTGAATGTCAGAAGATCTCACAGTTTCATTAACTCTGATGAAAAAACAATTCCTTGGCAAAACATACAGTATGTCACTGCTAACTTGGCAGAAACAAGACTTAATTTGTTAATAATGTGTCTAGCTTTTCTTGCAGTCTTTTCTTCTTGACATGCTCAGTGTAAGCTTTGGGCAGATGCCTTACAACTCAGAAAGTTTAGTCTTTTAATCCAGTGTTTACAATGTGGGTAAATATGGTTTTAAAGCTATTTTCTCTGGATAACTTCCACAAAGTGAAAAAGATAGACGAGAATAAGAAATCAAGTAAAAACAAAACAACATTGCGCACACATTCTCTCTCACACACACATATTACACATACGCACAAACACAAAAGTCAGCTATTTCTGTTACATTGCTTTAGCAAAGCCAATTCGATTATTACTGCGATCAAACTCAGTGTAGTAGCGAGCAATGAAATTTGCCCCCAGAATCCAGATGGGTCCAGTAGGAGGCGGTACATCAAGACCTTTGAATGTGACAGTGCAGATGTCTTCTCCAAACTGAGATTGCTAAGGGAAAAAATGGAAGTTTGTTACTTGCAATTATATAAAATTTAGATATAACTATAATGAAAAGTGAAAAATGAGGTGGGTAAGGAGGAGAAAATAATATAGTTACAAAAATAGCAATTTACTCTCCCAGCATGTATAAAATTATGAGTTTGGGATAAATTGTATCTTTTGTTAAGTTGTTTTTTATTTTTGAAAAGCTGGCTATATACAAATGACATGGACCTGGAAATGACGGAAAATCTGAGTTAATAAGACAAATACCCAGAGTATGTAGTCTTCTTCTGTGAGTGCATATTCCTGACCTCCAAGATGAAAGGTCACACTAGGCAAGGATTTGACTAGATCACAGTTGACTGTGTACTAACAAGAAAAAGACAAAAATTAGTCCATGTCTTCACAGCTTTTAGATATACACATGTACTGTACGTATCTACATGTCCACAAACTCCATTCCTTTGTGACTGGAATTTTTAGTGGCAATTCTTTGAGGGCTGAGGTTTTACAAGTACTTCTTAGATTTAGGAAGGAGATATCAGACAGACATATCAAAAGACCCTTTCACTGACAGAAAGAGTAAGCCACGGATGGTACTATGTCTCTGACATTAAGATTGTTTTGGAAAGTTTGTCATATTACCATAGAGAGCTCACAGTTGTCTCAAAGAAAAAAGTGAGATTCAATCCACAACCCTGCTGTTTGAGGTCACTAAATGCTGCCTGGTGGAAAAGAAACAGAATAGCAAAAGTGGCAAGCTAACTGAATGTAACAGGAAAATTTGTGTCAGCCGCCAGTAAATCAATCTGTGCTGTATCAGATCTACACAAACAGCACTTGGTGCTTTCAAACAACAGGGCTTTAGAATGATTGACTATCTCAGCTGAGGTCTCCTCAAAAATGTGAGAATATTTTTTTTCCTTGAGTGTTTTCACAGCAGGGCAGAGTAGTCTATTTCATATAATTTCGTTGTGCAAGACTTTGGAGAAGACTCAAATAGCTTTGATAGTTACTTTTTGGGCTGTGAAGAGTCTTTTGTATCTCATGAAAAATTACTTCAGCTTTTATTTTGTCAGGCGGAACAGGTCACACACTAATGTATATATTGGAACAACTGCTTTGCTTAAGACCTATTAAAGAGATTGAATGAAATGACATTGGAAAATTGCCTAAAAACCTTGTAAGCCTTCTCTTCCTAGGAGGGTACTGCTTGTAGCTGGGCTAGTCTTACCCAGTGCTCCCAGCTCCCAGTCTTATCAGCAAGGAAGCGTGTACAGTATAGTACTGACAATGTGCTACATACCCCACCCTCTGCCAGTTCAGTTGCACCAATTTTCTTCATCAAAATGGTGATTGATGCAGCAGGGCCTGTGATGTAGGAGGAGCCAGTGTCAATCACAGCCGTACATCCTTCCTTGCAGAACAGCATGTCTGTCCCCACAGATACTCTAGGAAAGAAAATGGAGGAGATTGGGTGAATCACAATGAATGGCAATGCATACACTGCAAACTATGTCAACCATAATTTGTGTAACAATATGGTTGGCAAACAATATAGTTGTAACTGTTGTCTTAAAATGGTCTTTTTTATCAAGTTGTGCTCACTTAACCAGTCAAAGAGGTTTGTAAAATATATCAAAACAAGAAGGCATAGGGCAGAATGGAAGAAAAATATACTAAAATAGGCATAATAAGGTGAAAAGGAAGAACGACATGCAATTAACCCTGGTGTGCCAGCATATATTTGAAGATCCTGCCTTGCAACCGTGGTTATAACTTTTTTTAGTCAACATAGGTCTTTGAGAATTACCATCAACAGGTCTTAATCTTTGGTTTGTAAATAAATTTGAAAAATACAAAAAATCATATTGCTAAAGAACGTAGAGCGCGCTCGGTAATAACCCATAGTGCTACTTAGGATTTAGGGATTAGAGCTAAAGGAGAGTTTACTATAAATGATCTGATTTGTAGCTCTGATAAATAAGCACTCACCCTTTCATGCCAACCTCCCATTTTCCCTCTTCCTTTGTATCCACATAGTGGAAGGACCCTGTGTAATAGTTTGGATCAGTCCCGCCGAGAACAAGCTCTCCACCAGGCATTCGCGTAGGATCTCTAACAGAGGAAAGAAAAACATAAGCCAGCAATGCTTTTACTGTAAACAAATATGTACTTAAAGTCATTTAAATTGCTCAGAACAACCATAGACCTAGAGCTTCCTGATTGCTGTTTGCGCTTCCTGAGTATAGGAAGGAGAGCAACATTAGGTTAGTTGAATGGCTATTTTTTATTTATTTTGTTCCACATTTTTCCATCCTCTTCCTTACAGAGATGACCTGGCAAGGGCTATGATTGGGGTTATTCTGATAACATTAAAGTGCAAGTGATTGGCTGAAGTTGGGCATGCAGCTGACTAACCTGCTGTAGTACACAGAGAAGACCTCCTTTTTGAGCACGTGCTGAGACATGATGCGGTCAAACACTGGTGTAATACCATCAATGGCCACGTTTGGATAGCCCATACCCAAAACACCATCAAATTTGGCAAATATAAATGGAATGGCCGGAAGTGCTGTGGCTTCAGCGAACACCTGCACCACAGGGATGCCCCCAACCTATGGATGGACAAAGCACCATGTAAATTAAAGGCATATCTTCCCTTTGCACATGTTGATCATTAACAAATGTATTATGTATTAGCCTGTGCAAACTTAGACACAGCACCAGCAAACATGACATTTTATCCACAAGTCCTCATCGCAAATCCTCCAAAAACTTTCAAAACCATTTCAAATCCAAGAACCAAATGGCGAGTTTGTCCATTCACAATTTGGTATAAATTCTGTATATATGATGTGCTGAGTTAGGGTCATAAAGATCGACCACGTGATTTTTAAACATCCCCTCTTCCATGTGAATAATGTCAAAAAGATACTCTTTCATTCCCTCAATCTTAAATAAACTAAGCTAGTTTGCTATCTCAACAGTACAGCATAGTCTTTAAACCTTTGAACTTATTAAACCAGACGTTTAATATGAGCAAAAGCAGAGAAAAGAGACAAAAGACTCCATTCACGACAAGTTAGGCATTGATTACCACTGTAATTGCATATGAAAGCCAAAGTGAGGATAAATGTAATTAAATGTTTTGCGATCCTTGGCTATAGGCTGGTCGACTGAAATCGACTAGTTGGGCATCAAACGTTAATATCTGTGACAGATTTCCTTGTTTTTCCTACCAACAGCATTCTATGACCTCAGACAACAGGGCTATGGTATGATTAGTGAGAGAATATTCTTTTAAAATTTCATGATGTTTAGGTTTTCGGGAGGTCGTTCACTCTTCTCTGGATCACTCTACTCATCTCTCTACTCTTAATCTGTCTGAATTGAGATATAGTCTATCTTTACCCAAGATGAAATAAACCAGCGGCCAAAAAGTGTCACTTTACATTTGAGTGTTACTCACCACAACTACATCTTCACTCAGGAAACCTCTTACATTTCCAGAAGCGTACTGGATGGAGAAGCCTGTACCATTTTGTATGTGTGTGTGAGATTTAGATGCGTCATACCTGTTGTGAGTGACTGAGGGATACAGAATAGCACAGGAGTTAACATTGCCTGCCTCAGTAGACCAAAATATACAGCCATAATACACATTCATGCATGTGTGCTGACTTTATTTGCGTCAGTGTTGAAAATGCATTCTGTACAGTATGTGGGAGACACTCACAACAAGCAGTATAAAGTGGGGAGCAGTTGTAGGATGGAATCCACAGGTTGGCTGAGCCTGTGTCAAACACCACGTTGAACATCTGAGCTGGAGATCCAATACTTATCTCCCCAAAATACTGAGTCTGGAAGAGAGAGAAAGAAAAATGAGAGGAAAATTAGTGCATTAATGATGCGACCAAAATTAATGATTGTGTGGTGTATAAAATGTCTTGATTAACTAAGAACAAGAACAAGATTCATTTCAAGGGACTTAAACCTAATTTACTCTATGGGAGTGAAGTAATTCATAGTTGACAAATGTAGTTACTATGGAAACATCTGCTAAATGCCTACATGTACATTTCAGACTCAAAGCACTGTTCTTTATGTTGAGTAGAAAAGTCTCTCACATCCAGATAGTTGGTTAGTGGGGTAGGAGCTGTCCCATTGCTGGGACTATCACCACTCTTCTGGCTCAGCTGTGCATAAACCTCTTCTGGTGTGACTCCGATTTCCTGCAATGTCTCTCTGATGGAAGGCATTTTCTTCAGAGAGATCCTATGAAATATCCCAAAAAATGAAGGAAATTATTTGAATTGAAATTGAAATGAATTGAAAATACTTAACATTGCATACACATTTTATCAATCATACAGTTACATGAAGGCACATAAAGAAAAAACAACCATATCAGCGCTCAGTAATACAAAGGAAATTCAAATAATATTAGAGCAATCATTAGAAAGATTTATATTCCCACAAAAAATATTCTTATAAAGGTAACACATTTCAAAACTTTCAGCACACTAGAAAATTATGAATACCAATTTATATACATACCTGTTTCTTCACTTAAAGGAATTATCCGGAGTGAAACAACACGTAGCTCTGTTGATTCATGTTGCTAAGTGCTATCCATAGGTATAAGAACGACAGATTTTCATGCACGGTAGACCGAGTAACGAAACGGCAGCCAGCGCTAACTGATTAGGGCATGTCAGTTTCGTTTTCATATGCCCAATATGCTTAGCGTTAGCGGCTAGTTCGTGAATTCGGTCTACGTTGTACTTACTGCTGTCATTCTGATACCTATAGACACCATTTGACAGCCTCAGTCAACAGAGCTACGGGTTGATTCACTCCGGATAATCCCTTTAATACTCTGAATGCACAGAATTAGCAATAATCAAATGCTTCAGTGTACAGTAGTAAACAAATGTTTTGACTTACCTGTGCAAAGCCTGCTTGGATGCAGCAGCAACTGTGATTAAGAGAAGAGCCCAGCCATACACTATCACTCCCTGGGCCATTGGATAGTTGTCAAGGTAGATTTTCAGTCTTCAAATCACCTACTGGAAGACCCTGGCCTTTTTCCTTATCTCCTATTCCTTGAGGAACTCTTGGGATTTCTGATGGCTTTGAAGCCACCTCTATTCTTTTCCCTTTTTATATCATGCCTCCTTTTCTCAGGAGGGTTCTCAGGGAAATCTTTCTGCCTCTAAGTTTCTGTTGTGCTGCCCTAGACGAAAAGAACCCTCCGCCCCCACTGGCCACTGTATTCCCTCTTTCTGATAAACTGGTCCCTGGGTGGGTCAACCTTTGACCTTTGAGAAGGAAAATGAGGAGACAGGACATGCCTACCAGGGATATCCAGTGCAGTGCAATGCAGTCAGTTTAGCTTTTGCTCAAGCTAACAGCTGCAAGCCTGGGAAACATCAACTAGAAAGCTAATGAACTTCAGAAACGTATGGGAAGGGTCAGTGCCAAAAGTTAAGGGTCTCTATGTACGGCCTTCATGCTTCCACAACTATTTCTATATTTCGGCAGAAAACAACAAAGGCTAAAACTTAATAGATCGCATGGAGATTTAAAGACTTTTCTTCACTCTTCTCAGCAGTGTGACCATCTGATTGCCAGACTAATCCTTAACTGATCTATTCTCACTCTTCTAACTCCTGCCATGTGTTAATGAAGAGAACAAAAATGTGATTTTCGGTTAAGGTTTTTTTTGCAAACAGAGGGGGTTAGGTAAAACTCTCAGGGGCAAACACAACTCCTTGGTTCTAGGTTACAGGTTCTAGGTTACGATCAATAGTCCTCTAGGGAAGTCTGAGTGGACCAGCTGCTTCCCACAGCTTGTTTCCAGTCCAATTAATTTAACTGAAATGTATAGGTGCAAAAATAACTGGAATTTCACAAGAAATTTCATAACACTTAAGAATCAACACGTAATTATACCCTTTTGTTAATAATAAACTCTAAGTTTCCTGCCCATAATATATCATTATAGGGCAATCGCGTCATGTTCCCACGGTACCTGTCATGTCTGCAATAGGGTATTTACATAAAGCACTGCCCAGACAGCCCGCTAAGAGATATGGGTCCAACGTCAGGCCTTACCACAGACAGGTCAAAGGGCACATTTTAGGTGACTCCCATGGGGCTGAGCTACCAGGAAGCTGAATGGGAAATCGGCTCCAGTACACTGCAGTTGACAAGAGTAATAGAATCTCCATGCTCCCAGGCCTCGTATTTGCAATTAGTGCACTACCTTACACAAAAGAATATACTGCATCTTACCTTTTATTCATTTTAATATTGTACCAATTTTGAGCATTTATTATACATTTATATTACATTTAATATTGTTATTTTTTATTTATTATTTATTATTGTATTGTTATTATATAGTTATTTTTTAAGTTTCTAAGTCCAGAAAAATGCTGAAAAATATTTTTTGAAAGATATTTTCCACAGTATTTCTCCAAGGTTATATTTAATCCACAAAACAGATCCTAACTGTTGCTCAAAATCTTTGTCCTCATCTGGCTCACTCACTTGGCTGGTATAACAGACTTATGCAAATGTAAGTAAGTATGCAGCAGCAAAAGAAATATTGGGCCCAGTTGCAAACCAAGGAACAGTATTGGGGCTTCCCTCTATTGTAGGCTACATGATAGAGTGGAACATAAATATAAACAGATGTGCCTCCACAGCCTCTGTGGAAAGGTGGTTCCTATCAAATTCTGCAATGAAATTCTGGGCTCAGTCCCTAGAACAGAGTGTGTCTGTTTTTGTTTACCTCCTATCAGTACATCTACCCAGAACCGTAGAGCCCAGTATTTAATCTGGGTCTGGATCTGACCATTGGCCTTTGCCCAGTCAACCTTAGGGCCTTTACACGAGAGACTTTCCCACCACATATCGTCACAGTTTGACCCTCATTACCCACTATAGTGGGCATGGGAAACTCGTCATGAGGTTTGTTATGTGTTCATGCTGCAGTCCCTTATTGTGACATGCTCTGGTAAAGTATACATGCTAATCTTGGCTGGAGACTGTAACTGAATGTGGCAGCATTAGAGAAAGCCAACATGCCTCATTCACCCGCTTTTACCAACATCTCCACTAGGTGGTGACTTATCTATTGAAAGCTGCAGTAGTGAAACTGGATTTGGCAAATACTGTAATTTTCCTGTTCACAGTGTTCTGGTAGCTTTTGGTGTTATACATAAAGGTAGCTTTTTGTGATTACAATAATCTTGAGAGAACAGACCTTAGCGCTTAGCATGCTGAGTGGATTGGAATGGATTGATTTGACATGCACTGTAGATAGATAGATAGATTTTTTTTTCTTTAGTGTGTTTTTCACATTTTTTATTCAATTCAATTCAATTTTATTTATATAGCGCATTTTTACAAAAGGCATGTCACAAAGCGCTTAACACAAGAGGCCCAATGAGCAACGGGGGCAAGGAAAAACTCCCTAGCAGCGTTTTTTGTTTTTACTTGTTATGGTAGAGGAAGAAACCTTGGGCAGTTCCGACGGCTCAAGGGGCTAGCCCAACTGCCTAGGGCAGGTTTTCAGTCTCTCAGATAGTGAGTAGTCCACTATTATTCCATATAGGCATGGTTAACACAATGTAGTTATTATACAATTATTTTTATACAGTTACTCTTTCCCTTAACTAAACCAGGGTCAGTGTGGAATCCTTGCAAGGCTACAGTATACCCTTTTCATTAAAAACATGGGAAGTCATTAGAACAAGCATGGCAACAAGTGATTAAGTTTGCCATTGCTTTCTATTGTCTTTCCTTGTTGCACTTGAGATAACCATGGCAAATTAGTCCACGGATTGATCCGTTACCAGTTAATCCTCTGAAAATTACATTTGTTTATACTACACTCTTGCTTAAATGAATTGACTCTTGCTCAGATACAGTAGATACAAGCATAAGGGAAAAAGCTCTTCCCTGTTCTGTAGGTATGGGCAGCTATGCTTCTGTACCTTTTCGCTGATGGCAGTCGGGAGAAAAGTCTATGGAATGGGTGTCTTTCACAATGCTGTGTGTGGTGTATATGTCGGGGAGTGAGGGAAGAGAGGTCCCTATGATCTTCTCAGCTGTCCTAACAATCCTCTGCAGGGCCTTTGTCACTGCAGCAGTGCTGTTCCCAAACCATGCCTATATGTTATGTCTTGTCTTGTTATATCCTGTATGTTACCTAAGTATAATGCCCTAAGGCTACTTGCACTTTTTTACTTAACATTACCTTAATGTTTAGAATTGTTTTTGTTGTGCATCTGCACTTTATTGTTGTCAACGTCTACGCATGGGACAAGTGTGAAACGTAATTTCAATTCCTTTGTATGTCAAGTACATTTGAAGAAGTTGACAAATAAAACTTTGATGCCGTGAGGGCACTGCTGAGGATGCTGTCAATGGTACCCCTTTAAAGGGTTGTCAGGATGGGAGGTGGGAGGTGGGCCTTTCGCAGCTTCCATAATATGAGTGGTGGTAATATGTGTGGTGTTCTTGTAAAATGTGTGGTGGTCTTTGTCCATGTGAGGTTGTCTGTGATGTGCTGCACAGTCATGTCAGTAGTGTGAACAGCAGAGGACTGAGCACGCAGCCTTGGGGCGCTCCCATGCTCAGCAGGGTGGTGCTGGAAGTCCTTTTTCCTATCATGACTGCCTGCAGCCTCCCCATCAGGAAGTCGAGGATCCAGTTGCAGAAGATGGTGTTCAGACCCAGCTGATCCAGTTTCTTTTCCAGCTGCTGTGGAATGATTGTGTTGAATGCTGAGCTGAAGTCAATAAACAGCATTCTGACATAGGTGTCCTTTGTGTCCAGGTGTGAGAGAGCCAGGTGCATGGCTGGGGTGATGGCGTTCCCGGCGATAAGTTTGGTAGGCAAACTGCATTTGGTCCAGTGTGGCAGGTACAGTAGTTGAGACTTCATGTGTTGCAGGACTAGCCTCTTAAAGCACTTTATGATGGTGGATGTGAGTGCAACAGGGCAGTAGTCGTTGAGAGAGGTCACTGTTGCTTTTTTCAGTACAGGTGTAATGGTGGCAGTCTTGAAACACGTAGGAACAACAGTGGTGCCCAGAGAGATGTTAAAGACATGGGTCGGGTCAGGACATCAGCAAGCTGGTCGCCACATTCTCTTAGCCTGTCCTGGTATTTGCCATGCCATGGACTTTTCTCCCTATAGCCATCAGGGAAAAGGTACAGAAGCATAGCTTCCCTGAAGCAGTGAGACTGCTAAACAAAACAGGATTGATGCACCAACACTGCTGAACATACATGACTGTTTTGCTGCCATACTGATCTGAAAATATGCGCAAAGCACCTTCTTCTTAGATACCATTATACTCTACCTCAAGCACTTTCTGTTGCTCAAGACAGCACTACACTGAAAACTACAGGCTAAAGTTTTACAGGTTTTTTTAGTCTTAAAACATTTTTTAGTCTTAACAAATTTTTAATCTTAATGTCTTAACTGTGCGAAGAACCACTAAAGCTAAAAAAAAGTTCAATAAAAAACACAGGGTTTCTGTGGTGACTGAAAAAGTAAAACATATAAGAATATTATTTTAGAACCTTAAATAGGTTAGTTAAGTGAGTTTTTACAGTACACAAGTACCATGTTTTTTATGTAGACTAAGTGTCTTTTCAAATAACTCTTCGCCAAGAGACACTTATAAAAAAAAAAAGTGCTTGACCAGTTGCACTTGATAGGCAATTTTGAAATTGGATAGATTTTGATATTTGAACAGAATTAAGTTTCCTGTTAAGGCACATCCCCAAGGTGCCTCAAATTACTCAATAAGACAAAGTATTTATTGTTTTGTCTTAAACAGATTCTCCTCTTGTCTGCTGTATTTCAATTCTTGCAAAGGACCTCTGGCCTTCTGCTGTCGCTACACCAAAGACATTGCATTACATAGTAACTGGGGAAGGTTTTATTTCTCATGTGTGTGATACAGGGGCGGACTTACCATTAGGCGAACCAAGGCAGTCACCTAGGGCCCCCAAAGTTTAGGGGGCCCCCAACAGTCAGCCCTGCCACTTAGGTGAACACCAAACAATATATGTAAGTTTAATTTGTCACTGATGTTAAAGGTGATCTAAGCGATGTGACGCAATTTTAGGACTAAAACATTTGTTGTTACATACAGCAAACATCTCCTCACAATCTGCTAGCTGCCTGTCCCCTGAACACACTGTAAAAAAACGCGGTCTCTGTAGACAGCCCAGGCTCCACAAACGGCTAAAAAACACAGTGGGCAAACCTAGCATAACAAACGAAATGAAACATAACAAACATTGTTCCAGCCAATAAACAACAAGAAGGATTTGGAGGAGGGGTTGGGTGGGGGTTAGTGCGCGTGAGTCTTTCAGGAGGCATGGGAGGGAGGGGGAGGAGGGAGCTATCCTCCGTTTTGTTTGACAATACTTCGAACGTCAACAAGAAGTGACATCAAACACAATCGCTTAGAGCGCCTTTAATTAGCCAGTTATATAAATTGAAAAACACACCAAAATAGCATCAGAATATCAAATTAATGTCTATACAGTATGTTTCCTAACACACACACACCCCTTGGTTGCTCTACATTGGGCTAGTTCATGACGCGTTGACGTAGAATCTGTGCGGGAGCGCGAACTTAGAGAATTCAAAACTGACAGTGAACAAGTCAAGATGCAACGAAGTTATGACAGCGGTTGTAGACCTACTAAGAGGAAAAAACGTGCAGAGAAGGAAAAATGCAGCTACACTGCCTAAGATAAGTTCATTTCTGAAGAAGCCTGAGCCTGCTCTAACAGCCTCGACCTCTGAGGAAAATGTTTGCGTGGTGGAGGAGAAACCATGTTTATCTTGTAAGTGGGCGATCACATTTATTTTGTGAACGCGGAAATAGATAGATAGATAGATAGAGCGATAGATTAGATAGATAGATAGATAGATAGATAGATAGATACTTTATTGATCCCCAAGGGGAAATTCAAGGTCCTAGCAGCTTAAAAAATTACACACAACATATAGGCCTACTACAGTGTAGGCCTACACAGGATAAGAAGCAGATCAACAAAACAACATGATTAGATCAACATTACTAAAAGGAACAATAGAATACAAATACTAACGGTAGAGATGAGCATGAATGTACTGTGGTCCAGTATGGGGTGTGTGTCAAGGTAGTAGTGCAAATGAGTCCAGTAGTGCAACAGTGCAAGATTAAAAGTCTACAGCAATAAATATGAATATATGTAAAATGGGCAATAAAAATCATAAGCATAGCAATTTAACAGTTCTAGTATAAGTATATGGACAATAAGATACAAATAATTCAGTTTGATTCCGTGTTTATCAGTAAATTCCGTTCTTATAACTAGATTCCGTGATTCTGTCTGCGTTTACCGCATCGCGGAAATCATAGGGCCCTAGTTATGCAAAGAAATCTTATAAACAATTTACTTAAACGGTTTTAGATAATCAATAGGCCACTCGAGTCCGTGCGTACAGTAGGCGCTGGTTTTAGAACAGCTGAGGGGTTTAACAGCACTCCGCTTCGGCCTCTCGTGGCTTATTGCTTAACTGTCTCACTCATTTTCACTCACTTTCTGTCTCTCCTGTAGGCTACATTTACCTTGGCATCAGTCTTATACTGTAAAAATGTTAAGGTGTTAAAATGTTAAATGAGTACTCTGTCTCTTCTTTTGTTCACCCTGTCTTTTTTTCTCTGTCTGGTTTCATCTGTGCAATCAATACGCATATGCTGGAGTAATCTGAAGCTTGTTTCATGGTGAAGTTTTTTTGGGGCACATTCTTTTTTTCTCAATTTGCAGGATAGGATAGATAACAGGTGCCGTGTAGGGTGGCCCTTATTCTGTGTATGTGTGTGTTTCAAGAATTACTTTTGAGGGCCCCATGCCCATATTTCGCCTAGGGCCCCAAAATGCCTAGAACCGCCCCTGGTGTGATACCTGCAACCCAGTCTCATTGAGGAGACATACCTCATGGAACGTTTCGTCGGGACCCGCAATACGTTCCTCCCAGTAGGCCTACGTTTTGACTACATTGACATAACGGCAGCGGCCACTGGGTGATGCTAGAGCTGCTTTTCGGCAGAACCCTTTTTCTTTCACATTACATTTATGCATTTAGCAGACGCTTTTCTCTAAAGCGATTTACATAAAGAGGATAACAATTAAGCTACATAGCAAAAACCTTAAAGAGCATAGCATAATGCTAGGGAATAGTGCTTCAGTGAGAATTTCGGGGGGAGTGGGGACCCAGAGTTGTCAGCTGGGCTTTTCGGTCAACTGGTTAGAGCGCTCGTCTCCCAATCCGTGGTTGCTGTGAGTTGTGAGGTCGCAGTTTCAAGCCTGGGGCTGGACTGCGCAGGATGATATCACCAGGCTCGAAACTGCGACCTCACAACTCACAGCAACCACGGGTCCCGACGAAACGTTCCATGAGGTACGTCTCCTCAATGAGACTGGGTTGGATACCTGTGTGTTTATTGTGCTTGGAGAGTGAGAGACAGAGTATGTGGAGCAAGTTCAAAGGCTCATCTCTACCTGATAATAAAAGTTGTCATCAAGGCAAGACTAAGTTTTCATACCTTGCCATGAAGCATGGAGTTGATTTAAAAGTGTAAAATGTATGCAGAGAATTTATATGTATGTGTAAAATGTATAGTAGAGCATGCCCCGTTACATTAAGTTTAGAAAAAACATAATTCAAAATTTGACCTAGCAGGATGCCCAAACATTACTAAGTCTGATATGTATCAGAATCTTATATCAGGAGAGACATGTACAGTGGCATGTTAAGTGGAGTCTTGTGAAAAACTGATGCAAAAATACACATTCCTCAAAATGGGCTCATCAAAATCCCAAGTGCTGGCCTGCAGACCATTACACAGCTAACAGCCTGTGCAAAAACTTTTTTTTTCTCATAAAAAAACAGTGTCAAGCCTCAGTGATTAGACACACCCAAGTTATCAGTGTCGTATAATGAAAAATTCTAGTTTCTCAAGTGACTGCTATTCTTCAATGGAGATCACTCCTACGCCCCCACTCTTTACAGTAGCCTATCAATCTTTATCCAAAAGTGAACCTGTGAGCCAGTGCTCAAAATGTATGTAAAAGTAATGATGCAGTAAGTGAAAAAAACAATATGGAGTACAATAACAGTACTGCCCATGTGTTGCATGAGGATTTTCTAAAACATTTAATACATCCGAAAATATTTCAAGTGTTTTTTTTTTTACTGTGTCTTTATAGCTGATGACAACATTAATCATATGAATCCAACACTCCTTACTAGCTAGGGATCATTTTAAAGCTCGGCATGAGGCTCTCATGAGGTTCATGTCAGCAACAATGAGCTCCCAGGCTATTGCTCCTTCAGGCTCAGGCCAACCCAAGACAGCAGTTCAACACCACTGGTAATCGCTTCTCCCAGCAGGTCTCTTAAAACAGTACACGTGTTTTTGATTTGTACACTCAGGTCTTTGATTTGATCCACACATTGTTGTTCTAAATACTGTATTATCAATTAAAACATAAATAGTTATATCGGCAAGTATATTTTTAAAATCAAAACTGTAATACAAAATTTGACTGCATATTCAAACTAAACACATGCTTCTGATAAAATTATTCTAGTCGGCTGTTTCTTTAGACAACCATTGTTTCTAACCATTCTTTATCAACTACTAGACATGATATTTGGGGGAAAAAGAGGTCTTTAATGCTGATCTTGATAGAAAATGTTGCTGTACATAAAATGTATCTTAAATTACAATTTTTTTAAATTATCTAGACTTTTTTCAGTTCACTATTTACAGGCTCAAGGCTTGTTTTGACAATGTGAATCTGGAAAAAATTAGAAAAGCCTACACAGTTACAAAGCAAGTCACTGAAATACTGCAGGGGGAGGGTGCTGGGACCCTGGAATGTAGAAAAGCTGCATGTTTGTAATTACATTTACCTTGAGGGACTAGCTTTTCAGTTAAAAAGGAGTTGCTGCAATCATTGACATTTGTTGTGGAGTTACAAAATGTCATAGCAGAGTTAGCACTGTATTAGGCCTACTTTAGAAATAGACAAGCACATGTGGGCCAGTACGGCTACCTAAATGGAATACACACTCTTCTGTCCAGCTCAAAGTGATTATACTAGTGACATTTGGTCTTTTTTATTTTTTGTATTACAAAATTCCTACCTAGAGCACTAGAATGGTGTGCATAACTCAGATTTTGAAAAAATCATTACTCAATCCTAATCCAAAATGTGCAAATCTTTAACTCATATAGGTAATGTGTATGATAATGTGATAGTTAACAATATGTCTACAAATGATGTATAGGTATCTACTTACCAGTTACGAAAAATAAAAGGTGTGCAGCACTGGTTGATAACACTGGTTGTTAATTCTTCCGACGATTTGATAATCGTATATTAATGGAAGTTAATATTAACAAACCAAGTGTTACCCAGATTTTAACATACACACACTTGACAGAATAAGAAATGTTCATTTATTACATATGTTTATATATTTATTATGTTATTTTGAAGATTAAAAAAACTTTACCGGCACTTTCCCATAAAGCTTATACTTAAACATGTTGCATAATAAAACAACAGCATTTGAAGAGCTGTTTAATATTACTGCTTAATGAGAGGTCCATGCACACAGATCAATGAACCGGTCATTGCTGACACAAAGGAAATTCAATCAGTGCACAGGAAGTATGATGGACAGCTTCGGGAACACTTCTACTCTGTTTGACCGCACTTGAAACTGGGGTTGTCTCCTCTACATCTAAATAATACGTCTCACCTTTGATGACTTATGCTACTGACCAGATGTTTCTCTTTGTCATGCCACCAATGCCTATGATACACTTCAAGTGAGGGAGAGTCTTTTTCTTCCAAACTCATCTATTAAACATGTTCTTTTCACTGCATGATGATAATGGCTCTACTGTTTTGTCAGTAGTCAGTAAAACTGTGTATGGGCCACATACTGTACTGGTGTCCCTTAGAATTGCATGTTCTTCCCGTCTCCTCATTGGTGTCGGCAGTTTTTGATGACAGTTGTTTTAACTTGAAGCTGTTTTTAGAATTTTTACAATGGCATAGAGAAAAGACTTAATAGTTGTAATATCTGATTTATTCAAACATGACGTTGAAACAAAGGAGCCACCATGATATCTAACCAGTGAATATGTTCACTGTCTATGACTGGCCAGGTGCAACTGGCTTGCCGTTTAGATATGCATGCTCACTCTGACATGCAATTTGAGTTCCCAAAAGTTAGATTTGTTGGCCATTAGGTTCTTTATGAAACTCCTTAATTATTATTGTCAAAATGCACAAAAAATCAGGCCAGGTTTCCTTACTTGGCATTTTGTAAAAAATACCACAAATAGCTCATGTGTAGCACATTATACATTGTAAATGTCCAGGGAGCAAGATGATGACATTTCACATCAAAACATATTCTGGGTGTGTGTATATAAAATGAGATAGATAAGCTTCTCAGTGTAGTCAAATTGTTATAAGATGCACATTTAAATTACTCTGTTAGCGGGTGTCTAAGAACAAATTTCCCTCCTATGATCAAAAGAGTAAATATACTTAAGACTATAACACAAACTGATCAGAATAGAAGTAGAGAAAGAAATTTGTGTATATTTATGGTTTTACTGAAAAAAATTGTTATTTTTGTATGGCCTGTGGTGTATGATTTTTACAAGGGGAAAGAAAAAGGGAACACATGCACTATTACTGTATACTGTTATATCCTGATACTGGTCAGACAAAACATCAAACAAATCCACCCACAGGCACCAAAAGTGAACAGAACAATGGAACCAAACTAAAAGTCTTGCCCAGACTTCCAACAAATATGACATTAGCTGACTAGACTAAAAGAACATTTTGTATGTTCAAAACTTTAGTGGATTTTACGGAGACCTACAGTTACAAACGGCTTTGGTCAAAGGATCAATATCTATAAATAACTATCTCCGGAGACTGGTCGCATTAATAACAGACAAAATAATAAAGTGTTTTAAATCATAGCTTTTTTACGCATTTACATCTCACCACAAATAGTTCTAACAAAACCATTTGTAATTTATTCTCTCTGGGCACAAGCACAAGAATTTGCTTTCCTAAACTTTTTTGCCATGATTTTCTAATCAGTTTATGGCTTTGTAACTACATTGCTGTGGAAACAAGCCCCATATAATATTACTAGTGTTTTTCATTTGTCTGTTTATGAAATATTATTTGCCATTGAAACAAAATGTAGAACATGGAAGGCTTGGCCAGGTTATTTCTATCTATAATTTAATCAAGTGGGTGTACTTGAGCTTAATAATGACTTAATTTTTTTGAAAGGCAAAATATTATGAAACATTCTCCGTTATCCAATCCCCACTCTACAAGAAATTACATGCTATTTATACCTCACTCATTAACAAATTAACCAAAGCAATAATAATAATAATAATAATAATAATAACACACATGGTGGCTTAATTACATTTGAGCATCTGTCTGATGTTCTAGATCATTCCAGCCAGCCAAGGAGGTAGAAAAAGTCCAACAGTTCCCAGAATGCACACCAAAATGAACATCCATAGGAATATGCGGTCTATGACCATTGCTACATACTTCCAGTCTTCTCTCACCTGTCAGAGAGGAAGGAAAAAATGGTATGAAATAGTCATCTCAATTCTCATGGTACATCTTCTCTCCGTGTTCAATTTTTAAACTAGATTGATTTTTTTTTTTTGTGGATGACCAGATTTCTTTAAGGAAATACCTGTCACTCATTGCAGGCTAATGAAATATTTACACCATCGGTGTGTAGCCTGATACACCAGCCAGCCTCTGAAAATGTGGCACCTGCACTTGTTTGTTTGCCATTTGCAAATGGGAGGATTACTGGAACTGATAAATTATGCTGACACACTTACATTATACATGGGGAGCGTGTGTACAGAAAAGTGCACTAATGAAAACAGTCCTAATGGTTGTGTCCTTACATTAACCATGTTTTTTCCATGGTTGTATGCAAAAGAAATAGTGAATTATAAAAGTTAATATTCTGCGCCTGTGTTGGCTGTCTCTGTAATGTGATGCAGTTTTAGCCTTGTCTCGAGAGGCTCCCAATTTACATTTGCTACAACAATGCCTCTTAGGCCAAAAACAATAGCATTGTGTTTTCAGCTGAAAGAATTTCTCTGAAAAGAAATCCTGGCTTTGCTACATTTGCGAAATGCACGATTTATGAGGGTTTTTTGGGTCTAATTTTGGATCATAAAAGGTGCTATTTTTTAACAAACAGTGGTGAATTTAGTTTTCAGTGTGTTTTTCCTTGTCTTTAACATACTGTTTAATTTGGAAAAATCATGGAATTGTATTGCATCATATTAAAATCTGAAGAATGTGAAGGAATACAAAGAGCTCACTGCAGACAGTATCACTCCCATTCTCTATTATTATACTATTTTGCCCTAAATAGTAAATGCTCAATTGCATGGCCAATTCTATTGGTAAATCATTGGCACATGATCAAGCCATGGTATCATCTTGTGCATCTGTGAAGTGGTTGACTTACAGAGAAGTCTGTATCCTCAGCACGAAGGTGGTCAGCTATGTACTGCACTCCTTCTATGGCCTGCTTCATGGAAGGGGACATGGTGGTGGCCAGAGTCAGGGCAGCTGGATAGACCCCTTGTTTTGGTAAACCTTCCGGTGTTGTATCAGAGTTGCCGTGCAACCGGTGCTTGCAGGTTTCTTCTCCCCTACATTCTGCTCTCTCTTTATTCTCCATGTTGTAGTCTCTACCCAGGCTGTCATACTGGAAGTTGCAGGAATGGTAGTGTCTTGCGGCCCTTTGTGTTTGGGCGTCCCTTCCCCCTTCGTCAAACACATGCTGCATTGAGTAGGCCTTTGATGGGAATGCCCAATCATCTCTCTCCTTATGGAGGGGGAGATGGTGGAGAAGTGGCCCCAGCGTAGGCGGAAGGGTGGAAGAGGAGGAGCAGGAAGAGGAGTTGGAAGATGCTGTGGTGAGGCCCAGCTGGTGCAGCTCCTCATGGAGGATGGAGTACTGGCTGGATGAAGACCTCTGGAAGACTACTCTGGGAGTCTGTGACTCGTCTGGGTGCTGGTTTTGCTCCATTAGGTGGTGCGATGTGGACTGGGTGCCCATAATCTCTGTGTTGGTCTGGTGGCTAGCAAGGAAGGCTTGCCCCTGCCAAGCAGGCTGGGGGACCCTGGCAGTCTTGTGCATCATTTCAATCAATTTGCGACAGTTATGTTTGCCAGTGGCTGGTGGGCGCTTCATGAAAAGAAAACGAGGCACAAAGTCAAGAAACACCCAGCGCACCCAGTGAGGCATCCCATGCGTTCGTGGTGAGCGGTGGTGCACGTTGAGCACAAACACAGTGATGATGATTGAGAGTGTCACGAAGATCATTGTGAAAAGAAGGTATTCGCCAATGAGCGGGATGACTAATGATGTGGAAGGGATGATCTCTGTGATTAGCAGCAGGAAGACGGTGAGTGAAAGTAACACAGAGATACAGAGTGTGATTTTCTCACCACAGTCAGATGGCAGGTAGAACACCAGGACGGTCAGACAGGAGATGAGGAGGCAAGGGATGATGAGATTAATAGTGTAGAACAGTGGCAGCCGACGGATGATGAAAGAGTATGTGATGTCTGGGTAAATCTCTGTGCAGCATTCATACTTCTTACTATTGTACTTCCCCACGGCATTGACAATTACCCACTCCCCACTCTCCCAGTAATCCATCTGGTCAACGTTACTGGCCATACTTATGAGGTCTATTTTGGCACGGTCGTAAGTCCATGAGCCAAACTTCATCTTGCAGTTTTGCTGATCGAAAGGGAAAAAGGTGACATCAATGCTGCAAGAGCTTTTGTAGATTGCTGGAGGCATCCACTTGATTTTCCCATCATAGAAAAGCTGAGCTTTTGTCAGGTGAGTCACGGCAAAATCCCCATCAGCACTAAAAGGGGAGAGGATGAAGCTCCTTGGTCATACATGTTACAAAGGTTACAAAGCAAATAGCAATCCAAAGCTTATTGCTCAACGAGTGCCTTGGTGCCAATTGTTGAACGGTGTTAATCTAATTAAAGCAATACAGGAAATGAGCGAATCCACTACTTCTTATTAGATCAAGATGTTTGCTATTAATGAAAAATGCAAAGTGGGTGTCTTGGAATTGTTCTAGTGCAATAAATTCAGATTTTGGAAAGTATCTGAGAACAAAGCACTGTCACAAACAAGGCTGGATGCAAGATTTTTAAAGCACATTCCCTTACACGAATTCTTTTACACAAAGTCATTCTTGATTCCCCTTTCCCTCATATTGTTTTAGTCAGAGTGGATCTCTGCAATACCAACGTATGCCTGATCTAACAGATTTATTTCTGGTGAGCCCCTCAGCTGTTAAATTTCCTTGGAGTAATATAAATTGCAATGAGGAACAGTTCCCTGAGGCTGAACTATGACAAAGATGGGATAATATGGTCAGCCCTGAGGTGGACTCATTTTCCATTGCCGTTTCCCACAAGTGGCATGAATGATAGTAGGTCATATTCTCAGACACCACATTCTGTTCCATTCTTGTCACTCACATCAGCAAAATAAATGAAAAAGTCCATTGTCAGTGATGGCCCATTTTAATATCTATATAGCTTTTGGAGATATGAGTTTCTAGTTTCAGTTTTGTTCCAGCTTTATCTCATTTCTATCAAAATATCTCACAGTGCTTTTTTCCGTCTTTAGTCCAGTATGTACTCAAGGTAGGACTAGATTCCTACTGATCATTGAACAGATCAGATTAATCAAATGAATAAGGCAACTTATTGAAAAGATAAGGCATAGATTTGAGAGGGAAAATTGAAAGCGGAATATTACTTATTATAAAGTACGATGTCAGGCCTCCAGATGATTTCTGAAGGTATGCGGATGGAGGTGACGTTTTCATACTCGTCTGGATTCCAACGGAGCTTATAATCATTCCATTCCTGTTGAAAAAAGTAAATCTGTCACCCTACTAAGCATGATGAGAAAATTGGTGGGAGACGTTTCATTTGTAATTCTGGTTAAATTTCAATTCCTCTAATTAAACCATACTTGTTTCACCCAGACGTTTGTGGTCATCATTTGGTTCTTCTCATCCTTTAGAAAAAAATAAAAAAAACCCTGAATTGTATTGCCTAAATCATGCAAGTATATCAACACATGTTGAATAATAATAATAAGAGTCTCCTGCACTAAGGTTTCTGCCGTTCAAAGAAATAAAGATGATGCATTGCATTGTCGGAATGTCAATTCTCTGAAGACAAACACCCTATATTCGAGTGTGCAGCTAGCCACAAGGCCAAAACATGTCCACTACACAGGTGACGACCTCCTTCTACACACCTGCCCCCCCCCCCCCCCCCCCAAACCACCACTCACCACATCAATCAGCTGAGCGATAGAGAGGCCAAAGTGCACCAGCACCACGTCAGTGGTATTGGCAACCGGCCGGGAGAACTTGTTGTAGCGAGTGAAGAGTGTCTTCAGCAGTCTCTCCTCAGCATGGGCTCTGGCCACTCGCCGTGCTGCTGCAGAAGTGATAGACCAAAAAGAGACAACATTTTAAAGGAAGCTCTGCAGATGCAAAGCACATATGATCAATACCACAATATTTTAATCCAACAATTTTTAGTTGCAATAACAAAGGAGGACGACACCGTGTGTCTTGCCCATGACTAGAGGCAGTTTACCAGTTGAGTCTTAAGCACTACATTAACCACCGTTACCATAATTCAATTATGAACCACCTACCTGCTGTGATGGCTGATACCTCTAAATTAAACGCTAGGTTGATTGGTGGCTTTAGTATCTCCTAAACACTAACAATAATATATGGAGCTAAGGAAACACTTAGGTGTCCCTCAGGTCTGAAACCATGCTACTGTATATTGGTGTTGTCTGCTTTCTTGTATTCCGTTGTACAACTAAATACTAATTACTTCCACACAGAATTGCTCCAGTGCAGTGTCCACCCTATAATTAGAGAAATAAGGCAGTGCTCCTGTGCAGAGGCACCTGAAGAGATTGGATTCCCTTGGCTGTAGGTAAGGAGACTAATAAAATAGACCACGACCCAAGCATGACATTTGGAGATTGTGTCTGAGTGGATTTTGTGAACGAGGAGTGATCTGATTGGAGCAGTGCTTTGAGGCACATAGATTAGGGTTGTCCGAGCTGTTATATCCTCTGCCTCAGATAACAAATGTCAGTCTGGTACCTCAGGTAACCAAGAGGCAGATTCGATTCAGCTCAACAATTCAAGTTCCTTCTTTTATTATTTGTTTCATGACACGAGTGCTGTTTATTTTTCTAAAAAAAATTATTGTCTGAGATCTGTTTTCATTAAATTGTTTTCATTAAATCTTTACACTGCTACAATCAACAACTTAACTACTGTAAGCTCATAAATAGAGACCACTGTCCATGGCTACCCAGGTTAGAGAACCAGCACTTTATTATTACAAAATTATATAGTGTTCCTATTTACTGTAGAATCTCTATAATAATATTTGAAACAGATTAATACATATATCTGCATTGTTTTCTCTCCCAAAGACAAAACTAAGTACAAGTTAAATGTAATCCTTTAAGGGAATGGGACCAGAGATTAAGTACTTAAAAGTACCTTTGCAGATGATCTATCAATCACAGCAAATGAGACTGTCTTGAATTTTGCCTATTTCAGCTTGATACATGTTTTTTTCTATGTGTTCTGATCAATATCTTATCAAACAGATACATTTTTAGATCTCTTTTGCTCAGTCAGAAAGTCCAACACTGAAACCTTGAAATGCACAAGGACAGATGGAGAGCGACTTTCGGAGTAAGCCATTAATCACAACTGATTATTGGAAGTAGAATAACATCAAAGAGGCTTTCTCTGGTGATATCAGATAAAAAACACAGCACGTGTTGTTGATTTATTCACTCCTTTTTGTTTTATGCCACATCATCAACATTGTAAACCGAGAAAAAGGCAAAACAGCTGTCACAATATCCATCTCTATTTTCATCACAAAACAGTAACTTTACATAGCTGACAACAGTGATTTAGCTGACTCATAACACATTTAATGGGGGTGTCTGTTATTGTCACATCATATCAAGAGCTTTCACATCAGCTGCACTATTCACATAGATTATCAATTATCTATTCAATGATCTGTTTCTGTACTCTGTAATGCAGTCATGTGCTTTGTATTATGCAAAAAAACAAATGTGTTTCTCAGTGGACAGTAATTGTCACATCATTTCTGGTATTTCTGGAATTAATTGACCATTCATTGTTAGAACTTTAAAAATCTATAAGAAAGAACTTTTACCTGAGCAGTAGAACACCGACAAGAGAATGAGGAGCGTACAGACATTCCTGTCTGGGATCATCCTGAGAGATTCTGGTTCTGTGGAGTCCGAGTACACTACTGTGTCAAGTTCTTTTGCTCCTGACCTGCTGCCGACTTGGGTCCATTGTTGTTCATCCACATGTTCTCCTTAGCATGGTTTAAGTCCAGCAGGTCAGAAGATATGCTAGACTTTATAAGTGTCTGTTCAGATGCCATGCTGTGTGTTACAGTCAACATCCGTCTTCATTTTCCACTCTTTAGTCCACGATCAGGTTAATGCGGAGATATGCTCATCTCTCACAGCTACGCCTACTGTGGTATGGCTATCAGTCTACTTCCATCAGCCAAAGTGTGGAGTTGAGAGCTGCTTCTTTCTGTGGGCTCCCGATCCCTCTTCTCCCTCCTCCCTCCTTTCGTCTCATACTCCCACCTCCTCTCTCACTCCCTCCCCTCTCCTCTTCCTTTTTCTCTTGTCCTCTCTCTGTTCTCTCTCTCTCTATCATTTATCTCTCTCTTTCTCTATCCTCTCTCTCTACTCTCCCTCTTTCTGCTCTTTCTGTCTCTATCATCTATCTCTTTCTCTTTTCCTCTCCATTACTGCACTGTGAGAGTTAGAAGTAACCAGCAAAGCTCAAGGTGCTATAGTACCTATTATATTATGTGGATTGCACATAATACCAAGTAGAGAGATAATTGTCCTTTATTCCACATCCAAAGTGGGGTTTTTTGCAACATCCATAATGACTAGTGTATCTGTATGTAAATGTTTTTAAAATGTAAGCATTTGGCATACTCAGCTGAAAAAAGAAACATGTAATTTTTCCAAATATTTACATAGATTTATATATATTTAAGTAGTTGTATTTGTAGTTGTATTCTGATATGTGTTTTATTTTGTCTGAAATGTATCTCTGATCTCAGGTGAACTATGGCAAGCTGCGAGGCAAAGAAGACAAGTTGCTGGACAGGTGATCCTCGGAAGGAAGCCACGTGTCCTGCCCGGCCCATCTGTTCTGTAAGTCAGTATGAACAGACAGAAAAAAAGAGAGACAGAGAGCTTGAATGGAATTGGAGGGCATAGTTACATAGCCCAGATCAGATCCATTTTCCCTCTCTTTCTTTAGTTATGTCCTTGCCAATGACAAAGCAGCCTGCTGTTACTATCCAATGTCTTGAGTGCTTTGCTTTTATTTTAAGTGAAGACACTTTGATGTGGAAATTTTAGGCTTTTATAAGAGATACACACTAGTCTAATGGCTTTTCATCTGAGGTATTTGGTCAGGGGTTAGGCAATGAGGTCCATTATGAAGTTCCTTTTCAACTCATTATAAAGGGTTTAACTAAGCACCTCTCAAATTATATTCAGTTTGGGATACTTTCAGTAATCACCCTCTAGGCTAGAGCACAGACATGATCTGGTGCACAACAGGTAACACAGTGTCAAATTCCAAGTCGGCTGCAGACAAAGAATAAATTATGTATGTTTCTTATTGTTGCATGCCCAAGTACCTCTTTCTTTCTCATTCTCTGGCTCTGTCTCTCTCACACACATTAATGGGACTACAAATTTGAGCTCCAGACATTTTGTGTGTGTGTGTGTGTGTGTGTGTGTTTGGAAGGGACTTTAGAATGAGATGGGGCATCAATCCTGGCATCTGTTGTTTTTAATTTGTCCAATATTTGCCCAGTCTGATGTCAAACCTGCACACACATGTGCCCATTGGTGAGATTCTTCCACATTATTTTGTTTTGACAATAGGCCAAAACAACCTGAGACTGAGTGCAGTGCAAACAATTTCCTATTACAGATCTGCTATGTGTGGCGGACCAAGTGTAACAGACCCTATTTCCTTTACAGAACACATTCTACGCTCCAAAAGGCGTTTATTTATATTGAAAATATATTGGAATTACAAACAAGCAAGTACAAACAATTTAGCATTGTGCCCAAAAATGCTGATTCATTATCACACAGAGAGCATTTTCAGAGATTATATTTCTCTCTTCCTTCAATTGTGTGTGCCAGGAAACTGAATTTTATGATCGCTTAGAAACTTCACGCCACTGTTCACAAACTTTACAAAAGAGCCAAAACAACTTTAATAACAATAAAATGATTAACAATGCTTTCATTTACTTATTAATTTTGACCAAGATGTCAGTCATCCACTATGGTTCTTGCCTTTTCATTCTCTCTAACCCTTTTACAGATGTGCAGTGTGCACATTTTTGGCATTACAATACAGGTCCTTGGTTACAGAATTTGTTCTGTGCACAACAATAAATAATGTTTTTATAACATCCATAATCTTCAGTATCAGGTTGAAAGTCCAGAAAAACACACACACACATTTCCCATCTATGCCTTTCACTAATAGACCAGGCAAATTAAATAGGATTTACACACTTTTATCCAATTTGCTGGACACCCAGCACATTCTGGAATGGAAGATTTCCTTACAGACCATAGTCCCAGTAGAACTCAGAACAAAAGCAGTAAGAAAAGAACTGATGAACTTTTAAAGGTCTTCGCTTTTGTGGCAGTTTGTAAACCTGCTGAAATGTGGTATACACTGAAAATGAGGGGTCAAAATGTAATTTATAACAGTTTTCGCTTGATAGAAGTGTACACTTTGTTAGTTAAATAGACAATCTAGACATGTGCCATTTATTTAGCTTTTAATGCAAAAAAAACCTCCCCAAAGCTCTTTCATGCAATACTAACATGTTTATGTATTACGCTTTGTAGACTAAAAACATTTGGCGTTATAAACAATTCATGGATTCAGTAGTTATTTTGCATTTCCTTAAAACTGTGGACTTTCTGTCAACTATTCAGGACTGTTGATTATATCTATTACTAATGGCAATGAGCAAATCATGTGTGGTGTCCAGCTACCACTTTGAGTTGATGTGTTTACCTATTTACAAAATCTGTTTGAACTGTTCTTGCCTCGGGATGAGGTGACTGAGGCAGCACGTAATTGCATATCAAATCTTGGCTAAAGTAATAAGACTGAGATGAGAGATTTCTTTCCATTTTGGAGGGGGGTCTTGATCTGCTCAAAATTCATGAGTTGTTTCCCTCCTGGAGACCATTTGCAAATGACCTGAGGAACCTCCTTGAGGAAGATTAGTTCAACCTTGAATGGTGCTTTTCTGTGAGATTTCTGAAGAAGAAGCATTGAATGCCCTGTAGTACTCATACAGGTTTCACTAACAGGGTTAATATCACCTAATATCACTAGTGCCACTTAAGATAGAGTAATTAAAAGCCTAGTGGAGAAACAATATAAACTAGGTGGCATCTGGCCATAATCCACACCTTAAACATTAAATAAAGCACTGCTATCAGAAGCTAGGGTTAGGGTTACCCCTATTAGTTTGTGTTTTTTTTTTTCTTTTCTGGTTAAAGTTGTTGATTATGAGACATTCTGACCCAAGCATGACTACCCCCCTGCGAGCCTCAGTGATCAAAGTCAAGAGTCATGTCCTTATCAGTTAAATGGACATTATGATGAAGCCATTGTATATCTTTGTCATTCTTCACCTGACAGGGTAGGAAGATATGTAATGGAAATAGAGTTCACAACTCACTTCAATAAGTAGGAAAGTTATGCTTGAATAAACATGCGCATCCACTGTAAGTCTGTGCAGCGTGTGCAGAATAAATTGGGTAATTTATTGAGGTTATTTTGTCACTTCGTGCAATTCCTCATGGATAATATTCTGAGCACACAGATAGCCACCATTGGGTATGGCAGATAGCTTCCGATACTGTGTTATTCACCAACCAAGGTTTCGACAAGAATTACATTTACAAAAATAATGCATTTTGCAAATTAAGAATCAAGTATTATTACAGATGGTGCCTTATAGGCAGTCTAAAAATAAGCTGTTTAATGGCCATCTGTAACCAGCTGTACAATTTTAAATTATAATTAGTCAATTAAAATGATGTTCAAAAACATTCTGCAATTTATAATGTTTTCATTTTTTTTTTGTAAACACACACACACACACACACACACACACACCTGTAGTTCTCTTTTAATACTAGTATGGTGGCAACAAATTAGCTCATTGTCTAGTCCTCCTGACACAGAAAACCATTTTTAATATTTCATCAAGGTAGTGACAAAGTGGTAAATTGCAGGTCTGCACTCTTAATCTGCTTAAGAAACCAAAACCAACCCTCACTTGAATAATCCTGATGCAGGCCTGAGATTTTCTAAAGTTAAGGATACTGCATGGATGCAAGTCACAAGTTTCCCACACCAACAACAAAAAGAGATGTTGGTTTTATTAGTTTTATTTATACAGCCTGTCAGTGAGCCAGTGACCTCACTGGCTAGTATCAACCAGTTTGATTTTTCAACACAGTGCATCTGTGTGCACTAGTGTTTTCTCCCTCTGCACATGTGTGGTGTTCTAATAGGCAGAGGTGATAAGAGATGCAAAAACCTACAGTGTGAATGCAATAAACACAAGGTTGCTTGCTTAGTTTCTTATTAAAAGCCTAACACACCCATGGTTTAAGACCACTCGAGTGTTAAACTTGTTTTGTTTAATACTATTAAACACAACATTAGCCTGAGAGGTGTATGCCAGAGGCTTATTTTACAACACCAAACAGCAGCCATGTCTTGGCATTTAAACCCATTATATCCCCACTGCGTCAATTCGAGCAAGTGTGTATTCTCTCAAAATAGCGTATTGTTGTTAATTATAGTTATAGTTAATTTAAACATTTATTTATACATTCATGTCTTCCTTCTGTAATAATAGTACAGTTTATGTTTTGGGCCATCCACCCAGGAACTTTGGTCCAGAATACAAGCACCAGATTTCCTGATGGGTTTATACTGTAGTGGGCCATTAACCAATAAACAAAAAAAAGAAAGAAAGAAAAATTCCAACAGATAACAAAGAAGGAAAAAAAAAAAACGTAGAAACAATCTGTTATGATGTGTAAGCACTTAGATTTAGGCCTAAACTGTCTCTGGTCCTTGAGATGGGATTGTTGTCAGGGCAATCGCTCCAGGTTTCTCCCCATTCAAGCCTATGCCACTCTAAAATATCTACCTGGGCTGTCCTTAAGTTTAAGTATAGACAGCGAGGTCGCTGCGTCTACAGACACCGCCATATTTGTTTTTTGCTCTTCCTGATTGTCTTTGCACTACAAAATCCTTACTTACACTTTTACATACATCCTTAGCTGCAACTTTTTCAAAAATCAATACTTTTCAAGTAGTGCTGAAACACCTTAGATACATTCATATCTTATTTAAGTACCAGTAAAAGCATATGCCTTAATCCTCTTGTTACTTCAGTTTCAGGTTATGGCATGTTTTCTGTTGTGCCTTTTAATTCCTTTGTACGTCAAGTACGTGAAGAAATTGATAATGGACCTGCCTCTGACTCTCTGACTCTGATAGACAGGGCTAATAGTGTATTTGACAATCAATGAAACTGCATGGAACAGACAATGCATAGTGCTGTGCACATTATTTTAAGCCTCTGAAATAAGGCATTTATTGTCAGCATAATTAATTATGAAAATTTGTTGAGCTTATGGGGGAGACGTGAGAACGGCCATGTGAACTGCAGCATTTGAATCAATGAGAAGCACTGGACAGCATCCCCACTCCCGCAGGGAAAAGTCATTCATCATGTGTGGTGAGAGAGGGGGGGGAGAGAAAAAACACAGGAAAAGGCCTAAGCTGTCATCCCATGCAGTGCCATCTCCAAGTTCTTTTCAGGCTTCTCAGGGGAAGCTGTCACATCTGTGGGGATTGACCTTTAACCCCACATGTGACATGCAGCTGTCAGTGAAACGCAATCCATCAGACTTGGTACCTGTACCTGGAGGTCACACTCACACACACACACACACACACACACACACAGCATGTCAGAAACCTATTGCTGTGCATCTGCATTCAACAGATCTAATGCAATTATTCATGTGTATAATAATTATAATACACATATTCTTTTTGAAATAGTGCTAACTGTACTTACCATTATACTCCCTCTACAGGTTTCCTTCCTGTGTTTCTTGTCTCCTTACAACGTACAATGATACATACATTATTCTAGTAATTAAACAATATTTTATGTGTGTTGTAAATGAAGAGTTTGGTTCCAAAACGCTATAAATCCATTTTTGAAAATAATATTAGTTATAAGTTATATATAACATAAGTTATGTTTTTTAATTGTATATTTCAGTAATTATTGACCTAACTTCAATTATGTTGATTTTATTATGTGAAAATAAATCAAGTAAAAGCAATCCAAATGCAGATTCACTGATATATCTGAAAAACAAAATGTAAAAAAAAAATATTTCTGAAAATGTATTAAAATGGTGGATATGGCATTTTGGAACCAAACTCTTCAAATAATTGTGGTATTGTAATGTCTGTGTTTCATGTGGTTGGCTTTGCTGCCAAGTCCCCTCTATGTGTGAAATCAGCCAAGCCATAAAGCCAAGCTATTTCATATTCATAAGTCTCTTATAATTACCAAGTGAGCAGACCAAATATCCCCAGTAGAGATATGTGCACTTCTAAAACCAGTTAAAAGGTAAACTTGGTTGTTGTTTCTTTCATTCTCCAGGCACTGTTGTTGCCAGGAGGAAGCAGGCAACCCCATGGTAACAGGGTCCTTCAGAGAGCTATGAGGAAGTCATTTACGCTTGTCTGCATTTGGATACCGGCGGGTCTTATTAGCTGCTGTTTTCCACACATCCTCTCTTTGTTCAGAAGTCTTTTGTGGTCGGCTTACTTGACATAATTATACATTAAAGCTCCTCTTCTAGACAACTGTTTAATTGTTAATCTACATTGTTTGGCTCGGCAGTTTCAAAATAGCCTTTGTATAGCGTGCGATCACACCAAGAGCTACTAAAGCTGTAAATCGCTTTAGTCGCCTATATAAATTGCTTTTTAAAATGTAACTTGAGTCATTTTGACATTTTAAAAGCAGGCAAAGTACATTTGAATGATTACGTTTATATGTCACAATTGTGTGTTTATATCTTGCTGTAGCTGTACTTTTCTATTTCCATTGTATTTTTTTTATCTCATAGACTATTTTCAAAACTGCAATCAGACCCTCACCATCATGCTAAGCTTGACTCCTTTAAAGAGGTCATAACCCTTCTCCGACAGAAGAGTGAAAGAGTCATTGGATTGGTGCCCAGTGCTCAGCCATCATGTCAGTGTCTACTCAGGCTTTGTGTCTGGTCTGGAGTTTGTTTCCTGGCAGTAAAATTCATGATATAGTCATTAAAATTACAGTTAATTAGAAGATAAAAGGAATATTCACCAAGCAATATTCATCAGGTATCTTTTAATATATCTTTATACAAAACAATTTTATTATTGATGCCTTTTTGACTACTTTTCTCTTTTTATTAATAATAATGGTGTGGTGACAAACAATTGTTTGTGCGGGCTTAATGTCCATCAATTCTGTGGGTTTTTGGTTCCTTTGTGGGCAGAAAAATATTGTATTTCTCTGCAGCTATTGATTCAACCAGTGTCACATAACAAGGCAGGGGAAAAACATACTCGAATGAAAAGATGTTGGTACAATGGGGATGTCCTTGCCCTTTAATGCTTAATAGCAAACAACAAGAGAGACCCAGTGCTGCAGAATGGAATAAGGGAACAGAACAATGATTGAGAGCAAATCGACTTGTGAGTGGTTTCTCTAATAGGATAATTAATTACCAGATTAGTGTTTGTTTTTCTGCATGGTACCCTTGACTATTTCACAGAAGGGTTTGTGTGGAGTTCTGTTGAGGCTGTCAGGCAGATTTTGTCATTGACCTGCCTGGGCAAAGTAGGGTATTGATATTTTCCTCAACAAACCCTTTCTGGCAGGTCTCTTTGCTACTGCTTGCCCAGAGCACTCAGACCAGCCAGTGCTTTTCCTCAGCAGTGGCACAGATGTGGCTGAAACCCCACTGTGTCTAGTCATACTGATGCCAACTCTCCACTATTCTCTTATCAGTTCTTTTGGCAAGTGCAGGAACCACATGACACATCCCTCCTAAAAAAAAAGTGAAGAAAACCAATTACTGGAAAGCTAAAAGAGAATTTTGTTGGAGTGTCAAGCATCAAATGCTGCAAGTACTCTGTTAGACTGGCCCTTTTAAAATGGCATTCATTTAAAATGTCAAGCTCTTATTTCCTCTGTCATCACTCTTTGTGCATTACAAATTACATAATTATAGTCACTTCTTGCATTTGTCCAATTGAAAGTGATTTTTTTTAGCTCTGGACCTTTACGTTGTGATATTTTGTATTTTCGTGTATATTTAGATAAAAAATATGGCAATATTTATGGCAATTGATATTCAATGCAAAAACACCTTACATCGCTCTAAAAAATCAGGGGTCAGGAGTCACTATAGTTGGCTGCAATTTATGTAATAAACCAGTCAAGTGGAGAGACTGCTGCTTGCAGAGTTGATATTGAAGCATGTGTCCTCATGGCCACATATACTGGCCCAGGGAGAGACGACTTCATAACTTACTGTAGAGTTGTGATGATGAGCCTCAGATTTATAATCCTCTGGTCAGTCAAGACCGTCTGTGTTATATGATCAATACACAGTGCAGATATCTGATTTTATTTTGTATATTTCCACTCTCTCCCTCTTCCACTATTCTTTTAATGATTATTATTATTTTATTACTGCAATACATTTTAGATGACTGAAATAAAATGTAAGAAAGAACTTATACAGCATATATAGTGAAAGAAACACTGTTTTATTTGTCTTTTATGTTGTTGACCTTTGTAGATTGTTGGCCCTTTTTTCGCCACCACCTACTTTGACACACAAATGGACACTGACCTAGAGCTGTACCAGAGTATAGGTAAATATTGAATTTGTTACTGGACATGTAAAGAGAAAATCCTGTGCCTTTGTGTGAACTCTGAGAATGTGCCACTCAAAGATCGACTCGGGGCTGAGGATAAACAAACCTTGACCTTCAATGGTAACAATGGAGCATGATTAGACCAGTATGGCTAGACTCCTCTCAATGTCTTGTTTACCCCCAACATATTGCTTTGTTTTCCCTATACAATAACTATAGTTCACAAATTGGTGTGTGTTGGCATCTTACAGCCTTGAACAGACCAAGAGTAAACAAGAATAAAATTGGTCTTTTAGCAGAGATGGGTTTTTTTGTTGTTGTTGTCATGGTGGCATGCAATGTGTGATGAAATTTTTAGTTTGTACCGGCCTAAGAGCAAATTCCCATTTGGGTATTTTGCTTATGTCATGTGGCGTGCCCTAGACATTGACGTTCAAACTGACCCAAGAGGAAACCCCAAAAAGCAGTCTGTCAGTTAAGACCAGTGTATCGCCGTGTCATATGGCCTTCCTGTGTTTACCACTCGTGAGATTCAAGTGCAACTCATTGGGCATTCTGCACCAGTAGGACAAGTGAGTGACGTGCATGAGAGTTCCACCTGCTGCGATGGAAATTAAGCGCTGAAGTGAATCCCAGCGGGGGGCAACAGGCTGAACAGAGGAGCTGTTATTAACACATTTATAAGTGACACTTCAGACTGGTTGCTTTAAAGGCCTTCTCCTGATATCCCATCTCACAGCCCAGCCAGAGAGTACCTATACCCTATTGACGGCAGCTGACCCTCACCCTTTGCAGGTGGTTAAAAGATTACATTTTTATCATGAATCCTACTGTTTTTTATTACAGTAACTTTAGTTTTGGGGGGTGAACTACATGATTTATTGAATTGAATTACATGGTTGTGCGTTGCTATGAGAGCAGCAATTGCCACTAGACATCAAGGGTAAGAAAACAGATGTCTTTTTCTTTTTGGTCATTCTCAAGAAGAAATTTTACTCCTTGTGGTATTGGTTGAATACAGATGTACTCCGACTCTGGTAACCACCAACCTTGAGTGTACTTAGCAATATGGCAATCAGCATTTGTATACCCTTTGCTCCAACTAGGTTATGCATACATTATCTTCTTCCTTTCAAAGACCCCCCATATATTTCAAAGGAAACTGTTAATTCATGGAACTTAACAATTCTCATATACTGAACCAAGAACTGCATCCCAAAATCAACTAATTTTTTTATTTTGCAGCCAGGCCTACTGTTTGTACCTGAGTTTGTTTATCTTTTTACACAAAGAGTTAACATCATCACATCCTCCCACACACCTTACAGCTTCTGTCTTCATTCACCCCTGAGAGGGTTTCTCTTTATTTGGAAGGACACCATCAGTGGGTCCAACAATTAATTTAATATATTAAATTAGCATCATCTGCCAACAGTTCTGTCCATCTGATCCTCTTCTTTTTGATATCACACCACTTCCAATTACATTCACTTTGCTTGAAACTGTTGAGATTACAAGATTACATCTCCAGCTCTGTAACAAAGCTGATTACCATCTGCCTATTCTGGCAATGTTGCCTTTCCAGCCTGTCTGTCCAAACCCTACCTTCACCTCTGTTCCTGTCCAATGATATCTGTGTATATTTTTTCCCTTTTCCCTGCAATTCTATGGTCTACAAAACAGTGTAGCACTAGCCAGCTGGTTTCTAGCTGTGTGGTCTGTATGCAGTTTTAAGATAGTTACAGAATAAAACATATATATATTATATAACATATATATAAATAATATATAATATCATATTTATAAAACCAGAAACAAATAAACGTGATCAGAAATCACAAATGAAATTCGGATTACTAAATATTCGTTCCCTCTCCTCAAAGACCGCCCTAATAAATGAGCTTATTACCGATAATGAAATTGACATACTTTGCCTAACCGAAACGTGGCTAAAACCGGACGAATACCTTCCACTTAATGAGGCTACTCCTCCAAGTCACTTTAATTACCACATACCTCGACACAATGGTCGTGGCGGTGGTGTTGCCACAATTTATAACTCCAACCTTACTATGGCTCCCAAATTTGAATATAAATTTAAATTTTTTGAGGTCCTTGTTCTCAATCTTATGCAACCTGACAAAACATCTAGACCTAATATACCCTTAACGATTGTAACGTTATATAGACCCCCAGGCCCCTATTCTGACTTTATGACTGAATTCTCAGAATTTCTTTCCTCACTAGTCATTAAAACTGATAATATTATAGTGTTGGGCGATTTCAACATCCACGTCGATGATGTAAATAATAGCCTGGCATCAGCGTTCCAATCCTTAATTGAACACATTGGCTTTTTCCAACATGTTAATACACCCACACATAAAGGTAGTCATACTATTGACCTTGTTCTAACATATGGTGCACAAATAGAACAACTTGCTATCCTACCTCAATGTCCTTCACTAACTGACCATTCCCTAATAACTCTAAAGACTACAATAGATTCTACAGCCCCTAACTCTATTTGCTACCACACTAGACGAATAACCTCCCAAGCCACAAGCGACTTCATAGATAAAATTCCTTCTCTTCTTGAACCCTTAATGACACAATACACATTAAAAGGCCCTCCTCCCAGCCCTACTCAAGTTGATCAATTAACTGATAATGTTATAGATGCACTTTACACTACATTAAATTCCATTGCGCCACTTAAAAAGAAAATTAGAAAACAAGACAAAATTGCCCCATGGTATACAGCACAGACACGCTCAATGAAGCAAGCTGCACGTAAACTTGAGAGAAAATGGTATGCCACCAAACTTGAAGTGTTCCATCTTGCATGGAAAGACAGCCTAAAAGACTATAAGAAAGCACTTAATAATGCAAAAACAGAATACTACTCCTCACTTATAAATGATAATAAAAACAATCCCAAATTCCTCTTTAACACAATATCACGCTTAACTAAAAGTAGGAATGAAGTGACACACTCAATTCCAATAACATTAGACAGTAATGATTTCATGATTTTTTTTAATGATAAAATTGAATGTATTAGAGGTAAAATAAATAACACCATTCAAACCTCAAATTCAGCTGGTTCCCCTATAATGGAAACAGCAACCCCTAGCCGACCTATAGCATACCTGGACTCGTTTACACCTGCCAGTATATCTGAAATTATCAAGCTGATCTCATCAAGTAAGGCCTCTACTTGTCTACTGGATCCAATTCCTACTGATCTCCTTAAGGCTACTCTCCCTAGCCTAGCTGAGCCGATACTTAATATTATAAATCACTCTCTTGCAGCAGGACATGTTCCCAAACTTTTCAAGACATCTGTCATTAAGCCTTTAATCAAAAAGCCCAACCTTGACCCTGATGTCCTGGCTAACTACCGACCTATATCCAACCTCCCATTTATATCAAAGATTCTTGAAAAAATAGTGTCAAAGCAAATTCGTACTTTCTTGGACGCAAATAACATTCAGGAAACCTATCAATCTGGCTTTAGAGCATACCATAGCACAGAATCAACCCTAGTAAAGGTCTACAATGATCTCCTTATCTCATCTGATAATGGATGCATTTCATTATTAATCCTACTGGATCTAAGTGCTGCTTTCGACACTATTGATCACAGCATCCTACTACATAGACTTGAGCATATGATTGGCATCAAAGATTCTGCATTAGCCTGGCTCAGGTCATACCTTACTGGACGTTACCAGTTTGTACATGCACATAATGAAGCATCATGCCACACTGAAGTCAAGTATGGTGTGCCCCAAGGATCAGTACTGGGACCTCTGCTATTCTCCCTTTACATGCTACCTTTGGGATCTGTTATTAGAAAACATGGCATTACCTTCCACTCTTACGCAGATGATACCCAACTATACCTTTCAATGAAGCCTAATGATTGTACGCCAGTAACAAAACTTGTTGCCTGCCTCAGTGACATCAAAAACTGGATGACTAATAATTTCCTTTGCTTAAACTCTGAAAAGACTGAAGTCATGTTGATTGGCCCTAAAAACCTGACCAACACTTTACCCCATCATCAGAGCTTACTTAGTGACCTTTCACTCACACCTAACACAAAGGTCAAGAACCTTGGGGTGTATATTGATCAAGACCTCTCTTTAAATAGTCATGTAAAGCATATCTCCAAAACCTCATTCTTTCATTTACGCAACATTGCTAAGGTCAGAAAATTCCTTTCTTTTGAGGATGCAGAAAAACTAATACATGCATTTGTTACCTCCAGACTTGACTATTGCAATGCACTGTTCTCTGGATGTGGTACTAGCTGCATCAAAAACCTTCAACTAATACAAAATGCTGCAGCACGAGCACTCACAAGGACAAAAAAATATGAACATATCACACCTGTCCTTGCTTCCTTACATTGGCTTCCTGTTAAAAGCCGAATTGATTTTAAAATACTTCTCCTAACATATAAAGCCCTTAATGGCCTTGCTCCAGCATATATTAAAGACTTACTTGTTCCCTACCACCCTTCTAGACCCCTAAGGTCACAGAATGCTGGTCTCCTAGTAATTCCTAGACTATCAAAATCAACAATGGGCGGAAGAGCTTTCTGCCATCGTGCGCCTGTCCTGTGGAACAAACTCCCTTCTAACATTCGTCAAGCGGACACTCTCAACACCTTTAAGTCTAGACTCAAAACCTTTCTATTTACTGACCCCTTTAGTTAGGGATGGTGTATGGTAAGCCACATCTCCTCAGGGTTTTATTGGAAAGGACTGCCTCTGCTGTAAGCTCCTGTCCAGGGCTTGGTGGCCACTGACCATTTCCTTTGGTGGTGTTGGCTTGTTATACATCATACCTTAGTTATGCTGCTATAGTTTAATGCCGCCACAATCCACCCATCTGTTAAGCCGTACAATTTTCACTCTGTCTTTCTCCTCCTCTCTTTTCCTCTCCACTTACTTCTCTCTCTTCACTTAGCCAACATCTGTATATGGTTTCACATGCAATATAACTCACATTCTCAGAAATCTGATGGAGACTGTTCTAACTCATCTCCTCTCTGATTTTCCATGCCTTTACCACCCTGCCGTGAGTCATCACTGCCTTCCACTGCCTGCGCCTGCACCTCCTGGGTTCTCCTGGGACCTTCTTCCAGCGTGATCCGGCGGCACTCCTGAATGGTCCTCAACCCACTCCACTGTCCATGCCACTGCCTCCCTGCTGAGGGTCACCCCTGCCCTCCACTGCCTGATCCTGCATCTCTGGCTTCCTGGGCGGTCTGCCTTCAGCTCACAGATGACCCTGACATGATTGTTACAGCCTCTAGCTGGCCCCTGGCTTGACTGCGCCTAATGACATGGGACTATATCCTGGGATTCTAATGGGACTCCTATATTACTGTACTTTATTTACCAAAATTTTCTTGTAATATGTATCTAATGGAATAATAGTGGACTACTCACCATCTAAGAGACTGAAAACCTGCCCTAGGCAGTTGGGTTAGCCCCTTGAGCCGTCGGAACTGCCCAAGGTTTCTTCCTCTACCATAACAAGTAAAAACAAAAAACGCTGCGAGGGAGTTTTTCCTTGCCCCTGTTGCTCATTGGGCCTCTTGTGTTAAGCGCTTTGTGACATGCCTTTTGTAAAAATGCGCTATATAAATAAAATTGAATTGAATTGAATTGAACATATTATTTAGATAAACAATGACAAAATGTTTATATATATACTTAGCTGACGGTTTCACACAAACCATCCTTGTTATTAATATAGACCTTTTCATTTTACATTCAACTGTTAGTTTTACTCATTTCATGAATTGCATAGAATTAGTACCAGTTGAAAATAAAAAAATAAAATAAATAAATTTCTATAACATCAGTAACACCAGACATCAATAACGCCATGGATAAAATTAACCTAGTCTGTACTATTCCTAACCCACTTGTTTTTTTAAGATGTTCTCTTCTTATGTCCTTGGATCAAAACTTCATGATTATTTAACATTATTTACCAGAGTTCCTATTGTGGTATAATTATGTGTTAGATTGGTTATAGCTAGCTTACTTTGTGTCCGGGGTATGTGCAGGGCTGAACGACGCAGGCAGCAGCAGACTTCATTTCACTTTTTAGAACTTGAACTGAAGCCAAAATTCATTAGAATCTAAAGACCACAGGCTTTTTGGCTGGACATTTCTTTTCAATTACATAAAAATGGCTCACCCCACCCCCCAGTGTGCTGTAGAGTAGTGTGAGTTGCCTGCATTATAGTAATGCCTCATATAAGCACTAATCCATCAGTCAATGTGGTTAGTATTCAAGCCAGACAGACCACTCTGGACACATTCCAGTCCTTGAGTGGACATTTCCCTCTAAGAAAGATCCTCAGGAATTCACAGCATACGTACAGTACATATTTTATATCGCAAAATATATTTGGCAGGACCTGACAGAACAACCATGAAACCATGAGTGCAACTAATCGAGACACAAAAAGAGTTTACATGCAATATCTTGTTTTACTGTTGCAGGGGCTTTTGCAATACTTAATGAGGGCCTGCATAAACAAATACCCCCAAGTCATTACCTCAAATGTGTAACAGGGTAATTTGTCACTGAAATCACCCCACTGATCCTTGTTAAAAAAAATGACTGGTGTGTTGTAGCCTATGGCTGAACCTTTCAGGGAATTTAAATTAAAGTCACATGATGGATAAAAATGGCCATTCAGGATATAAAAAATGCATTGCATAATTTAGCGATTAAATCTGGACAACTTGATTTCACACCCGAGTTTTGAAAAATCATTCTTCTGTTCGTCCCGTGTGCCATGTCTTTACCCTGAGGCCCTTCTGCAATTATAAACTAACTGACTTGGGGTAAATATTAATATGAAATATGACCACTGCTGGTGTCAGCTGAAAGCAAAGCAAATCATGAGCTGTGTTTGTGTGTGTTTGTGTGTGTGTGTGTGTGGGGGGGGGGGGTTAAAAAGAAAGGTATTCAATTTTATATTCGCTTTGAATTTGCTTGCATATTAACATTAAACTCATAACATTAAAACAATGTTTGTAGTAGTATGAAGTATTGTGTGTGTGTGTGTGTGTGTGTGTGTGTGTGTGTGTGTGTGTGTGT